>JARHVA010004387.1:817500-1037500 GCA_037957365.1 Torreya grandis
GTTCTAGTTTATCACCCTTGGATTCCCACACCGTCATTATCTACCCAAATGTGAAGGGAGGTCCATTCCATTTTTGGTAGATAATGTGGGGGATAAATGGTCCATGTTTGGTGTATAAAAATACTCAGATGATGTTCTCCCTCCCCAAAATAGTACTATACTTGAGATTATATATAGATACTTGAGTTTGTGGAGAACTCATGCTCTATGGAGTTTTATATTATTATTATTATTATTATTATTATTATTGAGACTTTATTATTGATAAAACTATATTATTTATCCATTATTACATATACAATAGTATCTTTAATGTTTTTTTAGCCATGGCTAAAATTTGTACATCTACAGAGGCATTATTTGGAGTCACTATAGGGTTTATGAGGGATGGCCTAAAGATGATGCTTAGTTGAGATGGATTTGAGTGAGATGTTGGATATATGAATGTTGGGTCAATTTATATAAAAGTATATAATATGAGTGGGTGACATGATAATTTAGTGTTACTCAATATGTGCCCCTAACGACAGTAGAGTGGTAGAGGAGTTATCAGGCTCTATTAAGGTTAGGTAGTAGGCCTATACCACTGGATGTAGATTTCATTGATAGATTGAGATATAATGATTGAAATATCACATATGGATGATGTAGAAGATAATGATGGATGTACATCCTTGTGGAGAGATCATAGATGGGCACATCTATTTTTGAGAGGTGGGGTTGTTGCAGAGGATGCACTAGATGTGGATCCCCTTAGGGATATTGATGATAAGTTGTTATTATATGTTTGTGTATTATTTGTATTTAGTTACTTATTTACTTAGTTAAGAATCTTATGTATTATGTGGGTATGTGTAGGTTTAGGTGATGATGAATATTATGAGACTACCATCAAGTCTACACTTCGCATACTGATATGACATATTCTTGATGATATCATGGATGATGTATTAGTGGAGAGGTCCATTGATGTTTCTTATGTTCATACCCATTTTTTGATCAAGATTCTATAGCTACTATGAGATATAGGCTAGTAGCTATGGATAGGGACAAGACACATGTAGAGATATGGAGACATATAATGCCCACACCTGACTCTATAGGTGGGGAAAGTAACTAGATAGTGGATGACTAAATACATCTACAATGAGAGTATGCAGAGGGTATGGTCAAGCTAAGTATGTATCATGAGAAAAAGAGTAGAAATACATATTGATCAAGGTCATGGAGGGATAATGGGGCCTCTATTTATACTATAGATATGTCTAAGAGTGAGAGTGAGGGGGATGGTCCTAGTGGCCATGTTTATATTATTGAGTGATGTATAATTTTTTTATGGAAACTATGTTCTGAGTTATATATATGGATGTTTGTTGTTATATGGTCACTATGTATATTAGTATCTTGATCTAGTTATATTGTTCATGTTTACATATGTTTAATTATTTTGATTGTGTTAAATGGCAATTTTGGTATATGGTATTTGTCTAAGTAATGGAAATGGATTTTTTTATCTATTTACAAATGTTTAATTAGACATGTGTAGTGGATTAGGAATGTTATTTATTGGTATCAATTTTATAAGTATTTAATAGGATATTTGTGTGTAGATCATGTAACTGTAGTATGTACTATCTAATCTTAGATGGAATAGTGAACAAATGACCATACTGCTCATGATGTTTTAGTGTATAAGTAGACTCTCGAACTAAAACTACATGTGATACACTGCTAATGTCTAGGTGTGTAGACTCTGTAGCAAAGAGCTTGATTGGATATCATGTTAAAACTATACTCTGAGCTCTATGATATCTCTAAAATATATTGATTGGTGGTCAAACTAAGACTATACTCTAGCCTCTAGAATTATTTCCAAATATCTTAATTGGTGTGCAAACTAAGGCTATGTTTTGATCTCTATGATTGTTTCCAAATATCTTAATTGGTGTGTGAACTGAAGCTATGATCTGATCTCTATGAACTGGATACCATCTCTATTAAATTTGTGGTGCATGATATTACTCAGAAATAGGTGACCTAAAAACCACATGGCTCATATGATGAGTAACCAATGGATCATTAAAGGGAATTTCTTGGGATAAATTTATCATAGAGGAGTGTGATCTAGGAAAATGTGGAGACTAATATCTTAGTTCCCCCTATGTGAATTCTATAATTACTTTATTGACATACTGATCAATGCAATCTTGGAGTGAAAATAGTGATTATTTGAATGTCATTTATCTTATGAAAATTTTAGTGTCTTATTTTGTACCCTATACAAATGATGTGTTGGATGATGATTAGTAGGAGGAAGTGTGATAATCTCCCTATATAATAATGTAAACAAGATGTCATGAGGCCTATACTTATCTAAAAATTGTATAACCCCTCTATGTGTGTCATATGCTTTACTTGTTGTAAGAAATGCTCTGTGAAGTGTCTCTTTTCCCTTGTTGAGAATATTCATTGGTTTTTTCTGTTCCACTAGTTTCTTAATCAAAAGTGGAGTAGGTTATTATACCATGTTAGATGACTGTGGCTCTAAGAAACCTACATCTAAATCTAACTCTAAATGTGTAACAACTAGTCCCAATTTTGTCTCTAATGATATATATGCATTGGATAAATGATGAAATAATTTCTATGTATGATAAAATAATTTCTCCTTAAGAGGAAAAATGAGACCTCTGGCAAAGATGTGTTATACCTCTAAATCTATTATCTAGTAAATCAACTGATGTAAACATCATTTAAATCTTAGAATGTATTAAATTATTGGTTTTATCTCACCCTAGTGTAATGAAGGTAATCTCTCATATGTGACTTGAGGTCCCTTATTTTATATGTAGTGCTTGAGAAATACTGCTTCTAACTCATCATATGTATGTAATGGCCAACTAGGGATTGTATGATGGAATAAATTTAGTTCCTCCCCATTTAGGGACTTTGAAAATAATTGTAATAAGGTCAAATTATTGGTGACATGTGCCATGGCTTTCTCATAATCTTGAAGGTGAAAGTATGGGTTTCCATGCACATCAAATTTAGGTAATATTGGTATCTAAAAGCTAGGTGGTAACTTTGTAGTGAAGATTCTATGTAGAATAAGATTGCCGTGGATGACATTAGAATTGGCCCAATATTGGTATGTTCTATTCTCTAATCTGATATGGTGCACTGGTTGTTTTAAATTACCCAAAACATGCATAAATGAAATTAAAATTTATGAAGGTATATCATCATCATCAATGGGTTAATTTAATTCTTTAATTTTGTTATTTATCTTAGCCCTTGGTATATTACACTGGGAATCATTTTTTAGAGAGGATTGGTTTTCTCTCTGTAACCTTTAGAGGGGAGATATCTTGGACCTTATTAAATGGAAATGAGTTATCACCCTCATGTAGGTTAGGTTAAGAAATAAGTTATACTATAGTAAGGGGGGCTGAAGGAGATTCATTGGTATCTCTTAGTTTGTTAATTTACAAATAAGTATCACATGATAATGATCTAGAAGGTACTTTATTATCATGAGATGTAAGTTATTTAAAATATGAACATAAAAATAAGTGTGTGTGTGTGTGTGTGTGTGCGCGCGCGCGCGCTCGCGTGTGTACGTGCATGCGTGCATGTGTGTGTGTTTCACTTATCCATCATACTCTTGTTTAATTTTATTGTACTCCATGTATCTTACATAGGACATATATTTATAGTCTTTCATAGTTTTCATCATGTTTGACTTGACACATTTGTCTTAAATTTTGAATTACATTTCATTTTTTAGTCGTATATGTTTTCTTCATGTTTTGATTTGACATGATTATCTTGCATGAGATCATATTATTTACTTGCATACACTTAAATTATTTTTATTTTATTGATATTTCATTTTATTACAATGTTTTACATACTCATATTTTTTGGTGTGTTTTACATTCATTTTCATCATTTTTCACATCTTTTGTTTGTTGATTTTCTATCTACTTAGTTAATATGTAATTTTTCATCACTTAGATTTTGGTCTTTTCAACCATGCATTTAATCACATTTTATAGAAAACAATAAAACATATATAATCACATATTTTAAATTTAAAATTATGAAGTGTTCAATTATTTACTGATAGATTCAATTTTTCACCCATATATTTATTTCTATAGGTCCTTTTCATAAACCAAAAGAATCCTTAGACTTTTGGTGAGATATAGAATTTTTAGATGTTAACATATTTTTTTTTATAAAAATTCAAAAAAATTATCTTAATTTATAGGTTCACCCCTTATTTTACATATTGGGTGCCTATTTATCATATTTATTTGATCATCTATATAAGTGAAAGTATGTATTTACATTTTTTTTTACTTTAAATTATTCCCACATTTTATTTTAGTTAGCTCAGTTATTGTATTTTATGCTCTTTATCAAAGCACCATCCCATGTTACACTATTGTGACACATGATGAGCTTTGGGTGGGGTATATGTATATGCATAATAAATTTAATTTTATCATTTATTTATGCTTCCTATTTTAATGAATTATTGAGCATCAATATCTTTAAGGGGATGCCTTAAATAGTGAAATGTGAAAGGGGTGGGTAGGCTTGTAGTGCTTTATGAGAAATGTTGTTACCTATAGTACGATAATATCATTCCTACTTATAGTTCAACTTATTTAGATTTGTCTTTCTCCTTAGCTCCTTCCATCTTGTCCTCATGTAGTCATGTTAGTATCCCTATATCTTATGACATCAACTAGGGTAATATAGTATTCTTATCATATTTCTCATTTTTGTAGTGTATCATCTAACTCAATGAACTTTTGAGCATGTCTTATGACATTAATACTATATCACTGTAGTCAAAGTCATTTTGTGTTATCTAACTCCTTTATACTATATCATCCTAGTTGATACCATTGACTTAGTCTTTAGGGTTGGTTTTGGGTATTATAAAACTATATATATGAGTCATATTTCATTCCAAACATATCATTTACAATATATTTTCTTTTCTTTTTCTCATATTTTTTCTCGAACTCACATTTTGAAAATTTATAGGTAGTATCTTATCTTGAAGAATCTTGTATTATGAAAGTCTTGGAGATTCAATAGGAGTCATTGGGATTATTATTAGGTATAATACCAACCATTTAAATTATTCATAACCACAACTATATCTTGAAAGTAACCATTGTCCAAAGGGGAGATTGATGTTTGAAAGGTCCACTCCAAGCTAAGTACATTCTAACCCTATACTATTTCCTTTATTACTTAGCATATTAGATATTGATTTTTGTTGAGTGAATGAACGTGTGTGTATCCTTAGGTTCTATCTACACTCAATACTAGTGTAGATATAGGATTTCCTTAATTTTCCATATTCAATTTTAAGTTTCCTAGAACCCCATTTTTCAACCATGGCACCTTACCCTTTTTTATCAGTCTAACCTTTCCCCTTTAGTTTAATTTACTATACTTGCACAACTATTTACATTTCTTATTTTTAATCATTTACTTTCATATAGGTATATCTACATCTATTTCATTGTGCCATAGACTTAGTACTTATAAACCTTTCCTATTAGTATTTATGACATAGTAACCCCTCTTTTGGGTCTTCAAATCCATTTGTCACTACCCAAAAATTTATCATCCCAGGATCTATTTGATTAGCATTATTAAAATTTATATCTCTTGAGATAGGATAGTTATAGGTTAATCCTAGCCCATGTAAACACTTCTCACCTAATAAAGTGTGCACCTATTTGATGGAATTTTTTTCATTGATAACATAATTCTTAAGGGAGGGGATCTTGAAACACTACTCAAATATTAGTACCACCCTTGAGTGATGGGAATCATCTTCATTATATAATATTCTAGTATGTTATGTTATGGATTCTTATGTGTTAGGATTTTTCTTATGGATTGATATTACATATGTTCACTTGGTTTGGGAATAAGTGTTGTTTTGTTTGCACCTAGATAACATCAAGCTAATTTGATACTCTCACCATCAAGTGACATCATCATAATTCCATTGAGTAGATTATATCTTATATGATGTTAATTAGGCATTTATTTTAATCAAAGACTTGTATCATTAGGGTTGATTCACCTGCATTCCTATACCTTTACAAAATATTATATTCTACTTCATATTGGATACATAAATTTTATAGATGGATAATATTGATGCATCCCTGTGTTTTAAATTTTTTATCCCATTTGGGAATTTTGTTGTGATATTTACCACTTAAAATTTGGTAAGTGTGTGGTGGTTTTGACAATGTGGAGTTCTGATGTAATCTTAATACTGTATGAGGGTATTGTATATTTGTGTTTCTAGTTGGTGGATACATTATCTCCATAATCCTAACTTGTGGAAATATAGAGCCACACTTTTCAATATTATTTTATCTAAACTTGTAAACATTTACCACATGATATGGAAAACCTTTGAATTATTTTGGTTCTTGATTTAGATTTATAAGTTGATTGAAATTATATTATTAAGGTTTTGTTGTTATAAAATTCAAGGCTATTTATCCATTTTTATTTATAAACTTGATTAAATTTTGGAGATCATAATTTTATTTAGTTTTGGATTATATTGGGTTATCTAGACATTTTTACCTTTATCATTATTTGGATTATATTGGGTTGTTTAAACTTTGTATTTGTTCTCATTTTATGGATTGAGCTTGTCTATTTAGCCAAATTATTCTAATTTTTGATTGATTTATTTATTTTCAATTGTTTTCCATGTTTTATTTGTTGTATAGTTTTCCATGATGTATTCAAGGTGGCCAAGGATATTGATGAGGTATCATGTGTGTTAAAACGATAATGATAAAGTGTGATTTAATGTTTTTACATAGTTCTTCAGTGTTTGACTTAGAGAGTTAGTTGATGGATGTTATTTATGGTGTGGTCATGTTTTATAGACCTTATTGTGTGTTATGAGTTCTTGGAGTTCTTTTGGAATTCAAAGGAATTCATCAAAGCAGTCATATGAATGTCTAGGTTCTCCTAGTCATCTTGGTAGATAAGGTTGAGTAAAAAAATTGATGATATCATAATTTGCATGTGTGGTAGTGTTAGAAGTAAATGGTCACATGGTAGTGTTTAATTTTGATCCTAGTATCTATGGTACAAGTTTTAGGTCATGAGGTTATGTGTAGAAAACTTTATGGTAGTGCAAAGTTGGTATCCTAAGAATATTTCACTAGTTTCCATACTTAGCCAAATTTGCAATATCAAGTGACTATTATATAGGGATTCCAAGTGTCAAAACCTCAATCAATTAGATTAAAGATAAATGATGAATTTAGGACTTCCAAGTGTCAAAACCTCACTTGATAAAATCAAAGAACTAGCAGTGAGCACTAAATCATGTAGATAAAGATCTAATGGAAAGCATGAGGTCAATAAGTCAAAAGATCCTAAGATTGAATGCGATGGTGACATGTGTCACAAACATGATGAATTGAAAGTAGATCAATGGCCCATGTTTGATCATATATTTATCAAATCAATGACATAAATTTAATCATGTAAATCAAATGTTGATGACACATGTTTAACCATGCATATGGAGATCAACTATGTGAATCAAGTCAATAATCTAATAAGATCAGATTGTATTCAGGGATGTCAATTGGCATAAGATAATTAATTGAATGGAGATTAATAGTAGGGTATATAGAAGGCATAAAGGGATATCAAGTTTCAAAATCTCAAGAGCCTAAATCAAAGATCAATGGTCAACATTGAAATTCAAGGCCAAGAGAATCTTGAGTAGATCAATGGATCAAATTTGATCAAGTTTATAGGGGGCATGAGATGAAGACACATATCTAAAGCTTTTGAATTAAATAGTGACTATTGGAATTTAAAAATTAAAATTAACAAAGGAAAACTAATCTCTATTGTTTGAGTTATATCTTTTAATGTGGGATGAGTTTAAAGGTGGTATAAAAGGTTTGAATATTATTATAGTTGTATTTATTAAGCTCCAAAGTTGATTGAGGGTTTGACCATCTTCTACAAGTGACCCAAGAAGGATGTTTGTGTTTGTATTGATGGGTTTTGGATGCTTCAAGGTGAATTAACTATTGGAGAGTGTTTTAAACTCCATTAGGACAATATTTATGGATTTTGGAGGTTTGACCAGTCCATCTTAAGTATGAACAAATGCTTAAAAGTTTACTATTTATTCTATCATGATGTTCTTGTATACAAGGCTAATGTTTGAGTAGTTTTTTCATATGTAAAAGAGTGTAGTGATGGATTTAATAACTTAAAGGTGTCTTAGGGGTCATGTGGAGTGGACCTATGCATTTGGAAGTAGTCTTGTATTCCTAATTTTCTCAATGAAGTGTTAAAGGGGTAAATAGGTCTCCATGAGACCTAATGGGATACTAGGGCTTATTTGAAAAGTTTAGCTACTTAAGGGTAACCCATGGATGATATGGTCCACATATGAGGGTGGTATTGAGCTATGTCTTAGTTTTATAGAAGCATTAAGAGTTAAGGTAAGTCTTATGGCTAACCAAGAAGATGATATTCATCAAGGCTCTATAAAGAGTGAAATCAAAGGTGATTTTTCTAGAGTTGAGAGGCAAAGAAAGAGAAGTGTGAATGTACCTAGTGGATGGATTGAAGAGAAGAGTAGTGTGAATGCACATGGTGATCATGCAAGTTTGAAGAGTTGATAAGTGAAGTATAGAGAGTGTGTAGAGTGAGTGAAGATTATGTGAGATTGGTGGATGAATTTAGGATCAAAGGAGTTTGAGGTATGCATGTATGACCATTTCCTCATGTTGTTGATGTTTTGATAAAGTTATTTTAGGATTTATAATTATGTGTGAAGAAGTGTAGAGTGATCCAAAAGGTGGTCTTAGATGTATTAAGAGGGTGTGAAGGCTAGCAAGAGTGTGTAAGGTTGAAAAGAGATGATATTAATTATATTTACATCAGATTTGTATGAAATCAAATATTAGGAGATGCTCATTGCATAGGTGTTTTTTTGGGTACTCAACATCTAGGGCAAGAGATGCTTGCCCATCCTTAGGGGATAGTGCTCCTTGTGAAGTGGATGCTTCACTAAAGTCTCATGTTTGTAATCAACTTATAAGACAAGTAATCCATGTGTATAAAATATTAAGAGTAGGTTTTATCCTTGATGAGGGTTTCCCACATAGATTTTGTGTTATATGTGTGATCTTGCTTATATTTATTATTCATTGCTATAAATGATGGGTATGGTTCATGAATGTGAGTGTTATTTGGTTAAGGGTTTGAAATAATTAGAATTGAAGTTTAGATTGTCTTGCATCACTAATTCACCCCCCTCCCCCTCTCAGTGATTGTACATATAAAATTATTAATATGGTCCATTTTTTCACCTTTCACCTTGTGCGAGTGTGGGATTAGTAGGTGGAAAGTATCTTGCTAACTAATTTAGCATGTGAGATAAAATTAGGACTTTTTTTACAACTGGTTGAGTATGTTCACCTATGTTATCTCAATTTTTGCTTCTAAAGAGGTTTGAAAGGATGGTGTGAAATTATCCTATTTTTTATGTTGATATAAACATACATGTCCTCAAGACTTTGAGAGTGGTGTATATGGATAATGTTATGATTTTAGATACACCTTGATGAGTCATATTATTAGGGTTAGGGTATTAGAATGAGTATCTAAATTCATGCAATGGTTTGTTTTATTGGGTTTTTGGAATAGCGTTGAGTTTCAAAAGTAATCCTAATGGATTGACGTATTAGGGCTAGGTATCAAGAATAATGTCTGAAGTCCTCGTAATAGGATCCTTAATTAGAGTTTGACATCAATATTATGTTTAAATTCATCCCAATGGATTCAAGGGGTTTGGGAAAAGGTGATTTAATAATCCCAAAGTCCCCCTATTATAGCTAAGTTAAGGTTTGGGAAATAATGATAAATTAATTTCATAACTTCATCCTTCTATTATTCCATTGATTGAAAACCATTAATATTACTCATTTTATGGGTTAAAGAACACTTAATTTTTTTGTTCTCATATTGATAATATTGGGATTTTTATGTGCTTGAAGTGGTTGTTATTCATTTTGGCCTTTAAGGAATGGGTAAAGAATGAAATTAAAATTCTGTTGTTCCTCTAAGATAAAATGAATTAAAATAAAGTAAAATAGATCCTTAACTCATACTTAAATATTGAAATTGACACATTAAAAAAAATTCTCTAAATAAATTTATTTCATATTTAATTATGTGTTCTCATAACTTTGAAATTAAATATTAATCAACAACACTTCAAATTATACCTTGAAGCATAACTCACCTTATGGTGGAGTTGACTTATCTTTAGCAATGGATATTTTACTGTATTTAATTAGACTTAATGATCTATTAGTAGATATCTAAGCTCATTTACTTAGAGATACTGTTGAGGTGAGTCTAAATTAGATCATTTACATAGTGTAATACCATTATAATATCCTTCAAATTAGACTACTAAAACTCAGTGACTTCCAAGAGGATGTCTGCATAAGGGGATGGGGATGTGAAACCCCTATTCTCATAGTGTTTTCCCTTGGACATTTTTTATTATTCTACACACATCTTGTTATGATGTACTCCTTATATTATTGAGACATGAGACACTTGATGTTATTCTAGTTGTATGATTATTATATTACTATTAAGATAATGTGTTATACACTTAATGTTTAATAACTTTAATTACTTGAGTATGATTTAGATATTGATGATATATGATTTCATTTGATTATTAGAATACACATTATATTACCTTACTAGTATAACTAATGTTTATTTAGCATGTGATTGATTATATGTATGTTTAGATGTTTGATCCTCATGAAAATTATGGACATAATATTATTCTTTCAATGATATTATGTGTACCATGTGTTTTTTTACATGTTGGTTGAGATTGTTTCAAGTTCAGTCACTTCAACTACCTAGGCTAGTGCAATTTTATGTGTGAAATGATTTGTAAGAATCATGTGAGGTCAAGTGAGGGAACTAGGAATACACTAATCATGAGTAAACTATTGGTTTTATTGGAATCTAGACTCTTAATACACCCCCCCTTAGATTATAATCTAACCCTTATGTTATCCTCTAATCTAGTTATGAGTTTGAACCTCTTTGGCCTTCCTAACACTATTCACACCCCTTAACACTATTATTTACCTCTTTACATATACCTTAAATATTTTATTAAACATTTATAAGGTCATAAGGTTGAAAAAATAACATAATTTCTGTCACCAATTGAAAACTAGAATGGAAACTCCAACTCTTGTTTACAAGTGGATGTAAAGAGGTTTAGACGTGGTTGTGTATGCATTTAATACCACTAATTACCAAGGGATGGGTGAATAATTTTTTTTTTAATTTTTAAAGTCTTAGTACATCCCCTATACCCACTTATTTCATGGGGAAGAGATATCATAATGATATATGGTCAAGTCTTGCTTACCAACATAGGTGTGTAAGTAGAGTAAATACTAGGGAATACTTTTGGAGATGGCCCAAGGAATGGAAAGGAACAAGTGTCACCTTAAAATTTGTCATTATATTATAATTATTTTGCTATAATATCATATGAATATATCCTTTTAGGGACCTTTTTTCTCATTTCTAATTTGAGAGTGAAGGAGAGCTAGAAAAAGAAGAGGAAGAAATTAGAGAAGAGGATGATAGCTAGTTTTTAAGGCTTGTAGAAGGTAATATATCAAATAAGATGATCTAATGTAGGGTTAAATATCACATCAATGCTTTTAAATTTAAATATGTTTTAAATTATCTTTATTCCTCCTCTTATTTGTAATTTTTCAAGAGGTGTAAGGTCATTTTACTTACCCTATTTATTTCTTTAGCTTCCATGGATTGTGCCAATGGCCTCTATGTGGTTTTATTTACTATTTGAAATTGGATATGTAATATCCCTAATTTATTTTTTTATTTTTTACAACCCTTTTATTGACTTAAAATGGAAAAATTATGTTTCAATATAGGGTTATATTTATTTCATTATTTGTACATCTATATGTAGGGTTTGGGAAAAGGAACAAAGTTGTAAGTCCTATAAGGTTTATGAATATGGGGTTATGGTAAGTGGAAGAAAATAATGTTTCCATAGTCCTCTCATGGAAAAATATAAGGGTTTTTAAAACCAAATGTTTTTAAGGTATTCCTTCTCCTACCCCATAATATAGAAGGCATAAATTCTTGTACACAGTGGGTGAGTAAGGGACTTGTTATGTTTGGATTTTAGTTTGTATTTTGGGTAAGCTTGTAATAATACTATTAAAAAGAGTTTATTTGATACTTCTTGTCCTTCTAGTTGAATTGCATTGCCTAGCTAGTAAACTAAGGATTCTTATGGTGAAAATGGAATACTTATGAATGATGAAAATATTTATGTTACATGTGATAATATCAACATTAAGGATATGATTTATTAGGTTAAATAATACATTAAAAAATATCAATCTTATATTCCTAAAATCATACAAATTTTAAATAAAGTATCTTTAGTATATCCTTATTTTCATATGGATAGTGAGGCACATGAAATTGCTAATAGTTGTTCACCTCATAATCCTATTATGAGAGATGTACATGGAATGAATCTCCCATGTGGTTTGGTCATACTAAAATTAAAATTATTTTGTTTCCATGGAAATCCTCATTCACACCTTTGCACATTATTTCACTCTATTGGAAAATATGAAGATCATGGTTTAATATTACTTAAATTATTTCCTAGAATATTGATTGGTGATATCCTAAAGTGTCTCAATGTTTTACCTTGGGGGTATTTAAATTATTTATAATGTTTATAATAATATTTATTAGTTATATTTATCACTAATTAAGTACCTTGTGCCAAATTTTAGAGTATTCCATCTATTCAACAAGGTCTCAAATATGATACTCATAACTACAATTTTAAATTTCAATGTCATATGCATTCCTTAGTATATCAACATTTCAATATTAAAATGAAATAAATATTTATCAATATAATTTTGATTCCTCTAAAAGACAAGTTAAGTTATAAATATTTTTAGTTATTAAAAAATATTTTTTATATGGTTGCCACACATGCTTATGAAATATCAATCCAAACTAAGGTTACTATTTATAAGAAATAAAATATCATCAATAACCATGTACCTAATATGGATACATCTAAAAATTTAATCTAAGGAAGAAAAAAATATTAAGTTAGGTTTATGACTCAACATTATTATGTTTTTCCAAAGATCAAGATAGTATATTAAAGATAATATTAAATATACACTCAAATGGGTTATCAATTAGTTTACATCATGAATAATGACATGTATCAAAATATTTCAAATAAAATAATTTTCTTGGATACCATAAATTCAAGGGATATATTTAATATCACTATTATCATAGTGTTTTTCTTTGGAAATTTTGTTATTATACACATGTCCTGATATGACATGCTACTTATATTATCAAGACATGAGACACTTGATGTTATGTTGGTTATATGATTATTACATTACTACTAATATAGTGGGTTATACACTTGATTTTTTTTAATTTTTATTATTTGAGTATGATTTAGATTATGAGGATAGATGATTTTAGTTTTTTATTTAAATGCCCATTAAATTTCCTCACTAGTATAGCTAATGCTTCTTTAGCATGTGGCTGATTATATTGATTCTTGTATTTTGACAAGTGTATGTTACCTATGATGATTATGGAGATAATATTATTATTTTAATTTTATGTGTACCATGTGTGTTTTTACATGTTTGTTGATATTGTTTCAAGTTTAGTTGCTTCAGATACCTAGGCTAGTGTAATTTGATGTGTGAAATGATTTTTAAGAAATATGGGAGGACAAGTGAGTGAACTATGACTATGTTGAGAATGAGTAAACTATTGGTTTGATCATAATATAGACTCTTAATCCACATACCTTTGATTATAAATTAATCCTTGTGTTTTAGATTAAGGTAAAAACAGGTTTTAAAGGGGCCCCGAAACCCTTTACATCAGAAGAGAGATAAACCTTAAGCACTTCCAGAAAACAAAATAGCCTGGAACCTGCATAAGCAAGACCAGATTAACCAGGAATCTAAAAACAATAGACTAGTGCTGGACAAACAATAAAATTATTTTTTACAAGACTGAAGTTTCATATCTAGAGGGGGGACCAAAGGCTTAGACTTCTTCCTCTTTACTGTTGTCCAACCATCCTCTACCTTAGCTGCCTCAACAACCCAGTCCTCAGAAGGCCATGATCCATGAAGTCCAGGGGGCGTCGAAGCCTCAGCAAAATCCTTATGAGAACTAGCCAATTTCAGGTTCCTAGGAGAAACCTTCAAAAAAGGTGGAGGAACCACCACCTCCTCAGTAGTCAGTTCAGAGAGATCACATAATCCAATCTCCGTAGTACCTTCAATAGGATCAGTCTCCAACAGAGTCGCCTGATCCATCGATTCAGAATGGATACTCTTTTCATTCTCATTCTCTGAATCAGTTGAATCTTCATCAAGTTGTTTAGAAAAATAGTGTTCATGATCAACTTCAGACCACCAAGAAGGTGAGCTTCTGGGTTTGGATTTCCCTGCAGTACATCGGGCTACAACGTGCCCCGTCTAGTGACACTTTCTGCATCAAAAAGGTAAACCTTCAAAATCTAACATTTGTGTCCAAGAACCCCTTGGGGAATCTAGACAAATCACCTTAGGAAGGCCCTTAGAAACATCCACCTCAACCATAAGGTGAGCACAGGTCGAGCGGTAAATCCTCTTAGTTTCATCATCCTCAAATAAAAACTCCCCTATAGAATTACCGATGGTTTTAAACACCGCTTCTTGCCATAAATGTATTGGTAAATTAGGGAGCCAAACCTAGACAGGGATCTTATTGAAGGTTTCCGTGAGAGGGTTGAAATCCTTATGCCACCATTTAGCCATTAGAGGGTATTTACCCTGCAATAAAAGATTAATGTTGGATAGAATAGTCTTCCTGTCCTTAGTGATTTGGAATAAAGCTATAAAAAAACCTTTAACACAAGGGTATATTTCAACATCTCCATCAATCAGTGGTAGCCAGGTATTGGAGATCCAGCCATGTAGATCAGCTAGAGATGGCCAGCAGCCATGAAATCTACAAATAGCCCCATACTTTGAAAAATAATCTACCCGATTAAAGATTGCTTCAATAGTTTCAGGATCTAGATTAACCCTGACAGGATTTAAAACACTTACTGGTGAAACGTAGTATCTCCCAATAGAAGCTTGATGTTTTGCATCTTGTATTTCAGCTTCATAAGCAGCCACATCTGCATAAGATCTTTCGTTTGATCCAAGGATAGAACCAGAAACAGGGGATCTTTTTGCTATTTTCATACCTAGAAATGAACCCCCTTCTGCAGTAGAGTGGATGATTTGGATTCGTTCCCCATTCCCAAGTGGAGGCACGCACTCAGCAGAGACCTCAGCCATGCCATCCGCCGTATCAATGGCTACCTGGTTCAGGGTATGAGCTCGCACTCGCGCATGCACGCTCTCAGCGTTCAAAATTTCCATGCGCGTGCTCAACATTTAAAAAAAAATAGATTAAGTATCATCGATTAAAAAAAATTAATCCTTGTGTTATCATCTAATCTAGTTGTGATTTTGAACCTCTTTGGCCCTCCTAGCACTATTCACACCTTTTAACACTATTATTTACATATTTACCCATATATTATATATTTTTTGAAATGTATAAAAGGTCATAAGGTTTAAAAGAGACCCAAGTTATCATCACCACTTTAAAAAATTGTATGGAAACTTGGACCCTTGTTTCAAGTGGATATAAAGTGGTTTTACAGGTGATTATGTATACATTTAAGACCCCTCATGACTAAGGGATGAGTGAATAATTTTGTGGAGTGTTTTTTATGTCATAGGATTATCCATGTGCCAATTTATTTAATGCGTAAGATATATCATAATGAGGTATGGGAAAGTATTACCTACCCACATATGTGTGAAAAGAGAGTGAATTATAGGAAAGGCTTTTGGAGAAGAGCTAAGGAAGGGGAAAGGACAAGTTTCACCATCCCATTGGAAATTATATTTGAATTATTTGGATATAAGAGTATGGGAAGCCTTCCTTGGAGGGAAATTTCATTTCTCATTTATAATTTTAGAGTGGAGGAGAGCTATAAAATGAATATGATGAGATTATAGAAGAGGAGGATAGCTAGTTTTCAAGTCTTGTAGAAGGTTTCTTGAGGATATCTATGAGGTGGAGCCAAGGAAGGCTTATATATCACCTATTTTTTTTTAAATTTAATTATGTTTGAAATTATATTCCTCCCTCCTCTTATTATAGGTTTTCAAGAGGTGTAAGTAAATTTGTCTTACCCTCTTTATTTTTTTAGCTTCCATGGATTGTGCCAGTGGCATCCATATGGTTTTATTTCCTATTTGGGCTTGGAAATGTAATATTCCTCATTTATTATTTAAATGTTTTTATAACATTTTGTTTGAATTAAAATTGAAAATATATGATACCCAAATGATATTAGATTTATTTCATTATTTTTTCATCTAAATGTAGGATTTGGGCAAAGGAACAAAGCTCCAAGTTCTATTACAAACTTTCTAGGCCTAGGTTTTGGGAAATGGGAAAAATATTGTGTTTCCATAGTATTTATTATAAAAATTTAAGGGTTTGGGAAAATTAATTCACCCAAGGTCCTCCTTATCCCACACCCATAGTGTGGAGAGTATAAATTCTCATCTACAATTGGTGTGTAAGGGACTTGTTATTGTTTTATTATTAGGGGATAATTTGAGTGTTGATACTATTTAGTATGAAATTTTTTATTTGATGTATTTTTATGTGTACTTTGGGTAAGCTTGGAAGCATACTATTATAATTATTATAGTTTAGACTTATAGCCCTCTTAGTTGAAGTGCATTGCTTAGCTAGTAAATTAGTTATTTTTGTAGTTTTACCATTGTCCTTAAACATTTGTCTTTACTTATGTTCATATATGGGAGTATTAGGATTGGGGGAGATTAAGGAAACTTAATTATGATGGTAAATATATGGGAGGACATATCCTAATTTGGTTGATCTTACAAATTACTTTTGGAACATATTTGAAGAGTGGCTATTTGAATATTATTATAATTATAGACACTTAAATTTCACCATTTAGTGTCAAAATTAAATTTAACACACTAAAACTTCTCAAAATCCCAAATTTGAATTAAAATTAGTATCACTTCCCTAAAAAATTCAAATGATTTATTAATTTTTAATGAAATAATTTTATTCATGCACACCTATTTTCCTCCAAAACTAATTAAAAATACATAGTTTACACCTCACCCAAACATCTTCCACATTTGTCTCAACCATGTGTTGAATAATACATCTACCTTAACTTCCTCAACTACCTTTTGAGTCATCTTAGAAAATTTCAACTTCTAGTATGGTTCAACCAACTAACTTGACCCATTCTTGCTAACTTATTCAACTAAATCATATTTATTCTCAAATGATGGAATTAGTCATAATTCTCATGTATGAGGAATAATTAATAACCATTTATTATTTTAATATTTCAAATAATCCTCAACTATCTGATTAACCTCTCGTAAGCCTATAAATTGATGTGCAATCCATCACTTTCATTCATCCACCTTCAAATTAATGAAGTGATATTGAATTGTCAATCAAATTCAAGTGAATAAAATCCATAAAAATTGTCTTACATGCCAAAATGATGCCCCATTATATTTTATTTGGAAGTGATATGAGTAACCACATTAGCATCCAAGAGAAAATCCACTATTGATCACATAATGGAGAAGGTGATCAACTTGCATTTCAGTTTGTAAGATTTCTTTGTATTTTTTCTCTTTTTATTATTAATCTATATTTGAAGTTAATTTAAATTTAGAATATATTAAAATTCATTTTTATATGTTTTATTAGCTAGCTTACACTCTATATTTCATGATTATACAATCTAGTACATGTAGTGGGACCTTGTCCCCCATATTTTACATCATAGGTGCATCTAGAAGTCATTTTGGCTATTTTATTGATATTTTTTGTACATATACATTTAAAAATTCTTTCAAAGTTTGTTGTTTATTTTTTAAAGTTATTTATTTTATTTTTTTGGCTCACTATTTATGAACCTAAAAAATAATTAATTCATCTTACAAAATAGTGAATTCATCCTTAGAAAAACAAATTCATTGCAACAAACATTAAATTCATTTATATGTTAATTTTTTTAACTTATTTACATTTTTTTTTATAATAATTTTTGTGTGTTTTTGGATTTTTAACCTTATTATATTTTATTCCTAGTTTCTATTTTGTCTTTTGTTTTTTATCTAACCTCTTTTTGCAGAATGGTGAAATTGATTCAAAATTCAACAAAATCATTTCAAAGTGAAATGAGATCATTTAAAAGTTTGTGAAATCATTTAAAATTTCATATAAATATTTAAAAATGTATTTTAATTGTCTAAAAATTTAGTGATTTCATAGATAATAGAAAAATAATTTTTAAGTATTTTTGTTTCAATTTTCAATTTTCTAGTTTTTTTTTGTTTTGCTAACTATTAATGAATTCAATATTTTATCTGACTATGGAATAATGAAATCTTTCAAAAATATTAATTTTATATGTTTTTATCCTTTTTAATAACTTTTTTTAGGTTTGCTTGATCTTCCATCCATACCAAATACTTCTAACTATTTATTTGTAGGCCACTAGTCAAATACAAAGCAATAAAAGCTAGCTAGTTAAAATTTTAACTTATTTTTAATATTCTTGCTTTTTTATAAATTTTATAACAATTTTATATTTAAAATTTTCATTATTAGTAGTAATTATCTAAAAAAAATATATTTTAAAGTTAATTAATATTTCATTTTCAATAAATTTATGTGTTTTGCTCTTGTTGGGTATGCTCTTTTCCATGGCATTACATTAGTGATGATACTAAAAAAATTAGAAACAACATTTGTAATATTTTTCTAACCAATACCCACTTACATGTATGTTATTATCTTATAATCACATTGGTGGGTATACCTAAGAATCAAAGGCAAGTGTTAGTATTTTTTATTTTAATTTTATTATGGGCTCTATCAATAGTGGATTTCATCATCACATGGTAGGCCAAACCATGTGTATCATCATGGTAAAAAAATTGATTTAGAGTTATTATTATTAGATAAGTGGTATTGTGTTTTAATCATGTTGTTGAGTGGATTTCATTATCCAATACCCAAGCCTTAGGCAATGTGACTCAAAGTTTGGTTTTTGACGATAACACACTAAAATCTTATTGCTATGTTGGGCACGTTTAGACTAGACCCATTTATGTGCATCTTCTAAACTATATTATTACATGGTTTTTAACCTCATCATAATTATATATATATATATATATATATATATATATATATATATATATATATATATATATATATATATATATATATGAATCCAATAAATAATTTTATTTAAACCTTAATCTTAGGAAAGCCATTATTACCATCTAACTTGTAGTGCATCAGTTAGTGATTAGCATTGAGAATCTATTTTACACACACCCTTGATACCAGGCTTAGTGGGACATGGGAACAATATTATCCTATATGTTTAGTACCTTGAAATATTAGGCTATAGATAATGCAATCGATAATCAAGTGACACGTAAATCATGCAAGTTATTTAATCCCCTTTGCCTATATTTTATCTTCTTTTATGTAATGAATGTGTTTAGATTAGGAATTATTTGTTTATTTCCTTGTGATATATAATGTGATAAAATACTTGATTGAAACCAAATGTATTTTTATTATTAAAATAATTCATAATATAAAAATCTTTAAACATTACACATTTAGTCTTAAAACAATCAAAACTCAAAAGAATCTTGTTGTCAATAAACTTTTATTCACTTTGGTATTTTAATTTATTAGAGTATAGTGTCAACCTTTTTATATTTTCTTGATTCAAAAATTTTTCTTTATAAATGTCACCTATCATAAGGCACATGGCTATGTTTAATAATCCTAGGTTGAGGGATGAGCCTTTTGGTAATGGCCCCTTCTAAATCGGTAGTCAATAATACCTAGATCACCATGTTGAGATTCATGAAATCCATGAAAATGTAGAGGAGGGAAGAGATTATCAATATTAGGGTATCCATAAGGCAATTTTGTTTCCTCCATTTAATCAATACATCATGTCTAACAATAATTAAGTTTTACTTCAAGGCTTGAGCTTGGGGGCCAAAATTTTATCCAATTTTCATGTTTAAAATATAAAACATTTAATTTCTAGGAAATATTTTGCATCACCCATTCAATACCAATCCACATTACAAGGCTTTTTATATTATATAAATACTCTCACTGGTTCCTCCAATTCCAATCCCCAAGTCTCTCAAGAAAATGGAAAGCCATCCTCAATGAAGAATCATATCAAGCAAGCCATTAGTTTTATATATAATCCCATAACCATCAAATAAACCAAGAGATTTTAAATCTCAAAGATAATAAAACAAATAATCCCTTGGTTGAGCCAATATTTAACCCAGATCTAAGTCTTAGTGTGAACCCAAATTCAGCCTCAATCATCAACCCATCCAATCCAAACTTGAATACTTATTCAAGTTTATCAAACATCAACCCATCCAGCTCAAAATTGAATAATTATTCAAGTTTATCAAATGTCAACCCATCCAATCCAAACATGAATACTTATTCAAGTTTATAAAACATCAATAAATCTAATGTAAACTTAAATACTCATTCAAGTTTACCAAACATCAATCAATCTAACCCAAACTTGAATACTCATTAAATTTTATGAAACATAATTTAATCCAATCCAAACTTGAATACTCATTAAATTTTACAAACCAAAAATCAATCAAATCCAAAATTAAATAATTATTAAATTTTTATGATCAATCAAAATATGAACCTTCATGGTTCACCAATCAATAACATGAATCCAAATCAAAATATTAAATTTAATGGTCATTCTAATTCACTTATCAATCAATCAACATCAAATACAAACTTTAATGCTTATTAAAGTTAACCCATAAATCAAAACTTTGCTTTAGCAAGTGTACCAAATCAATTTTCAAATCCAAGTTATTTTGTAGGGTTAGCTCCATTACAAACACCCACTAATTGAAACACACTCATCAATATAAATTTAACTTTAAATCAACACCAACCATTTAAACCTAAAATTAAATTTAATCAAATTTTTGGTTCACATCCTTTTCCAAATCTAAAATTGAACCAAACTAGCCCAAATTCATCACATCAAATCAACCCTAATTCATTCAAATTCACAACCAATCCATTAAAATAAATCTTAAATTCACCACTAATACAAACCAAACAAATCATAACTTCACTAATAATCCAAATCAAAATAATTCTAATTTTTCCACTAATCCAAACATCTTCACCCAATCACAACATGCTAATTCCATTTTCAACACATTTCCCAACCAATTCATTAACAATCCACCCCTAATCAATATTCATTTTCATAAGTTAGTGCCAATTCAAACCCATTTATGGGTCAAACTTCCAACATGCTTACCTCTTCAAGCCAAATTAATTAATTATCACCACACTTCATTCAAGAGTGGAAAAATATTAAGTTCAAATTCTAAGGTTTGAAAGATGGTACCTTTTCTAGGAAAAATCAATATAATTTTGAGGAAATGTTTGCCTATCCATATTATGTAAAAAATATAACAACACCTTATCCAAAAGAAATTGAACTCCCTAAATTTGATAAGTAAAAAGGTAAAGGTGATCCAAGGGAAAATCTTAAATACTTTATATGGCATACATTGATGTTTTCTAGAGTAATGAATACATGTTAAGACTCTTTCCACATAGTCTAGGGGTCAAGCCCTATAATGGTTTTCTATTTACCCAACAAATCAATCTCCAGATTTGAGGACCTATCCAAAATTCTTTTTCATCATTTATAATCTAATTTTGAAAATAAATTTACCAAACTTAATCTATATAACACTAAAAATTGTAATGGTGAAACCTTTGTCTCTTTCTTACAAATATGGTGTCAATGGCAAGCCATTTTCCATGTGTTTTCCCAAAAAAGAACTCGTTGCTATTTTTAGGAATAACCTTAACTCATATTTTGGTCATCACTTGAAACTTATTTGTCCAAATTTCTTTGAATAAATAATTTATAAGAGATTTAAAATTGAATTAATTTTAATTTAAAAGGGTTTTATCAAAATTTTAAAACTTGATAACAATTCCTCGAACCAAATTGACAAGCCTAAGTTTTTCTCCAAAAATAAAAATATTTTAGGTGATGGTGTGAAAAATTTCAATAAATTTGTAAACCCAAAAAACAACATAAAATTAACCTAAAACCAATAAACAACATGCAATACTTGGCAATCAATAAAAATAATAAAACTATAAACATAAGTTCACCCAATTGGGATAATCTTATGAATCAATTTTTCAAAAGTTTACCCAATTAAATATGATTATTTTTCCTGATACCAAACCCTTTGAATAAATTTTTTATAAACTTGATTAGTACCATGAATATTAATATTGTGAGTACCATATCATTAAGAGAAAATCAATCAATCAGTGTGAGGCTTAAAAATTATGTCCAAGATCTTATAGATTATAGGGATATAGCCATTCAAATTCAACCATCTACCTCATCTAATAATCAAAATTTGGGAATATATAAATATCCATTTCCTAAATATGATCAAGGATGTGATAATAAAAAACAATAATAACCTCAAGTAATTAATGTTAATCAAACTAATTACCCTTTTGAATCTATAATCAATTATGTTGATTACATAAACCATCATGTTTCTATCATAACTAAAAGCCCAATATTACACCATTATTATAATGCATACAAATATTAACATCCCAAGTGCTTCCTCATCTAATATTGAGAGTAATTACAATAGCATAGATCACCTTGAGAAGATGTCAACTCACATATCCATTTTATAGCTTCTCAAAACCTCCCCTGCATATAAATATATATTTTATAAAGTCCTCAAATATTCAAGAGTCCCTCAAGACATCAATACAAATTTTAATCACTAATTAGAAACTTATCCACTAAAAATCAAGTTACATTTGATCATTCTAATGTCTCTCCTATGGGATTTATGCATAATTTAACTTATATATATATATATATATATATATATATATATATATATATATATATATATATGTCATAATTTTTAGGCATAAAGTAAAAAAGGGTATTTATAAATAATGGCTTGGCTTTGAAATTATGTACATTAATATTAATTAAAAAGTTAAGGTATCCTAAAACAATGCTAGAATCAAATATTATAACCATTAAGGAATATGAAAATGATTATCATGAGTTTATGGGCACCATAAATCTTATTTTCATGATGGGTTATGACATTCAGAAGACATTAGTTCATGTGCTTGACTTAGATTTACCTTATAATTTACTTTTTGGACATCCATGGATACATTATATGAACTCCATACCCTACAACTTACAATAATATTTGAAATATTCTCATGATGGCATGGAATTAACCATACCTGGTGATCCTTAACCCTTCCAATACTACAAATTATTGGAATAAAGTTATCAAAAAATAAATTTTCTCCCTTTTTATTAAAGAAACATATGTTCTAAATGATACATAGTAATCATGATTATTCCAAGATTCATCAAAATTAGAGTTTAACTCACTTGTAGAAGTAAGATTAGAATAAGAATCATTTGCATGCTCACTAAGAGAGAGTAAGAGATTTTTTTTAATTTTTTAATACTATGCAATGTGTCATCATGTGTGGGTGTAATGCAATGAATTTATTCCCTAGATATGTGTGGAGTGTATGAATGATTATTACTTTCAATCTTAGAGTTAAGAATAAAAGTAACAATCATGTTTTCATTTCACATATTATGACATGTAGGATCAAACTTAGAGACATTTGCATTTGTTGTAGAAAATGGAAGTTGTCTCAATTAATTTCTCTATTAGGTAATTATGTAGTTCTCCAAGTCAGTTCTAGACTTGTTATAATTAGGCACACACATGGAGTAAACCCATAGAACTCAACATGTTTTACTCAACTGTACCGATGTCAATTCACATAAGGTATGAGCCTTATGTTCTCACCTGAAGCACAAAAAATAAATAACCAGGGCTCACATTGGGATAATCATGCTATGACACAAATAATTCTTCAAGGGACTTGGTCATTTTTAATAATGGAATTTACAAGTTCATCAGTGTGAGCCATTTCTAGGCTACGATGAGGGTGTATAGGTGTAAAGCCTATTTAGGTAGCTACTTCTAGTCATATGGGCATAAGTTTATATCAGGTTTCTATGTAATATTGTGGGTGAAAACCTATGTTTCATCATGCTTAGAATCATTTAGGCACTTTGAGGGTTTAATGGGATATCTTAGATCAAGGGTTCATGTTGGTTTAGCATTTTTAGTGTAGGTGTCAAAGCTTGGGAAATTGCCCTTTCCTACACTAAGGCTAATTTGAAGTTTAGGTCAATGCCATTATTTAGCATAAAGATGACATGAATTAGAGCTTAAAAATAACATCATTAGAATTAAATTTATATCACTAAAATCATAACATTCATTACATATTTCAATCATAAAGCTAAGATATCAACCCCAGAACACCATGTATTACCTCAACCATTAGTCATATGCATAATGCTCTAAATATAGAGTATAGTTCATTTGTAAAAATATATTAATAGATTATATAAACTACTAAAGGCTTAGAGGCTCACAAGAAATCTTGGGCACTAAAAAGTGGAGCATCAAGGGCATCCATGCTAATATTAAGGTTTACTGGAAATCACTTCACTATTTATAGAACTAATTATGAATAGCTTTGTTATCTCCTTATCACATGTTTACATATTGGTTCAAGCTTGATTTTATAGACTAAAGGAACACCTTACATTAGGGTGGAGCTATACACACTAGTTATTGAGCTAAATATTTTCTCAATCATTTTATTGACTCTAATATTTTACACCTTTTGTGCTATGATCACCATGTGCTTCCATTACTTGAAGATGCCAAAAACACTATAAATTTTTTTATCCACCTACTTCTAGCATAAATATTGCATTGATTCTTCTAGTTGACCAAAATATATCAAAATAACAATCATCATAAATGATTGCCTTGTGTTGATATGTCTACTGAGTTGGTGCATGCCCATACATAGGCAAAAAGAGGCCAAACATTACCCCATACAAAATTTCTAGTCCATCCTTAGAAGAGTCTTTTATTTCCCTAGGTGTTAAAAAACACAACACATTCTCCTTTAATTTAACATTGAAGTCCTCACAACCATTAATGGAGAGCTTTATTTCTTCAATGGCACTATCAATCTTTATAATAGTGATACTAAGAATGGGCACATCAATTTTCTCTAACTCTTTTTTAAAGGCCTCTAGCCTTTCCTTTTACCTTATAAATCCTCTATCTAATATTTCTCCTTGTTCACCAGCCTTTTTTTGCAAGGAACATAAGATTTCTTCCAAGTTTTACTCTTGGTTTTTGATCTGATCACTCAGGGTGTTGACCTCTACCATGATCTATGCATGTTTGGCCTTGCTAATAGTATATGCCTTTTCCATTAGCTCTTCTCTCTCCTCCTTTATATACTTGAGACACAAATTGATGATCAATTCTTGGTTGGAGAAGTTAGTGAAGATGGCATTGGTTGCCTCTATGTTTTATTCTAGTTTTGTGAAGAGGTCTTCCACCTCTTCGATCTTTACAACTAGATCTTGATTTATTATGTCACATAGGTCCTCCTTTTCTTTTAGAAATGGTTCTTCCTTTAATATTGGGAGAGTTTTATCTAATAAAATTTACACCTTATCAACCTTTGAGAAGTTTTAAGGGTCAATTCCATCAAAGAGGGATGGCATGACTTCCTCTACACACATAGCTAGTTATTACAATTTGAATTTCATGGCCTTTATTTCTTATTCTACTTTTATCATGATATTTTTCCACTTTAAATCCATAACATCATTGATGATGTTCTTTTATGATACTTTAGAGGCCATTAAAATGAGTTCATTAGTTGACCTGATTGAGTTCATTATATGGGGGTTTGTGATAAGGAAATCATGTCCTAGTTTCTCTGCACCCAATAAAGCCTTTTATGACACCTCAAAATGAGGTTCATATATATAACTATAAAAGGAAAATGATATTTGTTGTCATGTCCTTGTTATGAAATATTTGGGGGGCATGCATTTAAACATATAATAGTCTTCATCAGTCTACCCCTTTTGTGCCTTTTCTCTTAGGCTTGGATTGGTGCCCTATTGTTTAGTGAAATTCAGCTCTATCTATTATTTCTCCTCTTCCTCATTACTAGTGCTATCTTTAGTGATTTTATTGGAGGTTGCTTCTTCTTATTTATCCTATAGGGTTTCTTCTTTAGACTTATCCCCTTGGTTCATCTCTCCATCTACCTTGGCACCAACTTCACCCTCTTATTTTTATTGGGTTTCCTCTATACTCTCTATTTATTCCTTCAAGTTGTTAGCATCACCTTCCTTATCTATAGGCACCCCTTTAGTACTTAGACATGCCTATGGTGTAGCTTATTTTATTTTACTAGTGGGGGTGTTAGGCACCTTTGTTTTTTTTTGTTCATTAGTTCTATGCTTTTGGAAACCTTCTTCTCTTCCTTCTCTTTCTTGGCCCTTTCCTCCTAGGATTTATTTTTATTGGCCTTATTTTTCTTTTCCTTCCTCCTCTTTATTATTTACATGGTTTTATCCTCCTCATCCCTTATTTACTCAGCCTCAAACTTATCAATATCTTCTTAGGTCAAACTATATGCCTTCATGGCCACTCTTTTATTTGTTCGCTCTAGTGCCATATCTATATGTTCATCATTGATGCTCATTTTCTTCAATCAGATTCTCTTTTCATCCTTAGATAGTGGAGGTTGTGTGGAGGGATATCTGGACAAGGCACTGGGTGGATTTTCTACCTCTCTAAGTGTGGTATTAGTGCTACCTTGGAGGGCCTCTTGGACTTCTTTGGCATTGAGATCTTCTTCTGCTTCTTCTTGGATGATATAAAATTTAATCCCTCCTTCTTACTCTATCTCTTCATGTACCTGTTTTCCTTCCAATTCCTCACACACCTCCATATCTACAAAATTTATTGTGGGCATTGTAACTAACCCCTTTTACTTCTTTTTTCTCTCCATTGGCTTGGGCAAAATAGTCCTAGGCATGAAATCCATGTGCTTCTTATTATTTGGTGTAGGGAGAGTGGCCTCATTGCTAAAGGCAATGTTTAATCAAATGTGCTCCTATAAATCCTCAAGTGTCTCTCCCTTTTATTTTGGGGAGACTTTTTCAACACTACCTATACCAAATTCCCTTCATTATTAACCTAGAAGGAGAGGTCATCATCCTTCTCGATGCTCACACACTTTTTCCTTGCCTTCTTATCATAATAAAGCATATGGATGTGCTTGAGAGTCAATTATTTTTGGATGGGATGGATTTTGGTGTGATCTAAGTCATCCTCCTCATCCTTGGTCACTTTCCCCCTAGGTGCATGTATTGGTGCCATAACCTACTTCATTCTAAGTCCATTATTTTCACCAAGATGTCTAAGTAATATGCATTGAGGATCCTTATTAGTGCTTCCTTGAAGTATTTCATGGAGAATGCATAAGGAATATTGAGCCATCCCAAGTGGTTTCCATATATTATTACTAGGTACACTACACAGAAGTGTTTCATAATGGTAAAGGTCACCATTCTAAAAATATTTTAGGGGAGATCCTCTAGGATACACCATTCCTCCTTGAATGCTTCAATATAATAGGTGTACCACTCCATTACTTTAGTCTTTTACTTTTGGGAGAAGATAGAAGGTCAAGTGAAGTTTTGATATTTATTCATTGGGGAGTCCTAGTGTGCCAAGAATACCCAAAGATTATCTTCATCACCATTAGGCATGCTAATATCCTCTATAACAATTAGAATTAATATATACCACCACCATAAGGTCTCTCATGCTTTATGACACTCAATCACCTTATTCACTAGATCCTCTACTATAAACTTTGATGTATTAAATTTAGCCCCTTGTGTCATGTAATAGGTAATGCATAGGCAGGCCTTGGTGACATCCATCCATCAACCATTAGGGAAAATTTTTGAACTCATGAGACATGTAACTTCCCTCATTTTGGGGAACTTGATGTCTTTTATAGGGAGGACAAAACCTCCCTTGTAGTAACCTAAGAGTTTCCCAAACCGTTTAACTTTAGAATCATTCACCATCATCTAGTGGATGTTTACGTCAGAGTCTTGGAGCCTTATTATATATATTAGGCACATTGATATCCGTATGTGCCTCCATAAAAAATAGATGTGATATCCATGGATGGATGAGAGGAATAACTGTATGAGTTCCTTCAAATTCCAAAAATAAATAAAATCATAGAGTTGAGTTGTGTCATTGGCTATAAGTTTGTCTTAGATGGAGACATCGAATAACACCATGCTAGATTCTATTTTGGCCACTGTGTCCACCATCTAGTCTTGTACTATGTATTTCATATTGCTTGAGGTGTGGTTATTATATTATTTCAACCAATAGGTATTTATGAAGGATACCTATATCTCACCTACCAAGACCTCTTTAGAGAGCTACATCTCCTAATTGGACATTTTTTGTAAGCACCTCAAGATCAACCTCAGTGACGTTAACTCCCTCTACTAGCTATTTTTTCTTTTTTTATACAACCTATTATTATATCATTCATGCCCTCTTAGCATCTTTCTATGCCTACATTAGGCCAAAACTCATGTGCTTTTTCCACATTTAGAACTAGCTAGTGTTGAAATGCAGTTTGTCTAGCTTGTCCAGGCCTTCAATTTTTTTGGTGCTTTTCATAGTCATGAGGTCTATGACTATGTCTTTAGCTCTTGAGCTTCAATTACAATAATGGGAGCCTCAAAATCACTCCAATTTTATAATGCTTATTTCTTACATAATTCATGCCCCACACTTCTCTATGCCAATCTCAAAGTGAACACAACTCCTATCTCTATTCAATCATTCAATTTTGGCATCCATAAGTGCTTAAGGGTTCACTCTAATAGTAGTTGTTTGATTTAGATCTAATTTTTTGTTATGCATTTTGGGTGCAAATTATCTCAAGGTTTATAACCTAAATCAGTCAACCCTTTTCTATTTTATACCTTTAATTTAAATACCTTATTTATTGTAGGTGATTAATGGCATGATGGTGTCTAAAGTTCTTAGGATATGAAAAATCCCATAAAATCCATGAAAATCCATTACCACCTATGCATTAAATATATATAGTTTTGCTTTCACCGTCACCTCAATAAATCCTCTAGAGGTACTTTTGGTGAAGTGACATGTTGGTTCAAAGTCACTTCCTTCTTCACTTTGGGTGGATGCTGGTGTGTCTTGATCATATTTTTCCTCAGCTTTGTTCACTTGGTGTAAACTTCACCTTTATTATGGAAACCTGGGTGAAACACCTCATATGCATGTGATTTAGCCTCCATGGTTCTATCTTATTTTCTTTCTATGATTTTATTTCAAACATATTTTCCTATCTTTGTTGACTTATATGCACTTTTATCATTTTCCCTTGGCCAATCCCACCCCATACAAATCCATTGAGCTGGTCCTCTAGTGCTTCACTCTCTTTTGATCTCTTATGCATGATCATGTTGTGTATCTTCACTCTAATTATTATGCACTTTATCTTGTGCACCTTTCTTTCATCATATGTGCACGAACACCCTTTGTGCCTCTCTTTCTTCTTTGGTGCTCATATGTTTAATGTATAAAAAATTTCATGTGCACAAAAACCTAGGTGTCTAGCCTCAAGTGCTTTAGAAAGCATCCATGCTTGACTCACCCAACTAGAGTTATACATAGAGACATAATAATATTTATCTTGTGGGCTTGAAAGCACCACTTATTCACTTAATCATCACAATAATATAGAATATAACAATCATAAAGAAATGTTTGGCTCGTGTCAAAATTTTATTTTGGTTAAAACAACACAACTAACTCATGACCAATAAGTTGGTGTATCATGGTGTAAGTGTCATTCTATTACCAATATGGCTTCAATTGATTGCCATTAAAATGTCTAGAGAGAATTTTACTAGCCAATGTACACAACTTACATACACCTATCTCTAATATGTGGTAGATGATGTATGGGCCCATCCACCTTATTTGAAACTTACCTAGGTTCCTTAGGTACTTAGAGTTATAGAGAAATACCAATGCTCCTTTAGTTATATCTTTATGCTTAATGTGCTTATCATGCCACAACTTATGGTGCACCTTCTTGATCTATTGGCTCCATTATGCTTAGGTGCATACCTCATCTAACTGATCTAAGTCCTCCAACCTTACACTTAATGAAGCTTGGTAATCCAAGTGACCAATTCACTAGATATTTATGGTACCAAGAATTACATCGATATAATTTACTCAACGCTAAAAACCAATTAAAATGGTGTAGCTTTATTCAAGTTCTTATAGGTTTAGTGTGCCCATAATACTATTAAGACTCAATCATCCAAATCATTGTGACCAACATCACATATTTTTCTAAGGCATGTTCTTAGGATTTTGTTGAATGCCTCAACTATACCATTTCCTTGGGGATGATATGGGGTGGTCTTTTGGTGCACCACCATGTACTCAACTAGTAATATTTTCATAGTTTCATTGAGGAAGTGTGTTCCTTTATCAATAGTTAAATTGAGTGGGCACCCATAATGACTTATGATGTTCTACCATAAGAACCTTGTGACTATGGTAGCTGTATAGTTTCTATTAGGCACTACCTCAACCCACTTGGTGAAATAGTCAATCAACACAAAAATATACCTTGTGTTTGTACACCTTACTACAAGAGTGATTGGCCCAATGAAATCAATGGCCCATTTCTTGAATGGCACCTAAAAAATAATGGGGATGAGAGGAATCTCATCCCATAAATTTGGATTCTTTATGCACTGGCATATGTCATATACTTTGACATAATATTTTGAATCTTAGAACAAGCTTGGCCACCATAAGCCTGATTGAAACACCTTATATGCCATTGCATCTCTAGCATAATGGCCTCCTGTGATCCTCTTACACACCTCTAGTAGAATGAAGTATCTTTAATTTTACAAAACACATTGGTGTAGGACTTCATCTTGAATTAATTTATATATCTCCCCACTAATGATCTGAAAGGGGGTGATGCAAATGGTGAGATGCTTCTTCTCTTTGGTTATCATGGTCTGGGTAAAAACCTAGACATTAGAAATATAAATATCTCTGCTAAGTCTTTATGAATGTGCTAGATTCTATAGAGTTTTTCTCCAATATGTCATCTTCATTAGGAATTACTACATCAACAAAGTTGATGAAAGATAAATGGTCTAATCCTAAGTTTTACTTCCTAGTTTTAACCATAACTAAGAACTAGAATTCTTAAAATAAAACTATCCATCTACAAATACACCCATGGATAATGTGATCTAATTCAAAAGGTACTTAAGTGCCTCATGATCAATGAAAAATATGAATGGGGTTACTAATAAGTATTACCTAAATTTCTAGAGGGTGTAGACATAGCCAACACCTCACACTTAGTAGTTGTGCAATTTTACTCTACTAGGGTCAAATTGTGACTTACAAAGGAGATAAGATGATCCATCTTACATTTGTCTAGCTACACCAGAATGAAACTAATTTTAGAGATAGATGCATTGAAATGGACATGGAAAGGAGTCATCCAGTCAAGAAACTAAAGAATAGGCATGATAGCCAATTTGAGCTTTAGAGTTTCAAAGGTGGCCTCTTGTATTTCAGCCCAGTAGAATGGGCCATCCTTGCACAAAAAATCATCTATAAACACTAAAATCCTTATTTATCTCCTTATAAACTTTTAATAATAGCCATAATAGCCAAGAAATGTGCAAACATCTCTCTATGTGGAAGGAGTCTTGGGAATCATATTATAGGTGAAATAACCCCATTTTATCATGAAGGTTGTCTTAGGTCTATCCTCCTCTTTAATTTGGACTTGATGGTATCCAGAGAAACCATTAGTGAAAGTATATATTTCACAGCCTATAACTCCATCCAAGACTTCATTAGTGAATGGAGTCAGGAAGGGGTCAGTGACACATACAATATTTAATAGTTGGTAATCCATGTAAATGATAATGTGCTCATTATTTTTTATGATAATTACCAATTGGCTCATCCAATATGACTCTTTCACTAGGTAGATCACTCCTATGGATAACATACCATCAATCTCCATTTTTCCCTTTACATGGAGATTGGGGTTCATTTTGTAGGGGCACTTTTTGATAAGTTGTACACCCTCCACCAACTTTATGTTTATTTTCCAGAAGGATGGGTGGGTGCCCTTCATGTCCTGGTAGTTGCATGGAAACAAATATTGAAATTCCTTCAAGAGATCCATAATTCATGCCAGCTCTGTGTCAGAAAAATATGTATCTAGAGTATCCACCTTTGGTTCTCCTTCTGTGCTGATATCAACCTAGGTGGTGTTGGTCATTGCATGATAAAGCTCATTTCTCTCTTTATGTGTATCCTCAACTTGCATACTCCCCTCAATTATTTTGATGTGGAGATGGTTAGGTTTATCCTCTTTAGTGACACTATCATCCACTTGGTGTATGATCTTCCTATTTCCTATCAAGGATATCCAATTTTGAGCTTTCCAAACATCCATATATTCATCACTCAAGTCAATGTTGAGTTCTTGATCCTAAAATAAAGATGGGATTGCTAGTCATTTCTACCTAAACATATCTTTTAGGTGCTTCTATAAAATCTTAGTGTCTTTAAACACTACCCTTTGAATGACTTGCAATGGCTTGATCAATTCTAAGTTATGTGAGGAAAAGGAGAAGGCATTCCAAAATTTATCCTTTAAGACATCGCAAATAGATATCTCATAACACATTTTGTTGACCACATACCAATCCTGTGCCCACATTTTTAAGGTTCTATAAAAGGTGTGCACCCATAGGTTCCTCAGGTATTTACACTACAGTCAATCCAAGTTTCTTCACTTAAGTATACATGCACTATAGGTTTTAAATCACTGGAGTATGTAGAGATGTCTAGATCCTCATTGATTTTTATAAATCTAGTGCAGATGGATATTTTTACATCTTACTAAGTTAGCAAGCTAGGATTTTTTGCTACCCACCAATGAGGGGTAGTTCTCCTTAAAGTATACACTAGTGTACCTATTATATCTTTATCCTTTTAGATACATAATTCTATATCATGGACATACTCTTTTAAAGGATTACTCCTCTCATATCATGGAAGCATGACAAGTTTACCTTTACTTAGGTGAAACACCCTATTTCCCTTCTTCATATTGTAAAAGACCCCTCTTTATGAAGTATGGTCAATCTGGATCTAGCCAATCTTCATAGGTTTTAGTGCTTTGGTGCTCACTACATAATATCTACAACTAGTGCTTTTGTAAGCTTCTTTTAACCATCCATTTTAAGCTACATTGGTAGTGTTTGAGGTCAACTATCCATCATATTAAAAAATCACTCCTTGTTCATTGGGGTTGATATTTTTGGTGTGTTACACTATAATGTTTTAGATATGGTTGTTCTCATCTTCAAAATCAATACTTTCTACATAAGGGGGTCCTTGGTCACTTGAAAGGGGGACCATGACCCTTTCCTTGCCATTTTTAAAGGTCATATAACACTTCTTGAAGTGCATGTTGGCATTATTTACATAACACCATGACCTACCCAAGAGTGTTGGATAATTAGCTTGCTCAGCCAAATTGATAACTTTTAAGTCAACACATAAATTTGTACCCATAATATCTACAATGACACATTTTAGAATTTTGATTGGCTACATCGTAGATTTTTTGGCCTTGAAAATCATATAAGGAGAAGGCCTCAAGTCTAGCCTAGCCATCTTCTCTCATGCATTTCTTATCAAGTTATTGACCTTGGTACCTATATCCATAAGGACCTCACATACAAATAATCCATCAATTTTGGTGATCACAAGGAGATCTTGATCATACTCTACATTATATGTATGCATAAAGTCTTACACCCTTTCCATGCATGGTGAAATAATTTCAACTATATGGGGCATAATACTTTCAACTAGATTCTACATGACATGATCTAAAAGAAAATTCTTCAACAAGGGAAATATCCCTTCTATTTTTAAGAGGCACACAATCTCCATTAGCTCTTGTACCTTAGCCTCCTAGTTATCTTGCTTCTTATAGGAGGTAGGAACTTGTACCTCTAGATCTTGTGCTATTTAGAGTTCTCTTTGTAGGTTTTGAATAACACTCATGGCCTATTGAAATATATAATTCTAACACACAAGGTCAGGGTAAGGCACAAATTTAGGTTTAGGCCATGTGATATGCATAGTGTGACTCAGTTCCCCATATTCTAGATGTAATTCTATTACTAGAATAATTGGTGGTTGAGTGGTGAATCCACTATGAGTAGTTGTCTGCACTTTTATTGGATCCATATGGGTTAGTTACACCTTTGGAGATAATTTATCTACTTTTAGCTAGCACTAAATCATTCTTATACCTTTTTCTATGCTAGGCTAGACTTGGGTCAACTTTTTATACAAGTCATGGCATTCCTTGACCAGATGTGGTCCTTGATAATATCTACATGTTGGATGCATTAGGTAGTCATATTGATAGTGCTTAGTTGAGCTGTATGTGTAACATGATCATGGTAGGAATATTCCTCCATTGTGTCCTCCAACTTATCCTCTAGAGCCTCTTTTCATCCATAGCTAGCATTCTATTGGCCATACTCTTTGTTTCTTTGGTTTGCCTTCCCTCTAGTTGTTGTAGTTGCCTATTGTGTACCTCTTTCCATGTTTTCACGTATCTCATCAATTAATCAATAGTCATCTATGACATGAGTGTAGGTGTTTCAAAAATTAAAATAGAGGGTTGTGTTAACCTAACTAGAGAATTATAATAATGGGAAATTTTGAACATCATGTCCTTTATTGTAAACTATATAATTTGGAAGCAATGTGTGCATATTCCTTTGAAGGAAATTATCTCTATTTTGGCCTTTTGTCTCATAGTCAGTACACCATAATCCTCTTGAAGCATCTTATGATGAACTAACAGTCAACTTCTATAGTTGGGAGACCATGGATATAATCTACACCTCCATGAAAGGTTTGATTCTTATGTTGACGCTCCTAACTACCTTGACCTAGAGAATGGCTTATAGTACTTCATGGGGGTCCATGAATGTCTTCATAGACAACACTCTTATGAAGCGTACTATCAAGACCTAAAAAAACCATTATGCATCCTGAGAGGGGTGGATGTCATAGGAAAGCTTTGAAAGGAGAGTTTTAAACCTAACATCATATAGGCACACACTCTCTGATAGCCATTGGATAATTTTTTTAAGCATGACTATACTCTACTATTCAAACTCAAGAATATCAAATTAGTTAAATAATGATTCCTTAAAAGTGTCATGATCAATCATGGCTTGGTTAGATCAAATTTCCTATACCAGGTATAAGCATGATCAAGTAGAGTTGTCACAAACTATGTTGCCTTCCACTCTAACTGGGATATACCCCGAGTACACCAATGAATCTCACATTTTAACATATGTTTTATAGAATTTTCCATGCCATGATATTATAGTAGGTGCATTGACATATCATAATATATTTTCTATGGGGGTCATGATGAGCCCATAAAATGACTCATTATATCTATAAAATAACATTCTTTTTCTTGCATAAGAAGTGGATCTAAATTTAGTTTATGAAATTATGGTTTATTTAGAATAAAATAGTAAGTATATATCATGGTTATATTTATAATTCCTTGTTATCTATTAGTTAAATATAATGATTATTTTGAAAAAAGTTGTCAATAAGTGCATACACAATTCATACTAAGCTAAGAATGATTCAAAATACAAAGAGTAACCATTCAAGAATAATGTTGTAGTGTTAGAGTCTTCTACAATGGATCTAGCATTATGGTCAAGTTACATGCTTTCTATAAACTTGCTATAGTAGCTATGAATTACATCATAAACTCCTACATGCTTACTATAGTCGCTACAAATTATAACATGCTTGTTATAGGAGATAGAAATTAAAACAAGATTGTTATAGGAGTTACTGATTATAATAGGCTTGCTATAATAGTTATAGATTATAATAGGCTTACTATGGACCAGTTACGGATTGCATCAAACTAACTACAAACTAACTATGGATTACATCAACCAGCTTTGGATTTGAGTAGGTTTGATATGGATTTTAGTAGGCTTGCTATGGATTTCATCAGGCTTTCTATAGATTTCAGTAGGTTGCTACAAACTTCAATAGAACTTCTATAGACTTCAACAAAACTACTATAGAATTGCTTGGAAAGTATTTCTAAGTGTATTTTAATGTTCTAGATATCTCAAAGAATGGTTTTCGTTTAAATTATTTCTATATATAGGTTTATATTTATATAATTTCCATTATATATTGTATTTAAATATAGGTTTATGTAATTTCATTACAAATAATAACTCTCTACATATTTGGTGGAGATTGAGATTAATCTATAATATATTTTATTAGAATAAATATCTCTCTCCATATTTTGTGGAGATTGATATAGGATTGAGTATCTTGGTTTTTACTCCCAAATAATGTGTTATTTAGAAGCATGGAATTATAAATGCAACTTTACACACCTAAATGAATCAATCAATACACTTTTCTTTTCATTATTCTGAGTAGTCCATTCTAAAGCTTGTGTTCTAAGTGAAATCCCCTTCTGAGGAATGAGTTGGCCTCTCATTCTAAGGAATATGGATCATGTATTTATGATTATTTATTTCTTATATAATTATCATTTTTATAAACATTTTTATTTTATTTCTTTTTTTCTCTAATCATTTCTTTTTATAGAGTTTATTGTAAACTTATAGGTATTTTATGTGTTTATCATTTATTTTTAATTCAAAAATTTACATTCTACAAACATGATTTACTTTTTGCAAGTGTGATTTAATTTATTCAAGTGTGATTTAATTTCTACAAGTGTGATTTGATTCTATCAAGTGTGATTTTTAAATCCAACAAGTGTGATTTTCAATTCTTGCAAGTGTGGAGTGTAATAGAAGAAACTATTTGCCAAATATCTCTTTTTCCTATTACATACAACCTTTGGACACCAACCTTGGATTGACATTATTAAATGAAGGGAATTGATGACACCCATTAGGGAAATAGAATCTAAGGAACTTATCCCCATGGTACTTGACTTAGTGGTGGCCCTCCCAAGCCTCTAGCCATTGGGTTAAGTGTTGGTACTATGGTGATTTCCAAAGTTGAAGATGATGAAGGCATTGTACTGCTAACTGTTGGTACTAGGCCAATTCCTATAGGTTATTTCATAGTCTATGAATCTAACATTTATTGAAAAAGAATACTTTTTATTATGTTATGTGTTGTCGAGTTAACACCCAAAGGCATTGAGGTATCCTTAATTATCTCCTTATAAGGAAAAAATTATTCAATCACAAAATTGTAATCTAAGTCTACAAACTAATGAAAGTCAATATTAATAATAGGTTCAGTTATCACTCTTCTTTCTTCCTAAGGGAGATATATTACATGAGCTTACAACATAGGTTTAAAGGGGGTAAGTAATTCTAGCACATCTTTAATGATCAAATTCAATAGAAACCCAAATCATTCTACAACCATCAATTGATGAGTTTGGTCTATGGCTTCAATGTTTCTCTCTTCTTGGCACTACAATAATTCAAGTGATATTTATCCATGCCCCACCCACTTGATATGGGATATCGTGGCACTTTTAGGTTCTATATCTTCCATTATTCCATGCGTTCTCTTATTATAAGTCTATCTTATGATCTTTTGGGTGTCAATCTACTCATCCCCTTCCATTACACTTCACCTACACATCCCCTTCTTACCCATTGCACTACTCATATGTGAAAGGACTTTAGCCTTACATTATTATTGTTTCAAATTTATATTTTACCATCAATTTCTTAAGCTCTGTGCTGAACTCTTTCAAAAATTTACCTTTGGGCTTGTGTAATAATTAATAATTTACTTCCTTAGGGTAGGATTATGTTGAAAATGTGAACTCAATCATGTAACTATTTAGCGTGCCTTACCATAATTTATCTACAACTCTAGTCTAGGTGGAATCAAGGTTTTCAAGATTTTCTAAGTGCTCCTTCATCTAATCAAGTCACTATCTATAGCTTCATCTTCTATGGGTTGCATAAGCAACCAACCATCAGTACACATGCTTAGGTAATTCACAAAATAAAACCTTATATAGACCATCATACATGTTATTTCAGACCCACTTCCTCAACTTCTATTGTTTATAGGATAGATGCTTTAATGCAAATCTATCTTCCACATATTCTAGCTAGTGCTTGATGTTCTCAAGGGAGAGTCAGAGCATTGTTATTTTGTACCATTATAGTAATAAAATTCAACATGGGTATTGAAAATGGAACCAAAATGTTATAGAAAAGGGGTGGTTGTCTCAATTAATTTAATCTATTGGGAACTTATTTAATTTTCCAAGTTGGTTCTAGACTTGTTATAATTAGCTACAAAATAGAGTAAACACTTGGTGCTCAACATTTGTCACTTGACTGCACTGATGTTAATTCAAATAAGGCATGAGCCTTATGCAATCACTTAAAGAATAATAGAGAAATAAATAGGGCCCACATTGGGATAGTCATGTCATGGCACAACTCATTTTTCAAGGGACTTGGTCATTTACAACAATGATATTTACAAGTTCATCAGTGTTTGTTGTTTCTTGGCTATGATGAGGGTTTATGGGTGCAAATCCTATTTAGGTATCTACTTTTAGTCATATCAGTGTAAGTCTATATCGAGTTACTCTATAGTCTTATGGGTACAAGATTATGTTTTATCAGACTTAGAATCCTTTAGACACTTAGAGGGTTTAATTCCTATATCTTAGATCAAGGGTTTATGTTGGTTTAATGCTTCCAGTGCAAGTGTCAAAGCTTAGGAGCATGTCCTTTCTTATACTTAGGCTAAATTTTAGTTTAGGTCAATGTTATTATTTAACATAGAGACACCATGAATGTCATGAATTAGAGCTTATAAACAACATCATTTAAATTAAATTTATATCACTAAAAACATAGCATTTATTGTGCATTTCAATCATAAAGCTAAGATATCAACCTCTAAACACCATGTATTATCTCAACCATTATTCATATGCTTAATGATCCAAATATAAAGTATATTTCATTTATCAAAATAAATTAATATATTATCTAAATTACTAAAGGCCAGAGACTCACATGCAAGTTTGGGCACTACAAAGTGGAGCATCAAGGGCATCCATGCTAATATTAAGGTTTAATAATGATTGATTTACTATTTCTAGAATTAATTCTATAGAGCTTCAATATCTCCTTATCATGTGTTTGCATACTAGTTTAATATTTCTTTTATATCCTAAAGGATCACCTTATGTTAGGGTGAAGCTATGTACATTGGTTGCTGAGTTGGAGATTTTATCAATCATTCTTTTGGATCTATTATTTTGTGCCCCTTGTACCATGATTAACACATGATTCTATTCCTTGAAGATGTCCAAAACACTATAGAATTTGTTAGTTGCCTGCCAGTTGGCATAAAGAGTGCATCCATTTTCTAGCTGGCATAAAGATATCAAAATAACAATCATCTTGAATGATTACCTCATGCCAAGATATCTAGTAAGTAAGCACGGGTCCATACATAGGCAAAAAGGGTCCCAAAAACATTATCAATATGTTACAAATAATCATTGGATTGAGCTTGGAATGTAAAATAAGCTGATAAAATAATTTAGTCTACCTTAATTTGTGCATTAGTAAAAGGTGTTATATAATTGGTAAATTCTTTTTTAAATTTAAATGAGAAGGGTAAAGAAGATGCATTGCTCTTATCTAATTTATTTGAGTCATTAAAAAGTGGATTTCATGTATTGCACTTATGTTGATTTAATTTGAATAAGCAGGTAGTGAAAGTAGTTGGAAATATAGGATTACATTGGAATAAAGCACTACTAAATAAAGGTTTTTTGGCATTATATTGTTAGTTTGATTTCAAGGTATAAGAGAAGAGGGAGAGAAAAGAGAAGAAGATGTATCTAGTAGATACACACAACATTTTCATTCTCATGATCATAGTAATCCTCATATTTATCATTATAACAATAGTAATCATCATCATCATTATAAATGAAATAATTATCATGTGATAATGTGTGATCTTGAAATTTTGTCCAATTATTATTATAATTATACAAAAAATTAGAAATCCATCAACTAGGTGAGAGGTAAGAGGCTTCTTAGATGCAATTTTAAACTTGCCAAAGAAGATAATGTAAATAATGAAGAGCAAGCACACAAAAGGTAGAATTTAATCTAACCTTTTTATATGTGCAACTATGAGAACCCTAAGTGTAGAATATATTACGATTGTAAGTGAAACCCTAATTACTAGTATTTAGATGTATATGAACCTAGTATGTGGATATAGGGTTTTGAATGAGGATTGTTTTTAAAAATTTAAATTAAATTAATGAAAATATAATATAAGAGAATTTAAATGAGCTAGGTTGTTACAAAAATAAATAAAAAATATAGGTTTATGACCCTAATTTAGTGCACAAAAAATGAAGAAGATAAACCCTAAAAAAATTAGGGTTTTAAGCAATATTTGAAGTAAGTTGGGTTCACAAAATATTTTAACCATTTTGTATGTAGGGTATGTAAATCTTATGTTGTTAAAGGGTTGGGTATAAAAATAAATTGGAATGAAAAATGGAAATAATTGATTTGACAAGCCTTTCCAAAAATAACAAGGATATAGAGAAAGAACACTAATCTAGAGTAAAATAGGGATTTATGTGGATCAGGGGGTTGAAACAAACTAGAAAAATAGTCATAAACCTTTCATTCTATGACTATTGATAAAATATAGATTTGGATAATAGAAACCTTATGCGGATAGTAGCACTGTGTGCTGCTAGTGTCCAATTATGGTGTTAGTGTCCCCTAGGAGGAGTTATCTAGAACTTTTAAGGAGGCTATAAGAGGTTTTGGGGGACCTATCCTATACTATATCAATAATTTAGATTAGATCTAGATATTGATATATTTTATATGTTATTCCAATACAAATTCATATTTACTCTTTATGTGTATGGATGAGGGGAATCAAAAAATATGTGTAATCTATGGTTGTTGCAGGTAGTTCTATGGATTTTAAAAGATTTCATGTGTCACTATTTTCACTAAATATCTTCCAAAACCTAAATGAATACCTACACACATAAAATAACAACCAGATCAAATGAAAAAGAAAGGGACAAATTGGGTTGTGGGATATTATAATCACATAGAGTAGAACCCCTATTGTCCTAAATTCTACCTACATTAACCCCAATGCTAAGGGTCTCAGATCACATGTATTTCTCCCTTAGGTAACATACATAATCAACACACATGATATGCTATAATGACTTTCACTTAGTCCCTTCTTTGATCAAGCATGCAATGTCTATATGTAATATCTGATTAGTATGTAGAGTATTGAGCTATATTATTGATTGATTTTATGTAATTATGTGCCAAAATAGTAAGTGATAGATGTAATATGCCTTATGAGGATATTTATATAGGAGTAACTTTGATTTGAATATAAGACCTTATTTATTGTCTAATAAGTCATAAAAAAGGGATAAAAACATAATAAAAGGCTCAAGATAGGGTCAAGACCCAAAACATGGGATAAAATGACTGTCAAACATTAGATCCATAATTGGACACTAGCACTACATGGTGTTATTATACTAAAAAATGGTGCTAGTGTTATGAGGCCTAAAAATAGAGTTAATACCAAGCAGGATATGGGCCCTTGTGACTAGGAGGAGGTGAATCAAGACCACTAGGGGTGCAACAAATAGGTAAAATAAGACATAATAAGTATAAAAAGATGAAAAATGATCATGTGAACAAGGGATATATTCATCACTAAGACCTTCATGTGAAAGAGAAAAAAAAAAGAAATAATACTTGTGGTTGCTTGATAAAATTAGAGCATATATAATGGGAAAAGGTGTATAAGAAGTGGAATGAAGAAAAAAATTACCTTACATAGTGTTTAGAACAAAATCCCTTCATGAATCTCAACTAAATCTGTTTGACACCACCCATTCAATCGAATAAATTATTCAAACATAACTACTCCAATAATTATGGATTATAAATATTTTTTGATTCCCCTCATCCATGCACATAAAGAATAAATATGGATTTATATTGGAATAACATATAAAATATATCAATATCTATATACAATTTAAATTATTGATATAGTATAGGATAATTTTTTTGTTCTAGACTAGTTAATAACAACACAAGTGGAAGCCTTAACTCTAAAAAAACCCTTACAAGGATTTGATGCAAAGCGACTCATCAATATCCCTACATTTTTGAAATTTTAAGAAGTAATTATGACACTTCTTTGATTATATAATGAATATTTTATCCATATTTTTTAGGATATCATGATATTCATCAATCCAATGACTATGGCATAGGTAAGATGACTTCCAACTTATGGTAAATATTTTTGTTAATATAAAACCAATTCTCATCCCATTCATTTAGACATGATGGGAAAATATAGTAGTTCATATAGGGGATCATTATCAAATAGGTGGAGGATATTTTTGTGCACATTATCTTTGAATTCATAACCAATCACTTCTAGTAGACTACCAAAAGTGTAACATAAGATACAATAAGAGTAATTTATATTGTATATAAAATGATCTAACTATAAGAGGATTTTAAATTTATAGACTTTTTGGTCTCTGATATCACCACCAACATCGATAAGGTTTTCATTGAAACATCATAATTTTTTGATTATCAATTCTTATTACTCCTCATTTAATTCACCTAATAGAAGTATCCAAATGACCCAATCAATATAGATGTGATTTTATATCCTATGACCATAATTTACAATATTTTCCAATAAATCATTCTTTCAAGTCATTGTATACTCACATACAGTATTTAATATTTGGGGAAACATGTTACAGTCACCAAGATTCATGATGGGATAAGGTCCATAAACTCCCCAAATCATAAATAAATTCCCTATCATTATTCATCAATATGATGGATGCACATGTGAATGTTGTAAAATAAACATCCTTGGTTGCTCACTTTATTACACCACTATAAACCATGGATCCAAAGGAAATTATACACCAACTCAAAAATATTTGGCAAAACTACAAGCATAATCATAAGCATTACCAAAAATAAAATTAGTTACATTATATACCATTACGAGCAAGAAGAGAGCACCAACATGTAGAGCTTCACCACCTCCACTAAATAAGAATACATTCAAAACTAAATCATGTAATTTTGACTAAAATGTACCACATATCACTTCCAAATACAATCTAAATTAGTTGGGAGTTGTAGGAGAGGAGGTGTAAAAATATATGATTGAATACATAAGCATTGAGGCCTATGATTAAGAATTAAAAAAAAAAAATTCTTCTATAGAGTAGAGCACACTTTCTAAGTGCAAAAAATGTTCCAAATATCTTGTTGGTAGACATTCCTATGCCTCTTGTGTCCATAATTATTGATACAATGGTATAGGATCAAGAGTGCACTTGTAGGATGGTTGAATTTTTTATGGAAACACTAGGTGTAGGGTCTTCAATGGTTCAAGCAAGCCCACAATAGAAAGAAATCCCATTAAATCCATTGATACATAAACATAAAACCCACAGTTTTACCTATCAATAAACATTAATATTAATATGGGTTCATTTGTTAAATCTCATCCAGTTTAGTAAGTTGAGTTACATGAAGATCATGTGTCTAAACAACAAACCCAAGAGATGATTTGGGATTATAATTAGGTGAAGAAGACTCTAGTACCTTCATCCATACTGAAGGAATCAACATGCAAGTATATTATGGTAGAGTTAACTTATTCTTCTTAAAATTTATAAATACTCTCATCACCTAATTATTCAATTCCTAAGTAAGAGTAGTAGGAGGCTTCCCAAACACAACTAGAACAACTAGCCACACAAGTATAAATCACAATGCAAGAGCAATATTCCAAGGATAAAATATAATAGGATAAGGATTGAAAGTTAGTTGTGAAGAAGGTTATAAAAGATACAAATAAAGAGGAAATAATAAGAAGGAATAATCAACACATAAGGTTTTTAAAGGAGGAACATAGGAAAAAACAAGACAAATATAAGAATAATCAAGATGAAGAAGTTATGATGAAGGAAAAATAACAAGCAACTTAGGAAGTACAAGTAGCATAGAAACAAAAGGCTAAAGCTGATATACCATCAAAGGTATAATAATAAGATAAAGAGAGAGAATTCTTATATAAATTAGATGAGTAATTACATAAGTAGTCCAAAGAGTAAGCAACCAAGGAGGAATCCGAGGTAGCTTTCAAAGTAAAATTAGAAGAAGAGAACACAACACAATAATAAATTACAATGGAATAGACATTATAGCCCTGTTATAAGGTTATGATACCTAAAGTATATTATCCATCTTATACACAACAAATATTGGGGTCCATTTAAGGGGCTACACAAAGGGAGGTGTATCATAACAAGCCATAATTTCCCAACCAATGGTTGTGGCGTGTAACTTCACCCTCAACTTAGAGAATAATGTTTTACTTAACAATGGTGTAAATAAACAATTCACATACCGTATAGGTGAATGAGATTTTATATCTTTCCATAATATTTTAAGAAACATCACTTAATGTTTCCCAACTTCCACTGTCAAAGCAAATTAAAGGAATGACTACATTTCAGGAGTTTATCGCTCAAAAGGCTTTTGCATTAGAATAAGAGGAATCATAGGTAAAGGATAAAAATGTATACATACAAATATTATTCACAAAATATCTTGAATTTAATGATAAAACTTGCCTTGTGTTGATCAATCAATTCCTGGGTGATCAAGTGATGTTCAAAGATAAACAATTCACATCCCTCCTATCCTAGCTCATAAAAGACTAAATTTAATTTGAAAAAGTTATAATATCTTCACACATAGGGTAATAATATTAAGGCATAAATAGATGTAATTTTTAACTAACATAAGATTATGATTGATTTATGGGTACAATTGCACTCTAATCTCAACATATAACCCAAGGCATAACTGATTAGAAGTAGTAGTTAAACACTACATAGTCTAAGGCCAATCCAAATTTATCTAAAGTAGAAAAATATAAAGTAGAAATGGATGATCAATAGACTACCTATGAATCACTCAATTTCATACTTATCAGTATTTTGAATACGATACAGTGTCATTCCAAGGATACAAACTTGAAAAAATGAGATACCATGTAATATATTTGTTGCCATTCAGACACAAAGGCATGTAGATAAACTAAAAGAGATATAACTATTAATCTAGTATAAAGTGTAAAATACTAGGACACTCATTAACATCATAAAATAATATTATATTTAAAATCTAATAGGGTGTTAAGTTCCATTACACACTATTATCAGTATGGTGTAGGAAGTTCTAACTGACTAGACAATATTTAAAAAGGACTTGTCACATTTGGATAGATCTATCACATAAATCATTCAAGACTATAATTTATCCTTCTAAACCAAATATAATAAGAGCCTCAACTAAAAATGGCCACCATAATTATTCAACCATCTATACAACCTCAACAAACACTACTAACACATAATTCTATATTTGTGATGTATTTGATAACAACTATAGTAACATCATATTCTTGATATCTATTAATTTTATCAACATTTTATCAACATAAACTATGCCTTCACCTTGTCTATAGGTATTTCACACATTTTAGTTCTAAAATTTTGAATAGTTTTTCTAGTATGAAGGCCATAAACGTTAAGATAAGAGATAGGTTGGTTGAAAACATATAAATGGTGGCCACTTGGTTATGCTAATCTATTAAAAACTTGAAAGGGAAGTAGATTAGTATGATACTTAGTCTAAAACCTAAAAGGGTGGCTAAGTAATAGATGAAAACTAGTAAATAACACTGTAGACACTAGAAAACCACACATAATGGTTCTAGATGTTGAACTAGCCCCTAAACCACCTTAAGAACCCATAGGGACTACCCATAACCTTTCAATTGAAAACCTAAGTCAAAATTGATTGAATTTAACCACCTTGAATTTTGACCTATCGACCAGTGATAATCACCCTAACCATTGATGGTTAGGCTTAACCACTGATAGTTAGGTTTTAACTTCCTAAATAGTTAAACTCCAGTGAATTATAACTTGATTTTTTATATTTAGCTTATCTGATCTATGTGTGAATCAATGCATGTTAAGACTAAAATTAGACAAACCCTTGACACCTTATTTAACTTATTATTTCACCTTTCCCTTTATTCTATAAAAATAGAGGAGGAGGTGAAAAGGGATCTAAATCTAGAATCAAAGCCATTAGATCATCATAGTAACCATCAATAATTATTATAGCTTCTTGTATCAAAAATTATTTTGAATTTATTCTCCTAATGAACCAACAATGAGTGCAAGAGAGATCTAAAGTGTCATTTCTCATTTATCAACAACCAAGTACCATTACTCTACTAGAATTACTCCAAGTTCCACCAATGGATTTCTCAACCACTCACCTCAACAACAAACAATGAAGCTAAGTATCTAGTTTTTAGTAATTAGTTCTTTTTGTTCCTCTTGTAACCAACCTCTAACCCAAACCCACCTTCTATAATCCATTTTATATCCCTATCAACTCAATTTCTTGAACCAACCCATAACTCATATTAACCACCAATGATCACCCTGACTGTCGAAGGTCTATCCATAACTGTTGATGATTTCTAACTATCGACAATCACCCTAACCAATTATGATCACCCCAACTACTGATGGTCATTGTGTGATAATTATAACAACAAGATATTTTCACCTATTTAACCCTAACTAAATCCCAAATTCTACATCTTTTTTAGATCATAGAACATCACCTTATTTTATGAACCAAATCTGATTTGTTTGGCATTAACATTCAATCATTTATTTCTATCATTAGTCAAATTCATCTCTTTCAAGTGCTTCTTGTATTTGATTTTATTACCTTATGCTATTCATGCAAGTAATTTATATTTCATTTTCATTTAAAAGTTTGGATTGATAGCCTCCAAGGAAGCTTGTGCTTCTTGGGTCTAGTTTGCTAGGAAATCTACCCTACTATCTAACTAATCAACCATCTCTTTAGTGTTTTTTTTAAATTTAGGTCATTCCTCCCAAGCCTAAGAGGAGTATCTACAATCATCTAGATCATGGATCGCAAACCAAATCTAGGTTTTACCAACCTCACCCTTATTTCAAGTTTTACAACTTTCTTATAAAGAAATAAAGCAAAAATTATGTGAAATATCCTGTCACACCCGATGGGACCCTTGAGTCTTTTTTGAGGTTCATAGTTTCATCCAGGTGCTCCTTTTTATTACCTTTATACTCATATAATGAAAATAAAATTTCATTTTGGTCTTACACTTGACTAAATCCATTGTTTGCTTGGTTATTTTAGCTCACATAACTTAATTAATTAAGTGAATTAATCATATCTTCACTCTTATCACACACACAAGACCAAACAACTTACACCTAATTAAGCATAAAAAAATTGACATAAGACATGAATAGGATTTCATCACCTAGTGGTCACCTTTCTTGCCTATCCTACTTAGATTTCATCACTAAAGGGAGATCCAACTTAGTTCACTAGTCGAGTATAATATTTGGCAATTGGTATATCTTGGCTAAGTAACTGACACCCTTATTACTATAGTGTGTGAAGTGAGGGGGTAGGTCTCAATATCAATCTATGTAATAATTTCCAATATAGATCCCTTTGAGAGCCTAAAAACAACCTAAAACCAACCATAGACTTATTTTCTAGTACATATCCTACAATCTAAGTTGAGTCATACAATTCTTAAAGCTTAAGGCATAAGCTACAAGAGAGAATAAAAAGAACCTTAAGATTTAATGTGATCTAGTGTGTGTTTTTTTCCATAACCTTTTCTTGTCTTCTCTTTGTTTGAGTTGTGAGATTGCTTGTCTTCTTCTTTCCCTTATTTTCATGGTTTTAACTAGGCAATAATTAAGAAACCAAGTAAATGAGAATCCACCTCCTAATCATCCATCTTCCTCTTCTCCCTCATCCATGGAGTACATCTCAAATGTAGAGAGTTCTTCCCTTCCCTCTAAAAGTACTACCATCCCTTAGATGTTTACATAAGCTAATGCAAAATTTTCCACCTTTCTAGATAATAATTCCATAGCCCTCCAACATTACCTTAACACCATATCTCATTGTACCCCTACTTCAGTTCTACATATTGAACTATACTATGACATACCATCCCACCTTATGGGTGACACTTTTGTTGCCACCATCTCCACCCAGCTACCTTCTTCCTTCATTAATAACCCTCCTAGTATAGGAACAACCTAACCTTTGGGCACTAGTACTTCCCTTACCATAGGAATACCCTCTAGTAATATCACCACCATTCCCCTTATTACCAACCCACCTACCTCCACTCCATTATAGAGTTTGGTGGTTCCCATACCTTCTACCCTTCCACCTATCATTACCAAAGTTACCACCTACCCTCTATCTACTAACCCAACCATACCTCCTACCCAACCTATGTTAATCTCTCAACAAGTTCCCATTGAACCAAACCTAAGCTTCATACCTAACCCATAAGGGTATGCACCTCTACCTTCCACCCAACCACCTATCTCCATGTATTCATATGTGGCATCATCCCAACCACTAATATCTGCATAACAATATGTGGAATCCTCTCAAGCCCCCACTAGCTATCCATATGTTACACCTACCTAAACCCAATATAATCTACCTTACAACTATGGGGGTGTATAACCACAAACTGACCTTGTCAAAATGTTAATGGATAAAATGACTTCTTTGGAGTCATCTATGTTTGGGGCCCATAACCTCTTATCTTAAGATCAAATTTACAATGAAGCAATTCACCCTTCCATGCCCATTCGACCTTATCCTCCTTAATGGGAACTTCTAAAATTTTCAAAATTTTAGAGTAAGGAAGACTCAACAAAATCTAAGAGCATTTAGGCATTCATTCTATATGATTGACTATGATGATGATCTCCTTCTTCATACCTTTCTCATGTCTCTATCAGGGTTGGCACTAGATTGGTATAGTACTATTATAAAACATTTTCTCTTTTTGTTTGCCCAATTAGCTTAGACTTTCTTAGATCACTTTTTCATAAACATTTGTAAGAAAATTTCCATCACCGATCTCTACTCTATTTAGAAATTTGATGATGATTTCATAGCCAACTTCATAGCCTATTGGAGAAGCTTGATAAATTAACTCTCTTTCTCTTTGCCCTAACCTGAACTGATCAGACTCTTTACTGAGGCTTGTGTCAAACACATCTCCTCTACTTTATGAGTTCAAAGATTTAGGACCTTTGACGAGGCTTTCACCATGACATAAAAATTAGAGAATAGAGCCATTGATGAGGGGAAGTTAAAACTAAGAAATAAGAATTAAAACCTATAAATTAAACAAGACTACCTCCTCCAAACCTAATAATCAAACCAACACAAACTCTAAAAACAAGGGAACCGCACATGCGGTTGTCCTTAAGCTCACTCTTCCACCTATTTTTAACTAACCCAACTCCTCCAATTCCTCTAATAAAAATACTAGAAACCCAAAATGTAATAATAAAAATCAATTTACTTCACTCAGGGAGTCATATGATTTGGTCTTGGATAAGTTTTTGAAATAAAATATCATACAACTACCGCTAATCAAACCTCCATAGAAATTAAATTCCTCTTGTGATATACCTGATTGGTATAATGAGAATAAATTGTGTGCCTTTCATTGTGTCATTAGACATGATGTTAGTAGGTGAAATACCTTTAAGAACATCATCCAAAACCTCATTGAAAAGGGGGAACTTGTGTTGGATAACCCCAATGTACACCTAAATCAATCACTTGACATATTTAGAGATTTGTTCCCCAACCATGCCCCTTCCACAAATAATGAAACCAATAGAGCAGAATCCTCTCACAACCATGAAGTCCACACTATTAATGCAGTTCTTAGTAAACTTATTATTGAGGAAGCCATTGATGAAACTACCTTTTCCTCTTCTCAAATTATTGAAGTAGTGGAGTTACCCTCCATTATTATAAAAAATAAGACTAAGGAAACAACCCCTCCATTTTTTCTACTCATGGAGACATTTGAGCTACCAACCTCTCCTTTAGAAGGCATACCAAAGGAGGTAGCCATTACCACCATCTCCTTCTCTTCTATCATATAATAATCCATTCTTCCTTTTGAAATAACCCCTAAATAAGTGATCACTCTTCCTACCTCTCCCATAGGAGACTCACCTACACAAACTTTAGAGCCTTTGATTGAGGAAAATAACAAGGTGACCAATTTTCTCTCTCCACCCATGGGTTTGACCTTTGAGCTTAGTATTGAAGGAATCAAACCCATCTATAAGAAATTCTCCAGATTGGTTTAAAAATTGGAGTACTTATCCCAACCTAATGCAAATTATGCCACATTTTGACACCATCTCGGGCTTCCTTACCAAACCAAGTAAGAATCTCTAACTGTACCACTATCATCTCAACCTTTTATTCTCAATATATAACTTTCTTTCACAAAAACTAATCCATTAGAAACCTCCATCAACCAAACCACACTTAAACTATTTGAACTAACTCCACCTAAAATAACTAAGTCACCTTCTTCTATTCCAACCAGGCCTACTAAAAACCTTGGCATATTCGCTATTCAGGACCTTACTCAATCATTAAAATTAGAATTAAATTCACCAAACCTATCAATGAAACCCCAAACCAAGTCAACAAAGAAGGTGAAAATACCCAAGTTTCAAAAAAAAAAATCTACCTCCCCCTCCATTTTGCCTTCTATTTTGGGACCCCACCCTTCTACGTTGGTAAGGAAACCAACCATCACAAACAAGTCCCAAATCCAACCACCACTTTTGGTTACACAATCTCTCCTAATTTCATCCTCACCTATTTTCACCCAACCTCCTTTAGCCAAACCACCTACTTATTAAGCATCTATTCCAACACCTTTTTACTCCAAACAATCCATACTAAAACCATCCACCAAGGATGCTCATTCACCCAAATCTCTGACCATCAAACCCAATCCTAAAAAGGCTTCCATCTCAACTACCAAAATTAACACCTCCATGCATTTTCCACCATTACCTAAGTCATACTCAACCATCCTCTAGAGGTTATAGCAGGCATCTTTCTTAACCTTGACACCTATAAGACCATATGACCCACATAGTCTTAAACCATCTTGGTATGATGACAAATTTGTATGCACATATCATAGAACACTTGGGCATGATACTAAAAACTATAATGTTCTCCAAGTATTATCCCATTAGTTATATCATGATGATGACTTATTATCAGATGAGCCTCATATAAGTCCAACACCATTTTAAAATCTAGGATCCATCAACCAACACTTACCTATTCCCCCACTCTCATCTTAGAGTGAAGAAGAACTGAATCAACCCTCTAACCTAACTCTTCCACAAATCCATACCATCCATGTGGTCACACAATCATGGGCTCAACCATAAGATAAGGGAAAAGCAAAGGTTTCCATTCCATGGACATATCCCTCTTCTACCACCCAACCACTAAACCAACACCAAGCACCTTTACCTTCAACCAAACCTAAAGTGTCCATCTTTGGACCCTCTTAATCCAATCTATTTTAATCGATTCAATGTGTAGTTCTAAATAGCTTTACCAAACACTAGTGAATATGAGTTTGTATAAACTGATCAATACCTCACCCCATTATCATTAAGTGATGATAGAGGCTTAAAAATCCATATAGGTCCAATTAAGAGACCCACAACCTCTATAAACCTTTGTCAGAGCTCTTCAAATTTCTAACCTTGTTATCTTCAAGGATTCAAAAATACCCTCCATCCATCTAGATGGCCTAGATCCTCCCCTATTCATTATCACATATATCAACCAAACCTACATTAAGAGTTTTATGATTGATGGGGGAGATAACATCAACACCATCTCATCCCACACATATAACTAACTCAAATTACCCAAGAACATTATGTTGAAAACCTCAATGGTGCTTTGATCATTCAATGATACCATGGCCACAACTTTAGGAACTGTTGTCCTTCATATTCCTCTAGGACCCTACACACTTCCTAAGATCTCATACATAGTAGAAGGAAAGTTCTAGTATAATGTTTTACGAGGACACCCTAGGATCTATTATATGGATTTTGTGTCATCCACCCTATTGTCCTAAAAAATATCACTCATTTTTGGGACAACATGTGAACTATTTTGGTCTAACAGACCAAAATAATCTCTTATCTTCTTGAAATTTGTTTTGAGCCTTCAAATTCCTCATTTTACAATCTTTTTTAGTGAGGGTTCAATGGCTTCAAAGTTCAACGTAATCAAAGAACTTCAAAGAGTCAAGCACTTTGTCAAAGTTCATCAAGTTCAACCACTTCACGGTTCAAAAGTTTAAAGGAGTGCCCAAAAGGAAAAAGCTTGAGAGTGGAAGCTGCCAAGTGTCATCTGCTAGGACACATTACAACTTGTTTCTAAAAGCAATGAAATGTGCCATGTATCCCTTGTAAAGCTTAGCAGAAGCTGCCAAGTGTAAACATTTGTAGTTTCCTCGTGTCTCGTTATAGCTCGATGGAAGCTGAGAAGTGTCAATGGCTGCAATTTCTTCTTTTGATTTCTTTATTGAGCAAGGACTGTGGTGGGCCCCAGGTGAGTTGCTAAAATGAGTAAAAGCTGCCAAGTGTCATCTACTGAGACACATTACAACTTGTTTCTAAAAAGTAGTAGAAATTGCCACGTGTCTCATTGTAACTCAACAGAGCGCGATAAGTGTCTACATCTACGTGAATCTAAATGAGTCCTGAATGTTTCTACATTATTTCTAAAGCTCAACAAAAGCTAACATGTGTCATCTTCTATAGGACTCTCAAAAGGTGTCTAAAGCTTCTATAAGTTAAGAAGATACTGTCAAGTGTCATTACCTATTTCATGGCAGATGTTGCCAAGTGTCCTCACCTATTTCATAGTAGAAAATGCCATGTGTCACTTGTTAAGATCAGTGAAAAGTGTCCAAAGCAAGTGAGAAAGACCCAAAGGAATTGCTAAGGAGGATGATGGGCTCGTAGCTATCATGTTTAGGACAACCAACTAGCTGTTAGATTTCAAATGATGACAGACTTGAAGACATCTAATTTGTGGCAATGAAATAGCTATTGATCTTTGCAGGCTCAAGTGTAGGCATGAATGATTTCAAAGGCATTCAAAGACCTTCAGGGCAGAAGGAAGAACTGTATAGAGGAAGAACCAAGAGAACCAAAAAGGGGAAAAGATAGCTTGAGGGCTCAAATCATAGCAGGAAAAGGGGAAGACTAGAAATATCTACACAGTAGTTATTCTAGTAGGTGGAATAGTCCACCAGTTTGATATTTGAACCTGTAAACATTGAAGGCATAGCCTATTTGTCTCCTTTGGGGTAAAGGTGAGGTGGATAGCTATGTAGACATCAAGTGATAGACCAGATGACTTAGGCCCAGGAGAAGACATTCGAGGTGAATCAACATGCCATAGTTAAGGTGGCTGCCCTATTCCAGCATGGCCCTCTTTGACAAAACTAAAAATGCATTCAATGCATTGAGTGTAGCATGGGCCATTCCATGGAAAAAAGTGCCAAGCCTTTATAGGCTACTATATATTGTATTCTATTGTGTCATTTGAAGGAGATCTTTTACATCATAGAAGCAAGACTCTACCCAAATTGAAAGGCAAATACTGAGACTTTGAGCTCAGATTGTTGTTCATATTATTTTATCTGAATGAGAAAGCAAGTTACTTACAGACTTTGTGTTGTTATAGCTTGTGCCATTTTAGGAGATTGTTCTTATCTATGTCTTCTAGATGTATTCTTGTTTATTTAATCTAACAAGTAGAATGAGTGAAAGTGATAAATGTCCTGAAGTCAGTTACTTTCAGACTTTGTGCTATTATAGTTATCTTCAGTGTGTGTTTTTAGCTTCTTTCTATGTCAAGGATTCTGGGATGACTTTGATCCCCCATTATCCTTTGTATTTCACTCTTTGGGTAATTGAGGTGAAAACTTTGTGTTCCATTTTATCTTGCTGGTTACTACACTTTGTTACCAGTTTCTTGTCACTACTTGAAAGAACTCCTATTATTTGCTGCAAGATCACTTCTAAAAGAAGAGAAGTGCCTTCAGTGTTTTCACCAAGATTTTATCCTTTGTTTATGAGCATCATCTCTGAAAGAAGAGAAATGGATAGTGTTTCCCTACCCTTGAGTGTTATTTTCTACTTATATTTATAGTATATAGCCCCTCATATTTAATAGGGAACCTCCCCTTGATGAGAGGAGAGATTTGTCCACCTCTGATGTAGTAAACTTGCATACTAGGCCAACCAATCTCCCTTGATGTGGATGATAAGACCTATTTTGAATATCAGTTAGCTGATTGATAAAATATTCACCCAACAGTGTTTGTGGCGACTCCACTGGGGAAGGACAAGTAGTTTGAAGCCTCAAGCTTCAAGCTAAAGCAAGACTAGTCCTTTTCCATTTTTGTTTCACAATCTGGCAACTCCACACTATACTAGAAGTTAGAGAACCCAAGGTGTTGTTGACCCTATCTTTGAGTTGGTGTAACAAGGAAATTTTGACCTATTCCCTCCCTAACTTCAAGTTCAATGATCTAGAAGTGTTCCTCCTACCCATACCAGGTCACCAACCCAAGGTAGAGCTAATTTTTATACTATCACTAGAGCTTTACCTATACATACTCCACCCAGATTTGTTATCCCTACTTTCCATAATCCCATCATGGCAGCTCAAGGCCCCTGGGGTAACTCATTTGGCCCACTCAATCTCACTCCACCTCTACATGAACTTCCATGTAGCTCAAAAAATAATTTCCCAAAATTATTTGGTGATGGGAGAGAGTTCATCATAATGAACACATTGTAGCTTTCATCATAGCCTGTGGTGTGATAGGCATGGAATTTGAGGACGTGGCAGTCAGGCTTTTCATGGAAACACTACAAGGTACCACTATAGACAGGTTCTACCATTTACAAGCTAGATCAGTGATTGACTGGGCCACACTCAAAGCTAAATTTGAAGACAAGTTCAAGCCTACAAAATATGCACATGCCTTGCTGGCCCAACTCACATTGATGAAGAAGGAACCTCATGAACCTATGAGGGATTTCATAGAAAATTTTGACAAGCTAAGGAATAGAATTCTTGCAATTACCCAGCCAATACCTAAAAACATCAAATTCTTCTTCATCAACTCACAACTACCTGAAGTGAGTTTTATGCTAAGATGTGTTGGCCACATAGACCTTGAGGCTGCTCAAGACTTAGCTACTAAGGTAGAGAATGACCTTATCTTGGTAGGAAAGATAAGGAGAGATCTAAATAGAGGTAAATCTTCTTCTTCCTCTGAATACTCACCTTCAGCCACCAATGATCCAATGGTGTAGAAGCTAGAAAATAAATTGCTAGCCCTCAGAAAATAAATGGCCCAAGGGATGTCATTTGATCCTTCATATAGAGATGCACCAAGGAGGACATTTCCTAATCAGTCATACCAAGGTAATGATGCCAGGAACCAAGGGCAAGAAAATCATCTCCCTCCCCCTTAGAGGAATAACCTTGCCATTAAAGCACCTCCAACCAACCTAGCGATTGGATATCTTGAAGATGAATCAGATTTCTCATTCCAGCCTGAGTTAAATCCTAAAGATGATGTTAATCTCTTCACTGAGGAAGAAAAAGAATTAGTTGGTGACTCCAACATTGGTTTCCTAAATTATCAAGATGAACCCAAAAGTGAAGGTAAAGCAGCTGAAGGATCATACATTATTTTCACACGGTCCAAGAATCAATCAACCCAGCAAGCTGATAAAGAGAAGATAGAGTAGTGAGCTCAACCAACAATTTCAATTGTCAAGTGGGGAACCACTCTACCTTTCCAGCCAAAGGACCTGGTGACTGCTAAAAAAGTGAGTCCCTCAATTATACCTTCACCTCCATTTTCAAATTCGTAGACCAATCCTTCCCATTCTAAAAACCAAAAAGATGAACTCCCATCCCCTACTCTTAGTTTATTTCAGACATTTGACATTATTGATCATGTCAAAAAAACTAAGATCTAAATGTCTGAATTTGATTTTTTTCAATCTAACCCTGAGCATTTGGATAAGTTGGTTCAATGTGTAAAGAACCAAAACATCCCATCAAGACAAGAAGCTAAGAAGGTAACTCATGATCCCCTAAGGAACATGTCTATCCCAAACAACCTTGTCATTACCCCTCCTACTGCCCCTGGGAAAATAGAGCCTTTCTTCATTTCCCTGTTGATAAACGGTCACAAGCTAAATAATTACATCATTGATTCTAGAGCTTCAAACAATGTCATGCCTGCCAAAGTGGTTGAATCTCTTGGCCTCACACTGACCAAGATATATGGGAGATGTTTCTGCATGGAGAACAAGTAATTACCTCTGTTAGGACAAATTAAGGATGCCCAATTTGCATTTGTAGCATTCTCAGACAAGAGAATTAAGATGACTATCTTGGTGGCCAATGTCCCAGCATCATATGGCATCCTTATTAGGTGGAATTTATGCAAGGATGTTGGAGGTAAATTGAGCATGGACCTATTTGAAGCAAGGATTTCAGTCAAGGGTGTTATGAAAAGATTTCTCCCTGAAAAGGAAGCAAAATATGTGGTCACCCAATCATCAGCACTTGAAGCTCAAATTTTGTTTGAGTCTTCAGGCATGTGTAACTACTTTCTATCCATGGAAGAAGTTCATGAAGTGCATTTTGAATCTCTTAAAGGTGTCAACCTAAAAATACGTTTAGCTAGAATAGCAAAAGAATTAGTAGAGTGCAATGCAAGTATGGAAGGATCTCCCCCTCCAAATGAAGAAGAATCCAAAGAAAAGTCAACATCTAATGAGGTATGGATTCTAGAATTTGATGGCAACTAATCCTCTACCAGTTTAGGAGTTGGGATTGTGCTAATATCTCCTCAAGGAGATATTTTTCCTTCATCTTACAAATTACAGTTTAGCAACACCAACAACATAGTTGAGTATGAATCTTTGTTGCTTGGATTGAAGGCTGCTCGAGACAAAGGCATCAAAATCTTTCATGCCAAGGGGGATGTTGAACTGGTGGTTTGTTAGGTGAGAAACTTGTATCAAACCAAAAATGAGATATTATGACATTATCACAATCTAGTCTAGGACCAAATTGAAAACTTTGATGCTTTCAGCATCTCTGCAGTTCTTAGGGAATTTAATGACAGAGCTGATGCACTAACTATTTCAGCAACTCTACTAGTCCCTCACCTTGATTTCAAAGGAGATAGGTACACTATTGAGCTGGTATTTTAACCAAGTGTACTTGATAATAGTATTCATTGGTAGGTGTTTAACAATGACAATTAAATCATTGCTTTTCTAGAGCAAAAAGATAGCTTTAAATAACTGCACTTCGAAGGCAGTGAGCCTCAGAAGCTTAAACCAACCCCTGAATCAATTATAGATGTAGGTGAAGAGTTCCTACAACTCAAAGGGAATAAAATCCCAAAAGGCCTAGTTTCCCTTGAGAAGCTATTTGACAAACGAGATAGATTCATCAAACAGTAGTAGATAAATTCAAGCTCCTCCCAAGAGTTTGATCAAGTAAATCTTGGCACCAAATAAAATCCCAAGATGGTAAACATTGGGAAGTGCTGCAATCAGGAAGAAAAGTTCAAGTTCACTACTTTTCTTAGCTAGTACATGGACATCTTAGCATACTCCTATGATGATTTGAATTCACTTAGGCCTGATAAAATTCATCATGACATTCCTCTCAAAAGTGATTTGGCACCTTACAGGAAAAAATCCAGACAGTACAATCTGAAGATATCAGGTACTATTATGCCTAAAATATAGAAAATGTTGAATGCTAGAATCATTTTCCCAATCCATCATTCCACATGGATTGAAAAGATAGTGCTTGTAAGGAAGAAGAATGGTGAAGTTTGCCTTTGTGTGGATTTCAAGAATTTAAATCAGTCATCCCTAAAGGATAACTATCCTTTACCTATCATGGATCAATTGCTTCAGACAGTGACTAGTTCAGAGATGTTATCAATGCTAGATGGCTTCTCAAGATACAATTAGGTTGAAGTTGGTGAAGCAAACTAGCACAAGACTACTTTTACCACACCTTGGGGCACATTTGCATACAGAAGGATGCATTTTGGCTTGATAAGTGTTGGCACCACCTTCCAAAGAGCAATGGACCTTGATTTCAAAGATGAAATGGGTAAGTTTATTATCATTTATCTTGATGACTTGACTGTCTTTTTTAAGCATCACCCAGATCATGTGCACATTTGTAACAAGTGCTAAAATGCTGCCACTAGAATGACATTTCTTTGAACCCCAAGAAGTCAATCTTTGGAGTGACAAAAGGGAAACTTCTTAGACACATTATGTCTAAAGAAGACATAAAGATTGACTTAGACATAGTCAAGTCTATCCAGGAGCTTACCCTTCCCACAAGTAAGACTACAATTCACTCTTTCTTTGGAAAAGTGAACTTTTTACGAAGGTTCATCCTTGAGTTTGTTGAGAAGACTCGCCATATTGTAAATATGATGAAGGGAAAGGCCACTTTTAGTTGGACTGAGGAAGGCAAATTGGTGTTCCAAGACATAAAGATAGCCATTGCTCACACCCCAATTTTAGTATGTCTAGATTACAACAAGGATTTCACCATGTATAGTTATGCTTTTAAACACATGCTTTCAGCAATTCTAGTTTAGTAAAACCAAAAAGGTGTGAAATCTCCCATTTCTTTTATGAGCTGTCCTCTCAAAGATCATGAGCTAAAATAATCAAATATGGAGAAGCATGCTTATGTAGTGGTGAAGGTAGTGAAGTATTTTCGTTTCTACATCCTGAATTCACACATTACTACCTTGGTTCTTGATACCATGATTAAATCCATATTAACTCAACAGGAGTTTAGAACCAAAAGAGGTAATTGGATTAAAAAAATCTAAGAGTTTGATCTAGTCATCAAACCAATGAAGCTAGTGTGGGGAAAAGGCCTATGCCAATTGATTGCTGACAACAGACCTGAAGAAACATGGCATGAATAATCAAAAGAAGAAGACATGCCAACAGTCCTCTTTGTCTCCACCATGAATGAGTGGTATTCAAATATTTCTCATTTCCTTACTTATGTGAGTGTTTTGTTCACCTATCTAGTAAAGAAAGGAGGACTGTCAAATTGAAAGCTACCAATTTTGTCCTTTATGACAACAACCTATACAAGAGGAGCCTAAATGGAGTGTTTCTTCGCTACATGGATAAAGAGTAGCAGAACCAACTTCTAAAGTCCTTCCATAATTTGGCCTGTGAAGGACATTTTTTTGCTCCTGTAACTACCCACAAGATTCTTAGAGCCAGGTATTATTGGCCTACTCTTTTTCAAGATGCATATAAGTGGGTAAGCAAATGTGAATTATGCTAGTAGTTTGTTGGAAGACCCAAGTTAGCTGCTCTACCTCTCAAGCTGGTGATGATAGAAGAGCCATTTTAGTAATGGTGCATCGAATTCATTGGTGTTGTAAACCCATCTTCAAGTGCTAGACATGATTATGTCTTCACGGCCATAGACTACTTCACTAAGTGCGTGGAAGCTATGCTAACCAAGCATGCTACTTTAGAAGTAGTGTGCAATTTCCTTAAGGAGAACATCATTTCTAGGTTTGGGGTCTCGACCAAGATTGCCACTAACAATGCAACTTGTTTCACTTCTTAAGAGATTACTTAGTTCTATTTTTACTATGGGATCACCCTCTCCCACTCTTTTGATTAATTTTCATAAGGGAATGGACAAGTTGAATCAAGCAACAAAAACCTAGTAACTATCATTAAGAAGCTACTAGATGACAACCAAAGGACTTGGAATAAAGCATTGGTTGATGCTATATGGGTAGATAGGATCACACCAAAAAGGGCAATTGGTATGTCTCCCTTCCAACTTCTTTATGGACTCAATGCTGAGATACTAATCACCCTAGAATTAGTAGCATTGAAATTGGCTAAGGTGATTAAAGATCAAACATATGAAAGCTTCATCGATAAGAGATCATGTGCCTGACTGAACTAGATGAGCAGAGAACTATGGTGGTGGACCGAATTGCTACCCTTCAAAGTCTGGTGAAGAAAATATTTAACCATAAAGTAAAGAACCATGATTTCTAGATTGGAGATCAAGTCCTCTTGTGGGATAAGAGGAGATAACCAAAGGGAATGATGAATGGAAAGTTTGATTCCCTATAGAGGGGCCCTTTTACTATTCATCAGCTCAATGGTGAAAATAGTTTTCTATTGAGGTATCAAGATGGCACACTCTTTTCTCTACCTCACAATGGGCAGCATCTGAAGCACTTCAATTTTTGAAGTATCAGATAAGTTCACCTGTACATATGTATATTTGTATAGTCTTTATTTCTACTTTTTATTATTCATTTTCATTTTTTGAAGCCTTTCTTTCTAGGTAGCATGACTCCATAGCCTAGTGGCATACTTCAAGGCATTGGAAATTCTAGTCTCTACTCCCCTCAGCTATTTCAAGTTTTCAACTGAAGGAAGTTCCCCAACTGGAGCCAGCTATTGTCCCCAAAAATATCACTCATTTTTGGGACAACATCTAAACTATTTTGGTCCAACAGACCAAAATAATCTCTTCTCTTATAAAAATTTGTTCTGAGCCTTCAAATTCCTCATTTTCCAAACTTTTTCAATAAGGGTTCAATGGGTTCAAGGTTCAACATCATCGGCAAGCTTCAAAGAGTCAAGCACTTTATCAAAGTTCATCAATTTCAACTACTTCATGGTTCAATGGTTCAAAGGAGTGCCCAAAAGGAAAAATCCTGAGAGGAGAAGATACCAAGTGTCATCTACTATGACACATTAAAACTTGTTTCTAAAAGTAATGAAATGTGCCATGTGTCCCTTGTAAATCTTAATGGAAGCTGCCAAGTGTCAACATCCACCGTTTCCTCCTTGTGTCCCATTATAGCTTGACATAAGTCGACAAGTGTCAATGGCCATAGTTTATTCCTTTGGTTTTGTTATTGAGTAAGGACTATGGTGGGCCCTAGGTGAGTTGCTAAAATGAGTGAAAGCTACCAAGTGTCATCTGCCAGGACACATTAAAACTTATTTATAAAAAGTAGTAGAATGTGCCATGTGTCCTGTTGTAACTTAGTGGAGTGAAAAAAGTGTCTGCATTCGCATGAATCCAAATGAGTCTTAAATGTTTCTACACTGTTTCTAAAGCTCAACAAAAGCTGCTATGTGTCATCTTCTATAAGACTCTCAAAAGGTGTCTAAAGCTTCTATAAGTTAAGCAGATGTTGCCAAGTGTCCTCACCTATTTCATAGCAGAAAATGCCATGTGCCACTTGTTAAGATCAGTGGAAAGTGGCCAAAGCAAGCGAGAAAGACCCAAAGGAAATGCTAAGGAGGATGATAGGCCCGTAACCATCAAGTTTAGGATAACCAACTAGTTGTTACCTTTCAAATGATGATAGACCTAAAGATATCAAATTTGTGGCAATGAAATAGTTGTTGATCTTTGCAGGCTCAAGCACGGACATGAATGCTTTCAAAGGCATTCAAAGACCTTCAGGGTGGAAGGAAGAACCATAGAGAGGAAGAACCAAGAGAACCAAAAAGGGGAAAAAATAGCTCGAGGGCTCAAATCATAGCAAGAAAGGGGGAAGACCAAAAATATATATGCAGTAGTTATTCTAGTAGGTGGAACAATCCACTAGGTAGATATTTGAGCCTACAAACATGAAGGCATAGCCTATTTTTCTCCTTTGGGGTAAAGGTGAGGTAGACAACTATGTAGACATTAGGTGATAGACTAGATGACTCAGGCCTAGGAGAAGATATTTGAGGTGAATCAACATGCCATAGTTAATGTAGCTGCCCTATTCTAACATGGCCCTCTTTGACAAAACTAAAAATGCATTCAATGCATTAAGTGTAGCATGGACCATTCCATGGAACAAAGTGCCAAGCCTTTTATTGGCTACTATATATTTTATTCTCTTGTGTCATTTGAAGGAGATCTTTTACATCAGAAAAGTAAGACTCTACCCAAATTAAAAGGCAAATACTGAGACTTTGAGATCAAATTATTATTCATATTATTTTATATAAATGAGAAAACAAGTCACTTGCAGACTTTGTACTATTATAGCTTGTGCCATTTTAGGATATTGTTCTTATTTTTGTCTTCTAGATGTATTCTTGTTTATTTAATCTAACAAGTAGAATGAGTGAAAGTGATAAGGAAGATGTCCTAAAGTTAGTTACTTTCAGAATTTGTGCTGTTATAGTTGTCTTCAGTGTGTGTTTTTAGTTTCTTTCTGTGTCAAGGATTCTGGGATGACTTTAAGCCCCCATTATCCTTTATATTTCACTCTTTGGGTAGTTAAGGTGGAAACTTTGTGTTCCATTTCATCCTATTGGTTGCTACACTTTGTTACCAATTTCATGTCACTACCTAAAAGAACTGTTGTTTGCTGCAAGATCACTTATAAAAGAAGAGAAGTGCCTTCAGTGTTTTCACCAAGATTTTCTCCTTCATTTATGAGAATCATCTCTAAAATAAGAGAGATGGATGGTGTTTCCCTACCCCTGAGTGTTATTTTTTACTTATTTTTATAGTATATAGCCCCTCATATTTAATAGGGAACCTCCCCTTGATGAGAGGAGAGATTTGCCCACCTCTGATGTAGTAAACCTGCACACTAGACCGACCAATCTCCCTTGACATGGATGATAAGACCTATTTTAAACATTAGTTATTTGATTGACAAAATATTCACCCAACACACCCTACATTGATATTTCAAATTTAAACACTAAGGTCAAGTTGTTACCATACAAGCTGACCCAAGTTCTTTTACATCATGCAATATGACATACCGACCCAATGTCATTCTCCTTCCTCCATCCAACAAGACTTCCCTAGTAAAAGATGAAACCCCATATTATTTTACAAATGAAGTATCTACTAATTATTTCATCCCTTCCACCTAAATCCTCACATTGGACCCTTTGGAATCAACCTTCTAACATCTTTCATTAGGGGAGTATCACCTTTTGACACTAGACACTTTTCTTACTCCTCAAGAATATGGGAATCTTAACCAACAACCTAGTTATGACCCCAATATTAGAACCATTATTCTTTTTAGGCCCCTTGTCAAGCCAATTTCATCTATGGGGGACTTGATAAACCTCTTAACACTCCCACCACCTCTTTTTCACCTCATCCATTCACCTCTAGTCTCTCCTACCTAAATAAACTAGAGTTTTATAAGACATATCTTTATAGTTGATCTTGGAAGGGATTTGGTCTAGGATGATATGAACATGGGTCATACGCGTTGATTCCAATCAAAACCCAAAAAAATCATAAAAATCATGGCCTCAATTTCACACCACCTAAAAAGACCAGCACACCTTCTGTCACCATTATTGAAGAAGACATCCCTTCCTCACCAATCCCTTCTCTATCAATAACTAAGGATCCAGACATCATCCCCCCTAATTTTTTTTCATAAAAATGATCAACCTTAGAACCTTGAATTATCAAGAGGATAGGGAAACTATAACCATTCCTCTGACCCATCTTGAGATGGTAGGAAATAACTCTCCTACCATTAATACCATTCAGTGTCAGGATGATAATTTAATTCTCACCTATTTTGGTGTAGAAGATTACTCTCTCCACAAATCTCTCCCCCCTGAGACTTTAACCATGTTGAACAAATCCACCATGGATATCAACTTAGGCACTCTAGATAGTATGTATATTGTCAAAATTGACCAATTATTAAATTCTAAAGAGCTTCAAGATTTCCCCTTCTTTCTACAAGACCATAGCATAGAATTTTCTTGGTATTACAATAACATGCTAGGAATCAATCCCTCCATCACTACCCACAACATAGTCACCAACTATTATTCAAAGCTAGTTAGGTAAAAAATTTGATGAATGTACCCTCACATTGTCCTTCTCATCAAATAAGAGCTTTAGTGTCTCCTATCCATCAATTTAATTCAACCCTTTGGCTATCCCTAATGAGTATCAAACATAATACCTATCACCAAATACATATGGGGACTTCATATTTGTGTGGACTTTTGTGACCTTAACCTTGCTTGCCCAAAGGATGACTTTCCTTTGCCAAGCATTAACCAACTTATTGATCTTAAATCTAGCCATAAGATATTATATATTATGGATGGATTCTCAAGCTACATTTAGATCTTAATTTCCCTTGAAGATCAACACAAAATTACCTTTATCACCCCATATGGAACCTTATACTATAAGGTCATGCTCTTTGGACTAAATAATGCTATTATAACCTACCAATGCATCATGACCTATATCTTTCATGACCTTATTCATAAAATTGTCAAAGACTATGTTGATGACCTTCTTAGGAAATACAAATGCCATAAAGATCATTTGGATATTCTTAATATTATCTTTGAGTGACTCATCCATTACCATGTCTGCCTTAATCCCAAGAAGTGTATCTTTGGGGTCTTATTAGGAAATCTCCTTGGCTTTATCATTTCCCTTCAAGGAATTGAAGTTGATCCTACCAAAATAAAATAAATCCTTGACATGCCTCCTCATACCCACCTCAAGAAACTCTATAGCTTTTAGGGGAAGCTCAAATCCATTTGTCACTTTATCTCTCAACTTTTGGATCTATACCAACCTTTCTACCACCTTATAAATAAGGATGCATCTTTCAAGTGGAATGATAATTATCAAAAGGCCTTTGATTTAATTAAAAGTACCTTCTATCTCCACCAATTCTCATTAATCCCAAGGAAGATCAACCTTTTTATCTTTATATCTCTATCACCAACCACTCCTTAGGGATAATGCTAGATCATTGGGATGAGCAGTATAAGGAGAAAGTTGTCTACTACATTAGCCATATGCTTGTAGAGAATGAGACTTAGTATAACCATAACAAGAAACTTTTCCTATCCTTTGTCTTTATGGCCATAAAACTTTTCCACTAACTTCTCAACCATGAGACCTATGCCATAACTAATACTAACCCACTCAAGTATATGCACTCCAAACTATAGCAAAACCAATGTATGTCTAAGTGGCTAATGCTTCTAGCTAAGTTTAACCTTGAATTTATTCAACAAAAATAAATTAAAGGGTGAGTCATTATTGACCAGTTGGATAAATCACCATTATTAGACACTCAACCTCCTCTTAAGTTTCTAGATGAGTCCATCACAATTCTCTCTCAAGCATACTTCACCTATCAAGTGACCATGTTCTTCAATGGATCAAAGTGTCATAATGGTGGAGGATTTGCCATCATTATTATCTCCTTTCATGATTAACCTCTTCCTTTATCCTTCAAAATAGATTCCAAATTTACTAACAATATGGTTGAGTATAAAGCCCTAGTGATAGGCCTCTAAATTATGTTAGCCTTGGGAGTCAAAATGATCAACATTTTTAGTGACTTTAAACTTATGTTAAATCAAATAAATGGCTCTTATAAATGCAAGAATGATGTTTTTTAATATTAAAAATAATTAACTAACATACTCTTAGCATCATTTTAACACTATCATATCTAAAACACTCTATGATCCATGAATAAGTTTATCGATATGATGTCTCTCCTTATTTCTCAAATCCTATCTTCACCCTTTAACTCTAAGATATCTATTATTATCCATCAACTTACCCAACCCTCTTATGTCAAATCAGACTCCACTACCATATTTAATGTGGAAGAAACCCAACCCAACCTTTGGTATCAATAGACCTTTTACTATCTCAACCTTGCCATCATTCCTTCCAGTCTTTCCAAGAATGCTTGAAGAGCATTTATCTAGAGGACCTCACATTATAATATAATAGGGGGAATTATTTATAAGCATGGATTTAATGGTCTCCTCTTCCATTGCCTACGTAATCACAAAGACTCTCATGATATCATGGAAACACATGATGGGATCTATGGGGAACACTTTAGTGGCCTAGTTATCACTAAACACATCTTTAACCTTGGCTATTATTGGCCCACCCTTAACCAAGATTTCTATGATTATGTGAAAAGGTGTGTCAGATGTCAACAAAATGATAATTTACATCATGCACCTAGCCATAGTCTTTGAGTGTCCAAATATTTATGGCCCTTCTCACAGTGGGGTCTAGATTTTATTGGTGAAATTAACCCCCATTCTTCATAGTGACATCATTATTTTATCACTATGACCAAATATTTTACCAAATCAGTTGGTAAAAGCTAAAAAGATTGTCAACAAAAGATAAAAAGATTGTCAACTTTATCAACCATCACATCATATGTCATTTTGGTGTCTCTCATAAAATTATCACCAATAATGTTAAATATTTTAGAAACAAACAAGTCCAAGGTCTTTGTGATGTATTCAGTATCAAATTAAGTTTATCATCATCCTATCATCCAAAAAATAATGGATTGGTGAAAGCCTCTAAAAAAACTCTCAATAACACGCTAACTAAAATGGCTAATACATCTGGGTAGGATTAAAATTTACATATACCCTTCACCTTATGCAAATATCATACTAGCATTTAAACTCCTATGGGTGCTACCCCTTTCTCCCTTGTGTTTTGAGTATATGCCATCTTGCCTCTCAAAGTCCAAATTCCCTCTCTTTGCATATCTCTACAAAATCTCATCTCTGAGAGTGATTATCATCAAGAATGTTTAGCCCAACTTGAGCTACTTGACAAGCATCATTTAACCACACTTACCCACCTTCATGTTTATCAAGAATGAATCAAACATGCTAATAAAAAACACCTTAAAGTGCAAGAATTAAATATTAGATACCTTATCCTAATGGAAAATCAACATGTCACCAATATGGAAAAAAACAAGTGAGGCAATTTTAATTTCAATTAGATCAGACCTTATATCATAATTCACAAGTATGGATCAAGAGCCTACTAGTTTTCCTCCCTTGAAGGGAACCCATAACCTAAGACCCTCAATGCTTCACATATACATCCTTTATTTTGTTAAACATGATTGAAATCACCTTTTTATCTAACTTAAGCTCATCCTTTATCTTTAGCCACATTCATCTCCTTATTTTAAGGACAATGATTATAATTTAATCATGTGATTATCTGTTATAGTCTTCACCTAATATTGAACATGGGTAACATGGCTCTACCCATGGTATGATTCTCATGGTACTTTCTACCCCTTTTATAGATGGATTCCCATGGTCATTATCACTTAAACATCTATTACACCTCATAAACCTTCTTATACTTTAGTTTTATCTTCATTAAATGTGAAACTTTAAGCCTATATAATAAAATCCATGGCATCAAAAGAAAACATCAAAAAAAAAAAAAAAAAAAACTCATATGGGTCACCCTCTAGCATTCATAGACTACTCCCTTAAAGGAAAATTTCCAAAAACATATAAATAGTGCTGATTATAAGGTAGACTAATCCTTGGATGATAGATATCAATATCCTTAAATAAATCACACAAACTTAGATCAATCCCATGAAGGATGGCTGAGTAAAGCATTTGTAAAAAGCATATCATTTTCTTGGAAGCTTCCTGCATTGATCAACTTCCCCAACCTCTCTAAACAAAAACAAAAGATCAAAATACCCATTATCAAAATTTGAAAATACAAATATAATTTGGAAGCTACAATCAAATTTCATAAGTAGACGCCCTACATCAAATAGTCTACACCTTATATGACATGGACTTATTTATACTAACTTTTTGGTAACCTTAAAAAAAGGTATGCTAGTCTCATAAGAGGTTCTACCTTCATCCATATCCCCTTAATACACTATAAGAAATGGATTCTAAGCTTAATTGACATTATTTAATCAAGACACCTTTTTAACCAACTAACGAATACCAATGTGAAGCATTTTAAGGGGTTTACATTCATAAGCTGATCCAACTTCATCTTATTTTAATCCTTGACAAATAAGAATCATTACTCCTTATTCTATTATACTATTTGATATTATCATAAATTCATTTGTCTTTTGATTATCTTATCTTTATTTTCTCACATTTAACTTAATTATCCAGCCTAATCTATGTGTTTTGACACCTTCATCAAAATAAATGCATTTGAGCATGTGTTTTTACCTTATTTGTTTAAATGTTTTTAACTATACAAACATTTTAATCAATTAAACATTTCCTACATCAAACATTATCAGTGCCACTAACATCAACACATCCGAAGGTACATGCTGGTAATACCTCATACCACCAAGACCCACATTCTCCATATGCTCCCAATCAATGTCAGTCACTCCTCATTGAATCTCGTCTAGTATCCAAGGCTCATAGTATCGCATATGTATCCACTACCATGCCTATAGGGTTTGATATCAAAAACCTTAGTTCACTAACATATCTTTGCCTATGAACTCTACCTATTACACCTACTTCCTACTCTAATCTATTTAACTCATAACATTTGCCTAATATGACCTATACTTACAAATTATCTTCAAAACTCTACCATTCACATTTAAGACTAATCTACCTTATACATATTCACCTAATTCAACTAGTCCTTAATAAAACCTACCAAATAACATCATTAAACCCTCCTACCATTACTTTACTGTATAATTCAACCTTCTTAACCTATACACAAACATTCACCTAACCTCTTGACCTTACCCTAACCCCTTAACCTCAACTATTGCCCATTAATTATTACCTATCAATCATTAACTTTTACCCATTCACCAAAATTTCAACACATCCATCAATCATAGATAGTCGACTATTCCCATAGTTGACCCTTGAATGACCTTAAATCAATCTACTCAATCTGGCACACTCAATCAATCACTAGCTAACCATCACCACTTTTTTGCTCAAAACATGAAAGAGTACAATCATCAAGGGTCAAAGTTAACAATGAAAAAATTAAACCCACAATGGATCTTTTTTATTTACTCTTTTAGGGCTAACATATAACTACTGATGGTCAGGGTGACCATCGACAATCGACCTTGATCATCGATGGTCGAACAATTTAGGGTTTTTTCCTCCCACCAACACCTTTTCAACAAAATTTTATCATAATCCAATCTAAGTTCTTACCTTAAAATTATCCATTCTCCATCAACCATATTACTTCACCTATGGTAATGCATGTTTTATGATGACATTGCCTTGGTCCTTTTGATCACACCAACTAAATTTCTAGGTTGAATATTTTGAACTTATGCTACCTTGTGTATAATTGACCAATTATGTCTTCTCAAGATCACTTCCTACCTTAGATACCTATGACTACATTGACCTTTCTAAGAGACTCATATTTCCAAGCATAACCAAACCACCACACCTAAATGTAGTCATGTGGTCCACTTGTACCTTGTCCTTCTAGTGATGACATTTTTTTACCAACCATGACAACCTAGGCAATGTATTATCTTAGGTATCACACTTAGTTATAATTTATGCACGTGTTTTAACTTTAATGCCTAACCTATCACCCACTTCATCACCAACTTACCCATTCATCAAACCTATACCTAATTCAGTTTCACCTCATCAACTCCTAGTTTGAGGGGGATCACCTCCTCCAATACTCTAGGCAACCTAAACTTTGACCTATAGTTTTTTTTTGGGTTTTACAGCTTGTTGATATAAACTACATAAAAAAGGGGAAAAATATAAACACTAAAACACTGCACATAATGGTTTTAGATGTCAAACTCCCTAGAGCACCTCAAGACCCCCTAGGGACTATCGCAAAACCTTTTGACTACAAACATAAGTCAAAATTTATTTATTTTGACCACCTTGACCTATAGATCACCAATGGTCACCCTAACCATTGATGGTTAGGATTAACTACTAACGGTCAGGTTTCAACTACCTAAATAGTTAAACTCCAACTAACTATAACTTGTTTTTTATATTTAGCTTATCTGATATACATGAAAATTAATGCATGTTAAGACTAAAATTATATGACCTCTTGACACCTTATCAAACTTATTATTTCACCTCTCCCTTCCTTCTATAAAAAGAGAGGAGGAAGAGGTGAAAAGTGATCTAGATCCAGAATCAGAGCCATCATATCATCACAATGACCATTAATAATTATTAGATATTCTTGTATGAGAAATTAATTTAGAGGTATTCTTATAGTGAACATATAATGAGTGTGAGAGAGATTCAAAGTGCTACTACTCATTGATCAATAACCAAGTACCGCTACTCTACCAGAATTACTCTAGGTTCTACCAACACATTTCTCAACCACTCACGTCAATAAAAAAAAAAATCTAAGTATTTGGTTTTAAGTAATTAGTGATTTTTGTTCCTTTCATAACCAAACTCTAACCTAGACCCACCTTCCAAAATACATTCTCCATCCCTATCAAACTAATTTATTAAACCAAACCAAAACCCATAGTAACTATTGATGGTCACCTTGTCCTTTGATGGTGTATCCATAACCACCAATGGTTACCAACCATTGATGGTCACCCTAACCACTTATGGTCACCCCAACCATCAATAATCACTATGTGAAAATTATAATAGAAATATATTTTCACCTATTTAACCCTAACCAAATCTTAATTTCTATCTCTCTACCTAATCACAGAACATCACCTTATTTTTTGAACCATACCTAATTTGTTTGGCATTAGTATTCAATCATTTATTACTATAATTAGTCAAATTAATCTCTTTCAAGTGCTTATTATATTTTATTTTAGTACCTTCTATTATTCATGCAAGTAATTTATCTTTCATATTCAAAAATTGATTGTTTAAAAGTGTGGATTGATAGACTCCAAGGAAGCTTGTGCTTCTTGGGTCTAGATTGCTAGGCAATTCACCTTACTATCTAACTAATCAACCATATTTTTAGTGATTTATTATCTATAGGTCATTCCTTCCAAGCCAAAGTGGAGTATCTACAACCATCTAAACCATAGAGTTTAAACCAAATTCAAGTTATACCAACCTCACCATTCGTTCAAATTTTACAACTTTATTCTAAAGAAATAAATAAAAATTTATGTAAAACATACACCATTAGTGATTACTACAAGTAATATTTTTGGACCAATTCCTCAGCTCATCTAATTTTATCAACATCATCACAAGGTACACTTGATGTGAATTTGTCTTAGGATGAGCCAACTATTTAAGTACATGAAAGTGTTGATAGTAGAATAAAACTATATAATCAGAGAGTGTATATGGAGCGCAAGTGTGCCATAGATATAAACTAATATAACATATTATATTTTGTATGTTTTTGGTCTATGTATGTATCCCAAAAGTCTATGGAATATGAAAGGACTCATTTACACCCAAATCAAAAGGATTGAATGTGAAGTGACAAAATATTCCAAATGTATATAAATAGTGATCAATTGTAATATAAATGAGTTTTTTAAAACATATATAGATCAATTTAGAGATTTGATGATGTTTTTATCAAAAATATTTTATACTTGTTATTTGTGCAATAAATGTTCTATTTTTCTTAAATTTGATTAATCATTTAGTAAATATAATGAATCTTATATATGTGTTCATCTACACTTACTTTTTAAATATAGAATCTTGAACCAAATAAAATACATTGCTTGTTATGTATCTATGGTTGTGTTCCTATCATGTTTCTTTATTTATGAATATACACAAAATGACATGTTCTGATGGGTTTTATAGGAACCTCTACTAAAAAATGTATGTATGCTAGAGAAATAGTATGTTATATACCAATCATGAAATGAATAACATATGATAATGATATAAACTAGATGTATAATCATGCCCAAGTCCTAATTTTATAAATTTTAAAATAATTTTAATGTTTTTATATTTTTACATATTTGAATTTTTTTTAAACTTTTTGTATTTTTAAGATAGAACTAAATAAACCAATGCTAACCATGGATTTGAAATAATAAAGGAGACAAATATAAACAATCCAAAACATGTATTAATGTGAAATATGCACTAAAAAATATGGTATGGATATTTATGAGAAATATGTTCCCACTGTATATGTGAATTATGGATGTGAGGCATGTGGGATATAGATTAATAATGTAGAGGAATTATTGTACATCCTTGTTTCATCAAATTTATACTTTTCAATGCATGTAAGTTGCATGTATGAGTAATATAACACATGATAGTATATATTATGCATAAGTATTTTTTACATAGTAGAACTGAGTGAATTATCAATAAAATAGAAATAGATCAAATCTAATACTTGAAGAGATAGGGGTTTGGAGATCTGCAAATGGGGAGATGAAGATTCATCTTCCATTAAATGAGTTTAAATTTTTCTTCTTTTATTATTTGCTTCATTGGTCCTCTTTGTTTTTTTCTAATCCTAATTTAGATTATGAATCCTTACATGGGTAGATAACATTAAGGATATATAAATGATAGGGCATAAGGGTGAATATCATATTTACAATAGGCTAATTAATGTGCTAAACTCAGATGTACCATATGTTGAGTTTATTAAACTAAGATAAGCTATTAATAGAAAGTACAAATATGATATTTATATAAATGATATAAAAGAGAGTAATTAGCCGGTTCTTATGTTAATACATATCTAGATCTACTATAGGTTGAAATTAGGTTAGAAGATAGTTTTGCATAAATCATTAGATTCTAGATCTTGTGCCTCTAGTTCTCTGGATATTTGGGTTAGCTTGGGATAGTTGCTTCTACACTACTATCTAAATTCAATGCTAGTGTCTAATATGGATATATACTTAAATAAGATGTGACTAACTATATGATTCTAGGTTTGGTTTCACCTTCACTTTTTGTGTACTCAAATATGAGACATAGATTATTGCTCCTAGTGAAATTGAAAAACCCTAGCTTTCCATCTTCAATGTGACCTTGGGGAAAAATGAGTTAATGGGCACAAAGTATTGAGCTAACTTAAAATGACCCTGATAAAAAAGGGTGTTGTATACATATATAATACTATATAAGAGGGTGTATACAACTAATATTTTCAAATTTTATTAAATAATGATACTTTACATCTTTCAAGAACCTATCTAGACTCAATATCCTTAAGTGTATGCCCTAAAGGGCACATTAAGAAAGGGGCGGGCATACCTTTGGTGATTCATATGATTGTTGTCCCTTATTTCCAAATTATTACCAATGAAACAAAATCCCAAAACCTTTATCTAAGATATTTATTCTCCCTTGATTATTCCTCCAATCTTTTCCTCTTTCCATTCTTCCTTGTCTTATCTTCAACTCCTTTTGGTCAGTCAAATGTACTAGGTCGACCTAGTATAGTTTAGAGGTATTGTTTAATTTCTTAGCTTGTTATCCCTTTGGTTGACATAGCTTAGACCTAGTGAATTGTCCTTAAAAACACAATGGGTTGACTGGGTTGACCTTGTATAGTCAAAATTCCTAAAAGGATTCAGGGCAAGATCTACCTATATATACAAAATAATTTTAGTCATTATTGATATGTGTAATCAAGAGTTATTATTCACTCATGCTTCTTCACAATCTACTCTTCTACCATTATACTTGAGGAGACTTAACTTATGTTTCTTATTTGGAGAATATAGTCTTATGGATCAATCTTGGATGTTTTGGATTTTCTTAGTGATCCTTACAAACCAAAACAACCTCTTGTGAAGCCCCTTTGGCTAAGGGAGATATTAAGTCTTGATGGGTTCATATTCAGGCAAGTATATTATAACTTTGTTCTCCTCTCTTTTAGTAGATAAAAGTCATATAAGTGTTGGCTTGAATAATACTATCTTTCATATTTTATGTAATAGGGTTTTGCTCATACTTAATTTAATTGAAGTTCCTTTTACATGTTTGTTTTATTGTTTCTAACCCCCGCTTTGTGCCACAAGCTTTAGTGTGCACTAGATTATATTTAATTTCTTGTTATTAGAATAAGTGAATTATTTTAAACCTTACAACTTTATTAAGGTTGTTGTGTGATTATGTTATACTGTAGCCTTTAGAACCCTTCTTAGCATGATATTTTGTGACAAGTGATACCTTATTCGAGTCTAGTGGATCCCCATATTAGTCATGCTCTTGCTTAATGAGTTATCCCCATTCAAAAGTGTAGGTATGCTCTATATTCTCTGATCTAGGATTGATTTATAGACATGATGCATTTTTGATTACATATGGAGGACCTCATACTCATGTAGTTCTCCCTTATGTGTTAGATTTTGTGTGAATCATGCAATGCACAAACATTAAATAAAATAATGACCTATCTTGTAACTTAAAAAATAAGACTTTATGACTATTATTTTATTACTTTAGACATGTAACTAGGATTTTAGTAACTTGAGTGCTTCTTGAATGCTCTTTTGGTTTGATTTCTAGGTGAGGAATGAATGAGGGTTAATATTATATTTATAACAATCCTATTAGGAGATAAGTAACATTAAATCACTTAATCCAACCATTTTAGTATGTTTCATTTGAAAATTGTATCAATTTATGGCACTAAACACTTGTGTCAAGTCAAGATAGTAACCTCAAAGCTACTGTCTATCTCAAACATCAGTGTCTAGGGAGGAGAGAAAGCACATGCTTAAAACTTGTAGAGGTGTAAGATAAGTACATTTTAATAAGTATAGGCAAGATGGGATGTCTATGCCATCAATATAAGGATGTTTATACTAAAATATAGGCCAATGGGTACATGATAGAGTAGATGTGAGGCTTACAAAAACAAAGCATGTGTAAAATTATAAGGAATATCCAAGGTCTAAGTTTTCCAAGTGTACAAGATTGAGGTGATACATAATAAAAAAATATCATCTACATTTTCTCATCTTATAGTCTAGTAATAAAAATGTTAGTTTAAAAGAAAGGGATAAGTATTTGGATGTGTATACATACCTTATCTTTTCTTGAGTTGAATTTGAGTGATTTGTTTGTGAATAACCTAAAACCAAGAGAATGTTACAATTTATAGTAAATGTATATAATTTGGGTTAAAAGTTCTTGAAATATATTGAAATTGAAATAAAAAATTTGAGGATTACACATGTGTGTTAATGTAACCACCTTGCCTATTGGTCAATTATTTTTGTAAAAGATGTATTATTATAAGGAAATGAAACTAATCTTAGATTAAATATTGATTAATATCTAAAGTTCATATATCCAAGGAGAGAGAGAGAGAGAGAGAGAGAGAGAGAGAGAGAGAGAGAGAGAGAGAGAGGCACATGCCCCCAAATTTAGAGAAAAAGTGAGTTACCACCACCTATCAATTGAGATTATCTCAACCATGTAACCAAATGATAATTATAACCTAGTGAGGTTGGATGATCAATTCTAACCTAAAAAATTGGAAATATTGAGTGATTTTATCACTTTAACCATACCAAAATGTGAACTAATTACTATAGTAGATTGTATTTTTAAATTCCATAAATTTTTTAGGGTATTAGTATGCATAATAGTTTTGAAATGTAATAATGATTTTGATTTTGTAATAATAGACACATATTACATAACATATACACCTTAAGTATGTATCATGCTTAATATATATATATATAACAATGGTACCATGTATAAAATTCTTCCATAGCTATTAATCTGAATCATATAACTTTGTGATTTGTCCAACTTTGATAAATGTGTAAGTGTGTAAGACATGCTTCCAAATCATGATCCCACTATATATGGAGAAATTTAAAACTGATATAAGTACCAATGTGGATGAAATGTTTCCAAAACATTCCCCCACTATAAGTAGAGATCTTGAATATTGATTAAGTGTGGAAAACATGCTTCTAAATCATGACCCCACTAAATTTGTGAATTGATATAAGTACTATATTGAATGAATATGGAGATTATTATTCAAAATCATGCCCTTACTAAAAGCTAAAAATTGTGAATGTGTTTAAGTCATGTCTATATGACATGCCCCCATGAAATCTTTAAATTGGTATAAGTATTAAATGCTTAATAAATGTGGAGAAAATTCTTCCAAATCATGCTCCCATTTAATCTAAAAACTATGAATGTGTGGAATCCATGTCCTTATAACATGCCCCTAGTGAATCTAAGAAATTTGCAATGTTTGGGGAACATGTTCCCTAATCATGCCCCCCCCACTAATATTCCCCCCCTTTGATGTGAGGTAAAAATAGTACCTATAAGTTACCTCACCTCAAAAGGTTAAGACAATTGTAACATCTGTGAATGTACCCATGTATCATATAAAATAAAATATGTGAAGGTAAATGTATCATTAAATCAAATAGAACCAATGTGATCACATGTAGGCCTAATATGCATGAGAAATATCATGGACACTTATAGATAGTAACAATACAAGAAAACATAATAACACTTAAAAACAATCAAAAGGAAGTGGTCCAAGGAGACCACAAATAAGGGGCATTTTAAAATATGGTAAAATCGAATAGACGTGACTAAGTCAAGTGTCCACAAAAGTAAGGAATGACATATTCAAATGTCCATACAACAAGAAAAAAATAGGCACCAATGGATCAAATGTGTTAGTAAAAAAATGTCAACTACATAACATTTAAAGTACCATGTGTAAGATATAATCATGGATAAGGCATGTGTAAATACATATGTAAGCTCAAACATGATAATGTAGAGTGATCATCAAATCATATAACATAAGTGCATCAAGATCATAGATTATGGATGCTCCTAACATCTTATTGATGTGAGTAGAGGAAAATCAAAACACCACAAGTGTGTATCATGAATCTATGTATTCTTGTATATGTGTATGTAGGAGTAAATGATATGTTATTCCTCAACATAAAACTAAAACATAGATGTCAAAGATCCCATAAAACTTGTAGGTGCCAAAATAGTTTTTGAATTTTTGAATTTTTTTGATTTGTTTGGTATTTTTGAAGAGACAAGATCATCCTATGATATCATCCAAATTATTATCATAGGTATCTCCCCACTCAGAACCTAGTGAAAGAAACTGGTGCTAATGCCAAGGAATATGCATAGGTGAAATATTTGTCATTGTAATATATGTGATTCTCTATATATGTATAATAAGACTATGAGGTCATGAATTACAAATAGAAGGAATAAGGGTTCTTAGAACCCATCTCTGTGCACTTTGTAGTTTACTTGGAATAAAAATAGTAGGAACTTATTTAGTTGCTCTAGATAACTGAATATGGTGTATAGAAGATAAGGATTTTATGAAACCCACTACCTATCTCTAATGTAAAGGTATCTTAAGTACTGGACACCTAACAAAGGGGATTGCTTGTTACTTACCCTTTTATGGTGTATTAGCCTTAATAGGCTTGATAATTAACTGCTTGGGTATGACATTCTCTTGTTCAAGAGGATGCTCATGTGGAATACCAAAAACTAAAATTACTTGATTAGTATGAATTTATTTACCATACCCATGCACTATATAAGGTACTACTTAAAGAGTACGTATCCAAGGTCATCACAATAACATGTCTAAAACACTTGTATAAGGTATAACTAGGAAAGTAGTAACCACATGTGCAAGACTAACCTATAAATGTAGATCAATCTCACCAAGAACCTTTTGGAAGGTCCCATCAAATGCTTTGAATGATCTAATATATGGGTGTAAATCATGATGACTTATTATAACCCAAATACATAAGTAATGTCATGGTGCAAAGATTTTCACTTTCACCATTATCAATCATAACATTGTGTATGGGGTGTTTATCAAGGTATTCTCAAATGAATAGAGAATGAAGATCAAAGTCATCATCCTTAATTTCACTATCATCATATGAAATGGTAGGTTTTTGAACCATAGGAGGTATATGCCACATTTAAGTACCAAAATCCCATCTATTGGGTGTCCATAATATTATGGATGAGGATGTGCATTATATGCCATTTGGAATTTTCGTTCCTTCTTAGAACCGTCTTGCAAAGGATTGTTAACTATTTTTTGTTTATGGTGATCACTAGGTTATGAACTAAATTTATTTATAGGATCATCAAATGTACATTATTGGTCATTGATGAGATCCTAGATCTTATTACTCAAGGTAATTTTTTCCTTAGAATGACCAAGGCCTTGGTGATAGTCAAAATAATTATTTTCATCATATCCTTTAGGTAGATCTCTATTTACATCAACCTCTATAGGATGAGGGAGAGATATAAGATGACACTCTATAAACTACAAGAGTATTGAAATAGGAGGCTCAAGTAAAGTTGTAAATTATCTCCTTGGTGCATTAGATAAGACAAGATGATTAGGTTGTTTTGTAACTATGTTAATTGTGGTAGTTGTTTCCTTTTTAGGTTCAGGAGGTTTTACCTTATAACTTTGTTTGATTGTAAATTTTCAACTAGATATAGATACAACTGTATGTTTGATACATACTTAAGATTATTTAATGAAACAAGATTCATTTCAAGGTCTTGTAAAACATGCATAATTCATCAAAATAATGAAATAATTTGAAAATAATGGACTTATGTAAGGGAACAAGAAAAATTATCTTGAATATGTCTTGCAAATTTTGTTTGCCATATGATTAATCATTTTAGGTATCATTGTTTTATCTCTTAAGACACATTTATTGATTGGTTAATTATTTAATTCTTTAATATCTATTATTTGAGCATAGGAAACCTTTTTGGAAATGTTAATTAAAAAGTGTGCCAAAAACTAATCTTGAAGAGGATTGAATGCTTGCATGGATTGAAGAGGTAAGTCATAAAACCACTTAAAAACATAGTCCTTGGGGCTCCTTAGATTTAATTTAGTTAAAATTTTATCATTAGAAGCATAATCAAGGCATGCCACATAGGAAGGTTTGAATATGTTGTTCAAGATTACCCTAAAAATAATAAAATGTGAACTTAGGTGCAAAAAATCTTGTTGGTAAAAGGTGAAAAGAGAGCTCAAGTGTAAGAGGGTTATACAACAAATCTTGTGAATCTATAGTAGGTGAAGACTTTGAATCCTTTTGTTCAATGTTTTTAACCTTGTTCTGTAAGGTCTTAAATACTTGAAGGAGTGATTGAAGTTTAGGCCCAGTAGGATTTTGATTAACAATTTGAGCAGTGACATGTTTTTATTTTTAATAGGCATTGAAACTAGTATTTGTTTTGAAACATTGGGTAAGTTCATAATAAATGTATCAATAGTAGTTTCAAGGAACAAAGGCTGAAACACATAATTTATGCCCCCATTAAAGTTATTGCATTTTTAAATTCAAGTATAGTTTTTAATATTTTATCAATATATGCATGATTTTTTAGAATGTACTCATGAAACATTAAAATTACATGCACATGGTCATTGTATACTTAGTCATTTTCATTTCTTTCTGGATTTTCATTATCTGAATCTTCTTCTATGATAACCCTATCAAGATTTTTTCATTGTCAACATGGGTATCATCATGATAAAAGGTATGGGATCCTAAAATGGTTTGAGATATCTTAGATGGGTTGAGGGGAAGCTCAATATGTTCAAGAGACACACACCCAAATCTAGGGCTACACCTAGGTTGAATACAAAATAATACCAACAAAAAATTAAAAATTATAGCAATCTAAAATCCTTATTAGTTTAAAACCCTAGGAATCATAAAATTTGCATTCATATGGGTTGGGTTCACCAAATGTTTAACCCTAATTTGTATTAGGAATCCTTAGTTGGGTAGATAGTAGGGTATTTTTAATGAATAATATTTTTTTAGAGTTGTAAAACTATAGGAAAATAATGTTATATTAAAAAATATGAAATATATGTATGGTAGGAGAATTTTAAGGAAAACAATAGAATTTATTACTAATATATGTATATCTTAGTGAATTTAACAACTTTATGGGAATTTTATAAGAAATTTTGGAAAATATTTTTTCAAAAATCTGTTCATTAGTGAATATAAAATTTTGTAAATTTGTCAAAAACTAGCCAATTGGCAAAATATAGTCCCTAAAAATACCTTGGTAGATAGGGTTAAGAATATATAAATGATAGGGCACAAGGGTGAATATCATATCCATAGTAGGCCAATTAATGTGATAAAATAAGATGTACCATATGCTAAATTTATTTAAATAACATAAGATATTAATTTAAATTAAAACCATGCTAGATATAGAAATGACATAAAAGATAGTAATTATCTGGCTCTAATGCTAATGTAGATTTGGATTTGGTACATGTTAAAATCATGAAGGAAGATAATTCTAGATCAATTATTAGATTTTGGATCTTGTGCTCCTAGCTCCTTGGATAGTTGCAATAGTCTAAGATAGTTGAATTGACACTATTGTATAGGTTCAATTTTAGTTTCTAGTATATAATATCTACTCAAATAAGATGCAATCACCTAGATGCTTCTGGGTTTGGCTTCACCTTCACTCTGGCACATTCAGATCTAGGTCATGGACTATCACTCTTGGTGAAATGAAAAAATCCTAGATTCACATATTCAATGTGACCTTAGGGAAGAGTGTATTAGTGGTCACATGGTGTTGATCTTACTTTAAATGACCCCGCTATCAAAGGGCACTATTTATATAGCCAATTCTTCAGAAGAGGGCTTGTTGACAATTTTTTACCCCTAGGTCAAAAGGTCAACCCCTATTAAAAAAATTTATTTTCATGCTTTCATAAATTGTTCTTAACCATTTCATGCATTATGTGGTCTTCAAATAGTATTTCCAAAGTCTTATTAGTATATTTTATGGTTAATTTGAAAAAATTAAGGTAGTGATTTGTCTTTATTTTATACTAGTCTAGTCTTCACCATGATATGAAAAGGTGGTTCCAAAAGGTGTCATAGGTCCTTAGGTTGATATTAAATTCAAACTTCCCATTAATCACCTTACATGAATATTTCAAACATGTTTGGAAATATTGAGGTTGATTTACAAACTTTAAGGTAAGTGAAGTTGAAGTAAAAGTACATATAACTAATTCCAACTCATGTCAAAGGTGGCCAAGGATAAGATGAATGGTGTTAGGAGATATTATGGAGAGATATAGGGGTATATGAAATATAAAATTGGGGAATTACATATTCCATCTAGGGCACATTCTTTATGAATCATCATTAAGATGATAAGGCACCTTAAACCCTCCTAAACCCCTTATAGTGACCTGATTTGAGAAATAAACACTCAAATGATTTAAAATGATATGTTTAAACATGGTAATGAATTTGGTGGAATTAATAGGTCTCATTATCACCTTAAAATTATATTATTTGGCACGTGTAAGGTACAAGTTGTATGAAATTACCCACAAAGCATGGATGTAGGCTTGTTTATGAGGGCACAAGGTATGAATTAGCATCCAAATCAAGAACAAAGGATTAAAAATAATAATAATAGGTTATAAAATATTTTAGTAACCTTTTATTGTCTCTTAGGAAGGTATATTAACCAACCAAATCATCAAGTGGGGTCAAAAGGTGAGAAATACACCATTTTGCTAGTAAAGGAGCCTATCTCAAGCCTATGGAGTAAAAATAGAGAGACTCTCATCAGTAGGTTGAGTTTTATGATGATTATTCAAGCCTAAAAAAACTATTTCCAAGCTTCATAACCTGAATTTTTTTTGGAAAAACAACTACCTCTCATGCATGAACAAGTGCCTAGACTAGGGTTTTGGCCATTTACTGGTTCACCCATTTGTACGAGATCTTAGGTCCTAAAATTTGGCATGAATAATGGTCATGGGATGGGAAAATGTAATCAAAAATTTATTTTTAGTTTAAAATTTTGGGATAATATTAGAGCCAAAACTCAGTTTCTAGGCATAGAGACCTAATTAAGGCCTAATTAGAAAGAGAAAAAGGGTGAATAAATGTACTTTCACTTGCTTTTAGGTCATGAAATTTGGCATGGATATATAAGGTAATAATGGGTACTCAGATTTTTTTATATTTTCCCAATATATTTCATACATTTTCCTACACAAGGAGCTTTGTGTGTTTTTAGGGCTACAAGGAATTGAAGGTAAGTGAGAACTTTATGTACAAAATCTGATCTTGGTGAGTGTTTAATGAATTCAAATGGATTGATTTAGGTTTGATAAGATATAGATATGAATTCAATGGAGAGAGAGAGAGAGTGTACTCATGAATATTAAATCAATTTTTGAGCCATTTGGGCAAGGAAAGGCATAGTGAAGATAAAGGGGTTCAAAGACACCTAAAGAGGTATTTGATGATCACCATTGAGATGCCAATTTGGAGAGATTGTAAATTAATGATATGTGTCAAAGATCATAGAAATAGATAACTAAATTTGATGTGATGACCAAAGAGTACCACTTGTTACTCTCTAAACCAAGAAAAGGAGTGGTTTTGAAGAATAAGACAAGGTGTCAGTCAACTAGACAAAATCTTATGCCATTTGGAAGAAGAAGCATCTTCAAGAGAAAAATAATTATCCTTTGATAAATTATAAAAATATTCTCCAACTCATTTATTTATTTTAAATCTCACTTGACACTTGTCATGTCTCACTTCTATGCCCCTCTCTCTCTTCTAGTTTCACTTTCTCTATAAATTTAGCCTTGTTAGGCTTTGTATTCATCCTCCACATTGGTATGGAAAATCCAAGATCATTTATATTCCTTTGATCAATGATAAAATTCTAGTTTTACTTTCTCCTTTGACTAATTTTAGTATGTGTGTATGACGAGTTGATCTTGTCAAGTGTTTTCTTAGTCTCCCTTAGCATGATATCCTTTTCTAACACTCATATGCAGGTTTAAAGATTATTTTAAGGTTATTTGGAGTGTCTAAGTGAAGTGTGAAGTTTAATTATTTTTATACTCATTAGTGTAATTTTATGACCTCTCATTTAGTCCTACTAGCCCAAAAATCTATCATAACCTCCATAATGAAGTGTTGATGTAGAGAGGTAGAGTAGGAGTAGTGTGTGTTCAAGTTAGTCTCATGGTTGATTTGCACATGCAATTGGTAGTGTTCAAATTATTTTGGTGAATCACATTTATTAGATTAGGTTTATCTCTCTTTTCCTAACAAGTTGATAGATTAGTACATGAGCCTAAGTGATACATCAAAGGGAGCTAGCTAGCCATATAACCTAAAGATTAAATCCACCTAAAGGTCACCCAAAACCTAGGATTATATCCAAATCACTCCAAATTTGGAAGGCTTGAAATTTTTTCCAAGGGTGTAAATTTAGGTGATAACAGTTCTTACATGCTTAGTGGGACAAAGGCCCAAAGTGTTTTAAGGATTTTTGGTGTTGTCCTTCAACATATCAGCCTTTAGAGTTATTTAAGAAACATCAATGGAAACTCTAAATAAATCTCAAATGATATAGGCAGTCTAAGTTCCCAAAAATTATAAATTTGTATGTATTCTCAATATCTATTTAGAAAAAATACATATCCTATCCCTTCATATTATTTATATCAGACTAATGATGTTCATGGTTTCTCCTCAAATATCTCTCAAATAGCTACCCACCTAGTTTACCAACAACCCATCTATCCCTCTAATCAACCTCACCAAAGTTGTGTTTCTCCCACTGCATCCTTATCAAAACATAAACAAATCATATTATATTGCATAAATACCATGATTAAGACTAAAAAATAAGTAGATCTTTGTATATCTTATCCTTTCCATGCCATCCAATACATTATAGATTTCATTTAGAACTTTTGGAGTGGTTGGGAAGCCATTGAAGAATTAAAATACCTAATCAATGAAAAATAAGAGGTTAAAAGATGGATACACCTAATGGGAGGTAAGATGATGTGTTGAGAAAAAAATTACACCCAACTCAACAAATGGTATCTTCCCTATCCTACACCAATATAATCTAATTCTACCCCAAACTCAACCAAAGTTGAAATATGCAATCAAGGGAGGTCTATGGCAATGAAACTTTCATCCAATCTTCCTCAAGATCTTGAGATAACCCCTTCTTGGGGACCTTCTAGGACTATCACTACTAATTTTTTTATGACAACTCTTTAGAAATAACATTTTTCCATGCATATCCAAAGACAATAAAAAAAGTTGTATAGAGAAGCTAATTCAAGAGACATCCCAAGTTATACAAGAATTTCACTTACACTTCAACATGAGATTGTGGTCATCCATGAATTTCAAAGTACCTAAAATTTTTAAAAAGCAATTGAAGAGTGCAAAAATAAGAATAAAACATCTTCAATTCAATTCTCTTCTCCTCATTATACTATAAAATAATACTTGAAATAGGTTTGGCATGGTTTTTAACTTGAATAAAGAGTGGATGATGAAATATAGTCATGATTAAAGTTAAAATAGTTGAGTTTCACTTAGATAATATTTAAGAGTGTCCAAATAACCAAGAAAAGATAAATTTTTGATATGAGTTGCCTTAATTTATTGAAGATGATGATCTTATCTCTTTTAGAAAAAATGAGTTGAAGGAGTTTATTGTAGTAAAACCATCAAGAAGTAGAATTTAATAAGACACACATGAGAAATCTACTATTCAAAGTAAGCATGAAGAAGTAGTGATAGTCCTTGATAATCAAGATGAAGAGAATTCATGGAAATAGTTGTACCATGACTTCATAGGAGAACTTGAGGTGTTCAATAGTAGTGGATCTCGTGAAGAGAAAGATGAGAAAACTAATAGGATGGAGCATGAGGTACATCTTGAAAGATTTTATGATGACATGGTGGTCTTGAATGAAGTAATAGTTAAGTATGAGGTAAGCTTTCATGAAGACACTTTGGTCATTAGCCCTGTTAAGCATTATGAATGAGTGATTGAGATGGAAGAATCCAAAACCTAAATAGGCCATGGTTCAATTTAAGTAATTGATGAAATTATTATCATTAAAAATAATGGTATAAATGAGATTTATTTTGGCATCCTTTCAAATGACCAAAAGAAACTTTCCTTTTGGGAAGATCTTGAATTTTTTTACTTTAGTTTAGATGGCAGACATGTACATTCAAGTAAACATGCTCAATCATATGGAGTACAAATGAAAAAGTTCCTAGTACAATTTTTTTACTTTAGTTTATATTATGATGTTTCAGGCCTTAATAAACCATTTCCAAGCTTCAAAACCTAAAAATTTCTTAGAAAAACACTCTGACTACCTCTCATACATGAACAAGTGCCTAGACTAGGGTTTTATCCACTTCATGGTTCACCCATCTGTATAATGTTAGAGGTCATAAAATTTGACATGGATAATGGTAAATGTATTATAAAATTTAATCAAAACTTATTTTAAGTTTTGCATGTGTGAGAGAAGATCAGAGCTAAAACTTAGTTTTTAGGCCTTGAGGTCTAATTAGAGAGAGAAAAAGGGTGAATAAATGTACTTTCACTTCCTTTAAAGTCATGGAATTTTGCATGGATTCATAAGGGAATATTAGTTACTCAAAAATATTACTATTTTACTAATGTCATTTTAAATTTATCCTACACAAGGAACTTTGTGTGTTTTTAGGGCTACAAGGAATTGAAGGCAAGTGAGAGCTCTAGGTGAAAAATGAGATCTTGGTGAGTGTTTAATGCATTAAAAAGGATTTATTTATGTATGATAATATATGGAGATGAATTACATGGATATATTATGTGCTCATGAATAATAAATCAAGTTTTGAGAAATTTGGGCAAGGAAGGTGTAGTGACGACATATGGGTTTCAAGACACCTAAAGAGTTGTTTGATGATCATCACCGAGATGTCAATTTTGAGGGATTATAAATTGATGCAAGGTTTCAAAGAGTATATAAAGAGAAAACTAAGTATGACTTGGTGACCAAATAATACCACTTGTCACTCTCTAAGCTAGGACAAGGGGTAATTTTGAAGAAGAAGACAAGGAGTTAAGCAACTAGACAAATTCCTATGCCATTTAAAATGCGAATAATATTCAAGAGAGAAAAACTTGTCCTTTGAGATATTATGAAACTATTCTTCAACTCCTTTATTTATTATAACTCTCACTTGAGACTTGTTATGGCTCACTTCTATGCCCCTCTCTCTCTTCTAGTTTTTCTTTCTCTATAGATGCCGCCTTGTTAGGATTTTCTATTTATCCTTAACCTAGGTATGGCAAAGCCCTACCCATTTGTTTTAATTTTATCAATGAGAAACTACTAGTTTTTTCTCCTCCTTTGACTGGTTTTAGTATGTCTATATTACTAGTTGATCTTGTCAAGGTTTTTGTTTAGTCTCCCTTGGCATGCTATCCTTTCCTAACACTCATATGCAATTTGAAAGATTCTTTGTAGGTCATATAGAATACCCAAGTGAAGTGTGAAGGTTGAGTGAGTTTTTTACTTATTAGTGTCATTCTATGACCTATTGATAAGTCCTCTTAGCCCAAACATCTATTATAACCTCCATAATGAAGTATTGATGTAGAGAGGTAGATTAGGAGTAGTGTGTATTTAGGTTAGTCTCATGGTTGATGTACACATGTAGATGGTTGGTAGTGGTCAAATTATTTTGGTGAATCACCTCTATTAGAGTAGGTTTCTCTCTCTTTTCCTAATAAATTAATAGATTAGTGCATGAGACTAAGTGATAAATCAAGGGGATCTATCCTTATAACCTAGAGATTGAATCCACTTAAAGGTCACCCAAAGCCTAGGATTGTCTCCATGTTACACCAAATTTATAAGGCTTGAACAATCTTCTAAGGGTGAAAATTTAGGTGATAATAGTTCTAGCATGCCTGGTGGGACAAAGGTTCAAAGTGGTTGAATGATTTTATATGTTTTACTTTGACATATAAACTTTTAGAGGTATTCAACAAATATCAATAGTGACTCTAAAGTGAATCTTAGTTGGTATAGAAAGTCCAGGTGCCCAAAAATAAAAAAATTGTATGTATTCTCAATATCCATTTGGTGAAAATGCATATCCTATACCTTCATATTCTTAATATCATAATAATATGTTCATGGTTTCTCCTCAAATAGCTCTCAAATAGATTCCCACCTGGTTTACCAATAACCCATCTATCCCTCTAATCAACCTCACCAAAGTTGTGTTGCTCCCACTTCATCCTTATCCAAACTTAAAAAAATCATACTAGATTACATAAGGACCATGATGAAGACAAAAAAAGAAGTAGAGATTGGTTTAAATTATCCTATCCATGCCATATAATACATTAGAGATTTCATTTAGAACTTTTGGATTGGTTGGGAAACTATTGAAGAAGTAGACTACCTAGTCAATGAAAAATAAGAGGTTAAAAGATGGATACACCTAATGGTAGGTAATATAATGAATTAGAAGAAAAAGTACATCCAACATAACTAACTGTATCTTACCCATCTTAAATCATGTCAATATAGTAATATAAATGCTATCATCTATCCTAAACATTAGTGTCTAGGAATAATAAGAGAAGGCATAGGCTCAAAACTTGTAGAGGTTGAGATAAGTAAATTTTAATCATTTTGGGAAAGATGGGATGTCTTTGTCATCAATATAAGGTTGGTTAGACTAAAAAACATGATAAGAGGCACAAGATAGAATGGTTATGAGGCTTGTGAAAGTAAGGCATGTGTATAAATAAGAGGAACATGTAAGGGCTACGTTTTCCAAGTGTACAAGATTGAGGTGATACATAATCACAAAATATCATATATAGTTTCCACGGTTTGTTGTCTTACTTGGTGTGCCTTGTGTTAATGTTAGGTGTTTTTATCTAGGCCTTGGTATCTTGCTTTATTTTATTAGTCTTTTTATCTTTTATTTCGTTTCTTGTTTAATTTTTCCATTTTCCTCCCTCATTCCTTTTTAATAATATTTGTTTTTTGAGCCTTAGGGACATAAATTTGGTCATCTATGTATTTAATCTTTGGTGGTTTATAGAGGTGGATAAAAGTGACATATTTTCATGTGTGGGAATTTTTGAGGATGGTATTTTTTATAATCCCTATGGTGATTCAAACACTTTTGAAAATTTCCTTTATATGAGAACTATTATGAATTTGGTTGGTTGGAAAGAAGAAAAAGAAGGTGCTAGTAAAAATTTATTCAGTGAGATTTTGCAATAGGAGGAGACTTCTAAGCACTCAGATGGGGGAAAATTCATCCTTATTGGGAATGAACTGGGTAAGGATGAGAATGATGAACAATGTTTAAAAAAATATGATAATCCATCTTACCTAGGAAAAACCTTGACTTTTTTACTGAATGAAATGATGGTTAATATTTTTAGGTATAAGAACTTGCTTAAAGAGTATTGGAGTTTATTTATTTATTTGAACAAAAATTATTTTCCCTCCATTATTTTTTTGGCAATTGGCTTAACATTGACTGGGGTAAAAAATGGGTATTTATATCACTTTTTAAAAATGTTCTAAATGGGGGTTTTCATGATTTTGTTCAAAATATCAATTATGAAAAGATGTGTTATAAGTAAACCCCTCTATAATGTTGGTTAGTCAATATTTAAGGTTGTCTCTTGGAGTCATAATATCGACTATAATGATATTATCTTTAAATATTTACTTAGATGGATTGATATAAAATATGTTCCTATTTAGGCATGGGAATGTTTTCCCCAATCTCCCAAACTAATAGTAAATTTCTAAAAATTGAGGACATTAGAATATCTTTAGGTCATATGATTGCTAGATTATTTGTTTCCTTGGAGGCGTTAGATGTTTTTATATAAACCCTAATTTTTAGTTTCAAAGGGGAATATTTCACATGTTCCATTAAGGGATTGGGGGGCCTTATTACTTATTTATTATATAAAAAATGGTAACCTTAAAAAAAATTCCCCCTTATAAAAAGTTTATGAATTTGAATAAGGATTGATTTAATGGGCCTACTCAAACCAACCATGATTCTAGTATCAATCTGAGTTCTACCACTATGGTGGAAATTGTTATGAGAGATAAACCATATATTTACCTTATCCCTAATAAAGGCATAACACTATATATTAAACAATTAAAAATGTATGCTACTAAGGACTTTGAATGTTTTATTTAGCTCTGATCACCCTATTAAGGTCAACATACCCACATTTCTAAAAAATGGGGACCCTTATTTCAAATTTTGCTAATTTGTGCTATAAATTCAACATCCACTTGATTAGAGTGCATTATTAGAATATTGTGGTTCTCATCATGTTTGAGTTATTTGGTTAGAGTATAATATTCATTTGAATTTATCTATTATGCTTATGTTTAAATATTGTTTTAGGTTACAATATTAATGGAGTCCATCTAGAATGGACAATGTCTGATCTTCATGATTTAATTTGATTTTTTACTGGCCTTTGGTCTGTTAAAACAAGTTGAATATATGTTTGGTCATATTAAAACCCTCATTCTGATTACCCTAGCTTAGGTTCTTTTGAATCAAATTCAAATTTAAGTAGGAACCATTTACATGGGAAACACTTTATTATATTATGGACTTTAGTCTAAAATCTTTATGTTAGGTCCTTTATATCTTATGGTTCAAAAGGATTGATTAATAAGGGGACTCTTTTATTATGTTTTGAAATTAGATTAAAAATTATATTAAAATTTTAATAATTTTTATTGACGTGATAAAAACCTTAGTCTAAATTATTTATGCCAAGTCCTTTAAGTCTCCAAACACTTATGCCTTTAATTTTATGCCCATAGAAAAAGACAAACCCAAAGGTGATAGGTGGTGAGATTTTGGGGCTTCAAATGGAGATCAATGAACCGCATGTCAAGTTAAAAGGTCAATAAGTCAAGGAAAAGATAAAATGTTATGTATTTGATTACTCATAGATGATTTAATGATGCGAGATAAAATTTGAAATGTCAAATGTTTTAAGAGCTCCACAAGAGTGACAAGAGTCAGCATCTTAGAGGAAACTCAAAGACCCAATGAAACACAAGGTCATTTTATTTGAATTTTCATGGGAAAAATTATTATATGGTAAAATTAGTTTATGATTTTATCCTAAAGTTTTTGTCATGTTTATCAACACGACCAAAATTTTAGTCTAAAAGCTTCATACTAAGTTATATATTTCCTGAAGCCCCCTAGTCTAGTCTATCATGGCATGGGCTAAATTAAGTGGAGCTATTTTATTATATATTTTTAAAAACCTAGCTTAAGACTTTATCCTAAGGTTTTTATCATGTTTATTAACACAAATAAAACCTTAGTCTAAAATTATATCCTAAATTATATATTTCTTAGGACCTTATTAAGTCTATTTTATGTTTGCAAAAATGGAGTGAACCTAGAAAAGAGAAGTGCCAAGCTCATGGGGAGTCAATAGTCAAGGCAAGATCCAATGGATAATATTTTATTAGGTGGATATGATCAAACAATGCATGATCAACATTGAAAGGTCAAAAGGATCTAAGAACACCATGAGAGTGACAAGTGTCACCATCACAATGGGAAGCCTAAATATCCAATGGAGAGTATAAGTTAAAAAGTCAAGAGCCCCAAGACAAGCAAGGATTATCCAAGTGGCATGATCCAAGAGCTAAATGGAAAAATCTTATGAAGCCCATTCACTCAGGTAGACAAGATCTACTAGACCGCATCAACTCAAGTGAGGATGATCTAATGGCATGAAATGAGGGTTGATAATTCATAGGAGCTAAGAGTAAGTGAGAGGATTCCACATGACATGATAATGCCCAAATGATGAAAAGAGTTTAGATATCATAAGATGCTGCCACATGGAATAATCTCATGAGCTTAGAGATGAATATCAATGGCTCATGATGAAATTTAATGCTCATGGACTCCCAAATAGATAAATGGTACAAAATTGATCTATCCTAAGAAATTATAAAGTAAGGGTACATGTCCAAAGGTAAAATTGATCCAGATTGAGAATGCATGAAGTAAGGACACATATTTAAAGGCAATAAAAATCACATTTTTTAATCAAATGGATAGATTGGCATGGGCATTACCATATTGACATGACACATTAGATTCTTAAACTAGTGAAGATCAAGAATGTGAACACACATGTTTTAGGCTTAATCTAGTTAGCAAATATGAAAATGAAGATCTAGTAATAGAACAAGAGAAAGTTATAGTTACAGAAGCATCTCGAAATTCAATTAAGTTGACATAGTATTATTTTTTAAATCAAAAGACTCTGTTAATCATTGTAGGGAATATTTTATTCTATAAAAGTAAGAGCAACATGAACATATATATCTTTTGGTTAGTCATATTAAATAAAGTGTCATCTATCATATTAGGGATTTTTAAAGGGATAAATATCCATAACAATGAATTGAATAACAACCATACATAATTAAGCCTTATATAAAAAGAGGTATTTCAATTGTGAAAAGGTGGGAGTTCTTAGAGCCAAAATTACTTTGTAAACTTGGAGTAAGTAATATTACAAAGTTTGTCCAATTTTTTTTTGTGTGTTTTCTATCATGGCTGATTCCTTAGTTTTCTAGTTTAATGTTCAAATTTGAATGGTTTTCATGAATTTTAGATGTGCTAATATGAATGTAGAGTTGTAAAATTGTGCTTATGATGGGTTTATTTAAGGATTATATATTTAATTCATTTATTTTTATTTGATTACATATGTACCAATACTATTTATTTGTAGAATTAAATCTTCAAATTAAATTTGGTTTCTCATTTGCATTATCTCACTTTTCCTTAGACCCTCACCTAGTATGTAGTAGGATCCGTGATTTGTAATTTCATGATATATATAGGTTAAGTTCATGTCTAGATGAAATCTAAATTTTTTCATAATGTCTATGTTGAAGATTAGAAACACCTTATTTTTTCCCTACCCTTCCTTTTTATCCCTTTTTACCAATTCACTTTAGTTTAGCTTGTCATTATAAATATCCATGCTAGCTTAGGGTTTAGACTTTAGTTTTTAGAAATAATTAATTGGAATTAGTTCAGATCAATTTCATCTTCATAAATATTTAGGACCATGGTTGCTCCCAACAACCATTTACATGTTCATTTTTTAAAACAACCATTTAGTTTGGCCGCTACTCTACCAAAGGTCTTGGGAAGATCACAACCAATAACTCATATAATGGATTATTTGAATCCATAAATGAGAAGTGTTTATTAAACACTATATGACCCTGTTAATACACTTAGGTGCATCAAAAAGGGAAAAATTGGTGATATAAAGAGGGAATTTAAGATAAAGCTTTGTAAATTTGAATTATCTTTGCTAAGTATCAGTGAATTTTTTTAAAATATCAGTTGATTATTTGCATATTTGTGTTATTTTTATCTCAATTTTTAAATATCACTGATATTCATGTTTTTAGACTAGCCTTTAGGCTTATTTATCTAAAGATTACTATTATTTGAAAATTTATGTGCAAATTTTATAAAGGTTGCTTCAACTTCTTTAAGGATCCATTTGTCTTTGTAAAGATTTGGTTTCTATGTTATATTATGAATAGGATTTGGATCTAAAATGACCACAAGTAGGATCTTTGTCAAGGTATGGCATGGTTAAGTAGATCTTCTATTAATGTTCTTGGCCAACTACATGATTTGCCTCAAAATCTTGAATATTATTTATCTTCTTTTAGTCCTACTAGTGTTATGACTACTGAGGAACATATCAAGTGCTTTAAAGTTACCTTAGAATTGTTAAATGTTGTTTATGAGGATGTTGCCTATAGATTGTTTCCTTTTACTCTTAGAGATGAGACATATGTTTGGTTTTTTAACCTTCCTAAATATTTCATTATCAGCTGGGATGATTTTAATAATCATTTCATTAATCATTTTGGAAATATCATAAGTCCATATGTCCTTTATCAACAAATTAATACTATAAAAAAAGATTCAAATGAAACCATTAGAGCTTTTAATACTATATTTCAAAAGATGTTGAATAGAATTATAGCTCCTTATAGACCTATTGAGGTTTTATCTTTAGATATTTATAAAGATGCTTTAGGTACATTAACTTCTATGTTTTTGAAAATATCTATTAGAGTCATTAATACATTAGCTTTATCCTATGTTGAAGTTACAGTAATTAATGACCAAATACAACCCCAAGGTCAAAATGCATATGCCACTCAAAATATCAGTCCTAATTTTCCCATGCTGAAGGTCATGCCTAATGTTAATCATATCATGCTTACTTTAAATCAAACTCTATTTTCAAATCAATTACCTTTGAGTCATGCTCATCTTGGTCAAAACCTAGGATTCTTAAATAACATTGCAAATGGATTTCATCCACAAGATCAAAGAGCTATGGTACCAATAGATAGAATTAGTCCTCAAGTTCACAATTTAGAGGCACCTAAATATGAAAATGACTCCATTTTAAAAATGGTCCAAAAGATGAGCATTGATTTTCTTGAGACACAAAAGCAATTAGGTAATAATGGGGAATGTTATAATAGAAATTATTCTATTCAGGGGTTCAACAGAACCACATCTAGGTTTCAAAATAGTAATGATAACTATAACAATGAGCCATCTAAAATTATGAATGTGCCTAACATAAAAACTTGTGATGTGCCTTTGGCTAATTATTGCAAGGTTCATAATAATGTTTCATGGTCATCTAGTTCTTCTCAAAAAATCTACATCTTCTAAAATAGCTCTTATGGTAGAGACCTATGATTTTCCATTTAAATATGAAGATGAATTTAAAGATACTTCAGAGGAGGGATCTACTAGACCAATCATGGATGAAGATCCTATCCTTTATAAAGTAATAAAATATGTTGCAATTGAGATGAATGGAGTTCTTGAAGATGTCATTCAAACACTTGTAGGCAAAGAAGATGAAGATGAAACAAATGCAACAAATCAAGAAATTTCATATGAATCCATCAAAAGGTTAGAAGTATGTGATCAAAATGTTTCAAATGGTAATATTCCAAATGAATATCATGTCCATTCTATTGATCATTATGAATAAGACTTCTGGGATGACTTGGAGAGTTTTTATGCAAGGATTGATAGTCCATTCCCACTTCATGTGAATATTGAGGAATGCATTATAGAAAGTACTATTGTAACCATTATTAAAGAAGGCAATGCTATTATTGATATCCCAAATCAAGATGAGTTGGATCCTAATGAAGACATCAATCCAAGTATGCCATATGAGTTTAAAATAAAACCATGGAAGGAGAATGAGACAAGACATGATCAGTCTTTGAATGAAGCTGGGCTATTTTTTTGAATGAAATAAAGAAGAATTTGGGAAGAATATGATTGGATCTTGGATCCATATCTTCAATTGATGCACTTGATAATGGATATGGGAAGCCAAGCTGCATCATCCAAAAGACACAAGCATACAAATGCTCCTATCCACAAAAAGGGACCATTGAATGGAAGAAATCATGTTTCAAGGTTTTGTAGTAGACTAAATAACTTTCCATGTGATCCTAGAGGTAAGTTATTTATAAATTTAGTTTAAAGTTTTAGATTAGTTTCTTTCATTTTTCTTTCCTTCTTGTCCCTTATTTATAAATAATGTTTGTAAATATTTGTTTACTTTTTGTTTATTTATTTGTTGTGTTTACCTTTTCCTTTAATTTGTTCCCTAATTTAAATTAGTCCTTTTGGGAAACGCTTAGCTCAAAGTTCACCTAAAATCTCAAGAACTTCATAGTTAAGAAATGTAGGTATGATTTCTCAATATTGGTTAATCATGGATTTTTTAAATATGAAATTGATGTTATTGTTTGGATAAACTAGAAAAGACTAACAAATAGGTTAATTAGTCCTTGAGATTCTAAACCTTGTTCTGATCTGAGTTTGGTTCTAAGAAGGATTGCACATGTAGGGTGAAAGATTGAATTATTAGGATGTAGTCATGTTTGCACTTAAAAAACATTAATTGCCTAGGACAAAGTTTATAGCCAAGGATGATTTTTTAAAGATCAAACATGTGACCAAATCCTAAAACCTAGCTAATTTGGATTAAAACCTTTGTTAAAAATTAAAAATATCTAAAAATAAAAAATAATAATAAGAGCTTATTCAAAAATTCAAAAGCTTTCCCAATAAAGTTGATTCTGGTAACTCCACTGGGGTTATGGATTCTTGGATAACATTGGAACAAGGCCTTGAGTGGAGCCAAATGTATCTCTATTAGATCTATGGATGCCTATATGGAAGTATAGAAATTCCAAAAGCCTCCCGTGAGCTAAATAATGATTCTTGGTGAACATCCAAATATGATGTAAGTCAATGTTAATGGTTAAGGTCATGAATCTATAAGTTGTTCTCTAAATCTTATGGAAATTAGTAAGTAGAATTAAAGCACAACATGTGTAAGATTTATTCTAACCATGAACTAATCTTAATAATGGTGCTTGATCAAGTGGAATAAGTAGCCTAATTATTAGTTTAAAATAGTGTCTCTAAATTCTAACATATTACTATATTTCCACCAAAAGTCACCATTTATTGAGGTTAACATACCCCCATTTTTGAAAAATGGGGAATCCTATTTCAAATCTTACTAATTTGTGCTATAAATAAACATCCACTTGACCAGAGTGCATTATTAGAATATCAAGGGTATCATCATGTTTAAGGTGTCTGGTTAGTGCATAATCTTCATTTGACTTTATCTATTATGCTAATGTTTGAATTTCTATTACAGGCTACAAGATTAATGGAGTCCATCTAGAATGGAAAATGTCTAATATTAATGATTTAATTTGATCTTTTACTAGCCTTTGGTTTATTAAAACAAGTTGAATCTATGTTTGGTCATATTAAAAACCTCATTTTGATTACCCTATCTCAGGTTATTTTTAATCAAATTCAAATTTAAGTAGGAACCATTTATGTAGGAAGCACTTTATTATATTATGGACTTTAGTCTAAAATATTTATGCTATGTCCTTTATATCTTATAGTTCATGAGGGATGATTCATGAGGGGACTCTTTTATTATGTTTTAAACTTATCTTTAAATTGATATTAAATTTTTAATCATGTTTATTGACACAACAAAAACCTTAGTCTGAATTCTTTATGCTAAGTCCTTTATGTCTCCAAAAAATTATATATTTAATTTTATGGCTACAGAAATGGTCAAACTTGAAGGCAACAGGTGGATAGATCTCAAGGCTTAAGAAGGAGTTCAACAACCCATGTGTCAAGTTATAATTTCAATATGTTAAGAAAAGGATCCAATAATATACATTTTCTCACTCAAATATAATCTAATGATGCGAGATCAAATTTGAAATGTAAAAGGTTCTAAGATCTCTATGAGAGTGACAAGTGTCACCATCTTGGAGGTAGCTTGAAGATCCAACAGAATGTGGGTTCATTTTATTTAAATTTTAATGGGAATAATTATTATATGTTAAACTTAGCTTAATATTATAGCCTAAATTTTTTGTCATGTCTATCAACATGATCAAAAATTTAGTCTAAAAGCTTCATACTAAGTTCTATATTTCTTGAATCCCCCTAGTCTAGTTTGTGGTCACATCGGCTAAATTAAGTGGAGTTCTTTTACTATATATTTTTAAAAACCTAGCTTAAGACTTTATCTTAAGGTTTTTATCATGTTTATTAACATGAATAAAACCTTAGGCTAAAATTATATGCTAAGATATATATATATATATATATATATATTAGGACATTATTAATTCTATTTTATGTTTATAAAAATGGAACGAGCCCAGAAAAGATAAGTGCCAAGCTTATAAGGAGTCAATAAGTCAAGGCAAGATCTAATGAAGAGAATTTGATTAGGTGAAGATGATTGAATGGTGTGTGAGCAATGTTAAAAGGTCAAAAGGATATAATAGCACCATAAGAGTGACAAATTTCACCTTCTTGGTGGGTATCCTAAAGATCCAATGGAGAGCATAAGTTCAAAAGTTAAGAGCCCTAAGACAAGCAAGGATTTACCAAGTGGCATGATCCTAGAGATTAAAGGCAAGATCCTACAAAACACATTCACTCAGGTAGACAAGATATAATGGACCACATCAACTCAAGTGAGGATGATCTAACAAAATGAAGTGAGGGTTAAAAATTCAAAGGAACTCAAAGCAAGCAAAAGGCTTCCACATGACATGATAACACTCAAATGATGAAACGAGCTTAGATATCATGAGATGCTACCACATGGCATAATATCATGAGATTAAAGATGAATATCAATGGATCATTATGAAATATAATGCTAATAGACTCTAAAATAGATCAATGATACAAAATTGATCTATCTTAAGAAAGTATGAAGTAAGGACACATGTCCAAAGGCAATAACAGTCACATTTTTTAATCAAATGGATAGCTCAATATGGGCATTGCCACATTGACATGAAATGTTGGACTCTTGAACCAGTGAAGATTAGGAATGTGAACACACATGTCATAGGCTTAATCTAGTTAGTGAATATGAAAATGAATATTCGACAATAGAAAAAGAGAATGCTAGAGTTACAAAGGCATCTCAAAAATAAATTGAATTGACACAATATTCTCTTTTAAATAAAAAGACCCTATAAATCATTTCAAAGGAATATTTTATTCTATAAAAGTAGGAGTAATATGGAAAATATATAACTTTTGGTTAGTCATATTATAAAAGTGTCATCGATATTAGGGTGTTCTAAAGGGACAACTATCCATAACACTTATTCAATTGTCATTTAACTTGAATGATAACCATATCTCATTAAGCCTTCTATAAAATAAGGTATTATCATTATAAAAATGGGGAGTTATTTGAGCCAAAATTAATTTGTAAACTTGGAGCAATCAATATAACCAATAAATTCTATAAATTTTGTCCAATATTTGTTTGTGTGTTTGTTATCATGGCTGCTTCCTAAATTTTCTAGTTTGATCTTTAGATTTGAATGGTTTTCATGAATTCAAGATGTGATAATATGAATGAAATTTTCTTAACTTATGCATGTGCTGAGTTGATTAAAGGATTATATATTTAGTTAATTTCCTTTGCTTTGCTTATAGATGTGGAAATGTTATTTGTTTATAGAAGTAAATCTTTAAATTCAATCTAGTTTTTCATTTGCATTATCTTATTTTTACTTAGACCCTCACTTGGTATGTATTAGGATATGTGGTTATGTGATTTAATGCTATATATTGGTTAAATACATGTCTATATGAAATATAAAATTTGGCATTATGTCTAGATTGAAGATCAAAAACACCTTTTTTATGTTGTACCCTTCCTTTTACTCCTTTTTTACCAATTCACTTTAGTTTAAATTGTCATTATAATTATCCATGTTAACTTAGGGTTTATAATTTAGGTTTTGGACATAATTCATTGGATTTAGTTCATATCACTTTCATCTTCACAAATATTAAAAACACCATGGTTTCTCCCAACAACCATTTACATGTTCATTTTGTGAAACAATCATTTAGCTTAGTCGTTACTCCACCATCAATCTCAAAAAGATCACAACCAAAAATGAGAAGTGTTTCTTAAACATTATATGAACCTACTAATACATTTATGTGCATCAACATGCCCTTCATAAGTTTCCCCATTTAATTGTAGATAAAACTGATAAGATGGTATCTATCTCTTTTGGTCTATTTATTTATAGTAAGGAGGAGGCCAAAAGTAGCCAGTTGCTATTTATTTTTTAGCCTAAGACCTATATGTCTAAGGGAAAGTAGTTCAAAACTCAAAAAGAAGTTGTTCCCTTCATAATTGAGACACCATTGAGTGAATATGTTTTTATCTTAGCTAACCCACCTCAGAGTGTGGCCTATGCCCCTGAGTCCTTTGTTGACCCAGGATGGAAGCACTAAGTGATGGGTTGGTGCCCATGGTGGTTTCCCCAACCCTAACCTATATTATTTGACTGATATTTATACTAATGAGTTTGACCCTCTAACACCCATGGATTCTAAATTTATGTTATTTAGTAAAGATAAAGGTGGTGCTAAAAGGTTGAAAATAGAATCCAATTCTGGCCCGTTCTAAGGATCTTTTTTAGGTGAAAAAGGTAAGAAAACCAAGAATAGGTCATAAGGGTGTGATAATGATATAAAAAAGAGATCAAAATAAATTATATGCCTCAAATATTCATGAGGATATATTATAATAAATGTGGGTCTAATCCATCATGTCTACATAAGTAGACTCCCCTCCTCCTATGCTTATGAATATAATCAACTGGAATGTGAGGGGGATTTAATCCCTTGATCATAAGCCTATTGTTTGATATTTTAGGCACTAAATGGATGATATTGATATTTTTTTGTTGTAAGAGGTTAAGGTTATTGGTTTTAAGCTAGATTATATTCTAAGTTTCATTAGGACTAATGCCTCTCATTTATATACTAGGCACAATAAAAGGAAAGGTGGGGCCTCAATTCTTGTTAATCTTGACTAAATGGAATTTGTCTTAGATCATGAATCTTCCCCATGTCATGGATTTTTATGGATTTTCATTAAAATGAAAAACCATACTTTTGGTGTCTATAATATCTATGATCTAAATGAATATAGGGAAAGATCAAATTTATAGAATTGGCTTGCATTTAATATAAAAAATGTTACTAGATTGTTGGATGGGATTTTAATATGATTGAGGAGAAATAGGGAAAGAAAGGAGGTGATCCATAGTATTGGAAAGGAAATGAGCTATTTTTCTGGTCTAAATTTAATTATATTCATAAGATCTTTGACCCTCTGAACAAAGGTGTGAGGCAAAGCAATGTCATTTTGTTTACTTGGTGCAATAATCAAGTTAAGCCTAGGAAAGTGTATTATAGATTGGATGGGTTTCATCTAAATAAGGGGTTGTTTAGTATTTATTAGGAGGATAATGGAAACTCTATGAATAGTCTCCCCTTTACCATCTCTTATCACCATCCCATTAAAATTATTGTCTCTATGGACACTATAATAGATAAGGGTGTTTATGACTGGAATGGTTTTTATAAGATTAATGTGTCTTTGCTTAATGACCTTGACTGTAGAGAGGGGATATGAAACTCATTTAATATTTGAAATATTATTGATAACTCCTCTAAGATTGATAAATGGAACAATAATATGCACCTGAGTAAATAATTTTTTATAAGTTATGGGTAGTTCAATTCTAAGAGGATAAGAAAGGTTTCTCATGATAATTAAGAAAGATTGATTGTTTTTTAAAATGATTTAAAAAATGATCTTGCTAATGGTATCCTTTTGGATAATTTTTATATTCTCAAGCATCAAATTAGGAAACATTAGTTGTGTTTAGCTATAGGGACTCAAGTTCGGTCAAGGATAAACTAACTTAAGTTACGAGATAGAGGGTCCATGTTTTTTTTTCATTTTTTGAAAATAAATCATTACAGGAAAAATATTTAAATGATTGACTATGGTGGTTTTATTTCTAGTGAACTAGCTAAGATGAAAAAAAAAAATTCTCTTTCTACTCTAGCCTCTTTACATCAGATGGATCCAATCACCAAATTAAGAGTAATATGAAGTTATGTACTAGGTGTGTTCCTAAATAATTATCCCAAGAGAAAATTACATTAATTTACAATGAAATATCCTTAGATAAAGCGAAATCAAAAATTGATTCCTTGAACGATGATAAAGACTTAGGGATTGATGGTTTCCCTATTGAGTTAAATAAGATGAACATAGTGGATTACCCATGATTTTATTGATATTTTTAAGGAACCTTTTGATGATGGTTCCCAAGGATTGAGATAGATAGAGGCGTAATTAATATTATCCCCAAATATGGATCCCAATCTTAAGTTAAAAATTAGAGACCAATTACTCTTTTGAATGTATCTTACAAAATCCTGGCTAAATTACTAGTTAGGAGAATTTCCTCTTTGTTGTCTCTAATAAATTTATAAACTCAAACTATGTTTATTGAGGGAAGATATATCCTTTATAACCTTAATTCTATCTAGAAGGGTATGCATTGAGCTCTATATTCTAGAGAATATATTGGTTTGATTTTGCTTGATTTTGAAAAGGCTATAATAGAATTGAGTGGCCATATATATATATATATGATGTAAAAATATTTATATTTAAACATAGGTTATGTAGATTGGTTAATTTTAAATATGATTCTATTTTTATTGAGGTTAATGGTGAGCATATTGAGTCTATGGAGATTTACGATCTATTAAGCAAGGTTTCCCCTAGCCCCATCCTTATTTTTTATTACAGTTGAAGCCTGACATTTTTTAATTGAGATGTTTTATTGTTGGTACCTTAATTAAAGGTCTCACATTTATAGATATTTATGATTTTATTGATTTATTATTTTTTTATGACACCACATTATTTGTCTTTCTCAAGGAAGATAACTTGAAGCAATTTACCTCTAGGCTTAAGGTGTATTGTTATGTCTTTGGTTCTAAAGTTTCCATGCCTAAGTAATTTATGATTGGGTGGAAATAGAGGCTCTCATATTAGATGGAGGAGTTTGGATGGGTGTGGAAAGGGCCTAACTAGATGGTTATATATTTGTTTATCCCATTTGTGCTTAATCCCTCTTTTAAATAGTTGTGGGATTGGTTATTTTCAAGATTAATAAGAACATTGTTAAATGGTAGGACCATGTGATAGCAAGTGATTTATTACTATAGTATTTACTATGACTCCTATTATTTCTTCAATAAAATTTAGATAAATATTGTCCACAAAATCATTAGAGACTTTATCTGGTTTAATGGTAAGGTAAATAGGAAAAGGAATGTTGTTTTATTGAAGATTTATTGTGATCCTAGGAAATTGGGGGTCCTAGGGCTGAAAGACTTGAGAATATAAGGTATTACCCTTGATATCAAATGGATTATTAGAGGTTTAAAATTTGGTGAACCTTGGAAAGTGTTGATAAGGCACAATATTGGTTTCCCAAAGGAAAATTAAATTAGAAAGGCTTGAGTATATCTAATCTCTAATTTGTGTCTTTATTTGTTAAGGTTGTAGGGTCCTTTATATTTTTATCAATTTAGAATGCTTTGGAAATGGTTATAATTTTTGTTTTTGTGCCACATATTTTTATTGGTTTGGGTTTGAGGTGTCAGGGATAGAAGTCCATATGGTGGAACCTTACTATCAACAGACAAAATTTTACTCTAACCAAGGCTTATTCTACTTTTATTTGGTTCTTTAAGGGTCTAAAGAACTTTAGGGTCCTCTTTATCAAAATGGATGAACTTCATAGATTGATATTAAAATTAGGTTTCAAATTCCTTCATCTTAGTGAAGAACAAACACCCTACTCTCTAAGGCTCTTTAGTATGTGAATTTTGTCTCTCCTTTTTATGATAAAGACTAGTTTTGGGATAATATTAAATTGATTAATGACTCACCTCTTAATGAATTAAATGCAAAGATGTATAACAATATTGATTTTTTTAAAAGTCCTTATCTTAGCCTTAATCATATTTGGCATGTTTGTGATCTCCTTTATAACTGGATTTTTAGATTTGAAGTGATTTGGGCCTATTGTATTCAACCTAAAAAGACATGTTTTATATGGTTATTGTTACATAATAAGTTAGTTGTTGGGTCTGCTATTATGAAGTCTAGAATTTATCAACCCCTTTGTCTATTTTATGGTGATGTGGAAACCATTGAACATGTGTTTTTTAAGTGCCCATTTACTCATAATATCTATAGTTGATGTTTTAAAATTTGGTGTTATTTATTTGGATATGATATTATGTGGATAAATATTTTCTTTGGTCATGTTTTTGCTAAAAATAAAGTTCATTTATTTTTCCATAAGTTTTGGTTGGGTTTCTCTATTGAAGTTCTTTGGTTAATTTGAAAGCAAATAAATATGTATTTTTTTCAATATAAGTCTAGGTTCCTTACTAAATTTAATGTTGAAGTTACCTCTAGATTTGTTTCTTTGTATATATATCTTTAGCTCAAATTTCCACAAGATCAACTTGAAATTTTCTTGAAGATTGGAATTATGAAGATATCTTCCAACTATTTACTAGATATAGGTGGTTATCTAAGAATTACCCCTCATCATAACTAGAGAATCAATAATGACACAATAGTTGAGGTCCAAATTTATGAACTTGAGTGGAATATCATGAAGGATGCTTATTTTGATCAAGTTGCGGATCTTGTTCCTAGTTGGGTAGACTCATCAGAATTAATTAAAAATGGGATAAAAGCATGGACAGTTACTAATAGTGACATGTTAGCATATTTATGGAACCATAATTATAAGACTATTTAAAATAGATTGAACTATGATGTCTTAGCCAATAAGGTGAGTGTTGGCATTAATATTAGTAATAGTGTGCATGATAAAGGAACTAGTGGGAATGACTTTCCTACACTTGGGCTAGTATGAACATTAAATATGGGAAAATCATTGAGGAATTTTTGAATGAGACTACATTAAAGATTGAAAGGGTGATTGAGAAGGGGAATCTAGGTGACATTGAGGATCTTATTAGTTATGTGATGAAGTCTAATATGAAGAATATACTAGAGAATGTTGATAGTTTGCCTCTATCAATGATTTTTCTCAGCAATTACCTATTAATGATGGTGGTGGATTAGTGAGTATGATCTAAATCATGATCTTGGTTCTGATTAATTTTATGGTTAACTATCCTTATTTAGGATTGTTCCTTGGTGATTTCTCTTTTTGTTTCCACAATTGTTTTTGTTTTGTGGGTGCCATGTTAGTGTGGTTTTTTATATTGTATTAATATTTCATAAATGTTTCTATTTGTAATGTTTTTTTGAGACCTATTTGGATTTTGATACTATGGTTGCATCCTTGGATGTATAGTCTTTTGTAAACATTTAATGTAATCTCAAAAATTTAAAAATATTAAGGCTCTATGTGCTCATATTTTCATTTCTATGTGAAATTTTGTATAAGATAGGATTGACCAACTAAAGATAGTATTGGTAGTTAGATTTGTGATAAAAAATAAATTTTTTGTAGTTTAGAGTGTACAAAAAACAAATTAAATGACATAATATGGTAGAATAAATTACTTTTTTGGATTGTTTAAATCTAAAAATTGAAAAATAAGAGTGAAGAGTCTAAAAAATCATTAAAAACCAAGGGATTAGAAGAATTAAAGAAAAAATTGCATATACAAGGTGTATACGAATAGCCTAAATATTAAAATAATGAGTTATGTACAATAAATGATGTTGATAGAAGCCAAATATCTCATCAAGGGGATGCCTATGTGTAGATCTGGTGTCATCTAGAATATCATTCCAATATCAAGCATAAACATCAAAATAGTCCTCATCAATGTAGATAACTAATTTATTATGTTTTTATTAAAATTGTTTTATGCTACTCTTATATTATTTTATATCTATATATGTAGAACCAACTAACCCATACTGTGGTATTTAAATTTCTAATTATTTTGCTTTGCTATATGTGTTTTATCATGTATCTTTTCTATGATAGTACTAGATATCATTTTAAGAATGATAACTAGAGAAATATTTTCTTGATATTTATATTGTTCCTCTCTTATAATTGTAACCATTACACTTTCATTCTCATATGTGATATGGTCACTATCTTTATGCAATGTTGCCCCCATTTCTCTCATCCATGATCTTCCTAATTTTTCATTGCATTGATCTAAGGCAAGGTCAATATTAAATATATTGAAACATGTTTGTAACCCAAGTGTTTTTGTTATCTAAATAGATCTAATGTAGCACTGAGAGCTAATAAAATTACCCAAGTGTTGGTTGGTGTACCCAAAATACCATAAAAGTGTCATGATGCATATATTCACTCCACAAAAGGATGCAATATCAACATTAGTGAATTTATTTCCATGTATGAGGGGGTTAATAATAAAGTTTATATTTATTATGAACATGTTTCAGTTAATTACTTTGAAAACACACTTTTAACATTATATTTTATGGGTATATATTTATTTTGAACCACTTTTATTAAGAACCCTCTTAAATATAATTTCTTGGTTAGCTTGAGATTGTTAGGGATGAAAAAGGCTCATAGGTATTAAAAGATAAAGCAAAGCCTATCTCTGATACCAATTGTTAGGAAATAAACATCCTCTGGTGCAAGTAATAATCATAAAATATGATTACAGAAATACAAGCTAGAATAAAACATAAATAAAATAAGAGATAAAAATTTTTAACAACATTAGATATACATGGGAAACCCTTGAAAAACTAGGAAGGGAAAAACCATGGGGCAAAGATAGCACTAGAAGTAATTATTTATTCAACACTCTCTTATAGTTCCTCATACAATAGCTACAAACAAGTGCTAACACAAGCACTAAGGTAAGCAAAGCTTACACCAAGCTATGCATTCTCTAACCTCCATCATGAGATGAGTATAATACAAGATCTAATATGAAAAAAATCTTCATGGATCCCCCTCAATGCACCTAGGTGAGCAAATCAAAACCTACCTCCATGGTCCAACCTTCAACCTTCATTTTGATGCTTATAACCCAAGCATCTAGGTGAGTAAGACATGTGAGCCTTTCCTAATATAAAATTATATCATGAAATAATAAACTTTCAAGGATCCAAGAGCCACTAAATGGAATAAAAAAATAATGAGGAAACTAATGCATACTTATGCATTTTACAAAACTTGAGAGACAAGTCACCAAAGGGTGGAATAATTCACCATATTCCTTATGGCTTATCAAATGACAATTTATGACAACCTAAAACAAAAATGTGAAAGCATTTTGAAATAATTCATGTACACCTTTTAAAAATTCACCACACTTCCAACATGGTCTTCAATCAACAATAATGTTGTGTCTCCCACTATGAATGTGCACCCACCTTTGCTCCATAAAATCCAAAGTCACTTTAGGACTTTCTTGATGAGAAAAAATCATGATGTCTATAAGAATTAGGCCCCACTTAGAATAGGATTATTAAGGGATAAAATCTTCATGATTACCTTCCAACATGAAGACCCACACATATAACCAAGAGAATGATTTGATTCTCTACCTTTTTGACTTCTTTGGCTTCTCACACAAGCCATCCTATGTGCCTTTAGACAATGGTGTCCCATTTTCTCTCTCCACTTCTTTTCAACAAAGTAGATGATTTATGGGTCATACCATGTCATAATCATTCCACCTCTCATGCCTTGTCACCTGGGTCCTGCTATGGGTCCACCACTTAGGCCCCACTATGGGCCTCACTTGTGGGTCTCACTGCCACATCACCTTCCTACCACATCACCTACATGCCATGCCACTTACATTTCACATCACTGCACACCTACACGCCATATCACCTACATGCCATGTCACCATGAATAGTGACTCATGAATAGTGACCTTGAATAGTATCCATGAATATTACTCTTATATGCCATATAACCTACATGCCACATCACTGCACATCTACATGCCAAATCACCTTCATGCCATGTCACCATGAATAATGACCCATAAATAGTGATAGTGAATAGTACTCATGAATAGTGGCCGATAAATAATGGCTTCATACCCTAACAATCTCCCACTTGTAGTCCTATGCATAGGACTTTGAACCACCTATTTATTCATGATAACCTACTACCATATAACTACCTATCAACTATCATCATGCTTGCTACTACTCACACAACAAGCCTAGTAGATTTTTTTCTACACTAATAAATATTTTATATAATGATGGCTCTGTCAACATCTACATGCCCAGTATATATTTGTAAAAACTTGAAGTGAATCCAAGTTCACCACAGACCTAATCCTCTATCTAGGATCCTGTCATGAACCTCTCATAACTCCCACTACTTGGAAGTATCTGATTAAGTTCACCATGGCTCCATAAGGTTTCTCCTACTCCTGATGGATCCAATACATAGGACAACTATCTTCTCCTCTTCCACTCTAAGATACTCTAGAAGACAACTCATAACCACAAGAAGTGGGATACTTCACTTCTTGTTCTCATATCCACTATGCATCTCCATCCTTGGTTTGATCCTTCAACCACCTTCATCACATCTTAACAACCCAAGCCATCACACCATGATCATGTTGGGTTCTATAATCAACATACCATAAAAAATTTAGTAACATCATCTATTAAACCTTGGCTCTCCATGAATTAACCATTATAATCCATCCATACATCTATTAGAACCCATATAGTATTTAATATGCAAACTAAAAACTCTATTTCATCCTCATATCCCTCCTAGCTACTCTTATCTCATCATGAGACCACCATGTAGAAATGATTCTAAAAGCATCCTACTAGAGAGAAGAACCCATAGAAGTTAATGCCTAAATTTAACATGTAGTAAATCACTACCTACCATGATCACCATGGTACATGTAAAATTATTAGGAAGTCATCACATTACTCATTATTTCATAACACCTACTGGGTTTTTGAGCCCACAGCCTAACTACATCCTACTCTACCAAATGTTGATCTAACTTAGGTGTAGAGTTACTCCATGTATTAGTCTACTTCATTACTCGCACCACAAGCACCAAGCACTTCACTCATGAATCTCTGAGCTCTAAAAGATCTAACATTATCCTTCTTTTTCCATGGAACCTTAGGTATCAACTTATTTTTCTCCATTCATCAACTACTCCAATAGGTATAGAATTAGGTTTTTGGTACCTAATCTACATTAAATTTCTACAACATCTCAACCATCAACATGTGGTTAGTAGGATACCACATCTCATATCCTCTTCTTCAGCTAAGAACCAAAACAAAACATATACCTTATTGTCACCCTCCATCTTCACCAATGGAGACTAGCTTGCTTCAACATAAGCTTTAATGGTTGCTTCAATATGAATAGTGATGATATGTTTGGAAAAAAATTTAATCTTATTTCCTCCATTCTCATCTACATCATCATCTTTAGCAAAAATAAAAATGTCATAATTTTTTTTCTTTTTCTTTATTTCATATTTGGGCCCTCCACCTATAGATCCCACTTGTACAAAACTAGACAAATAAGCATGGATTTGATACCAATTATTAGGGATCAACAAGGCTCATAGGTATCAAAATATAAAGCAAATCCCAACTCTAATATTAATTGTTAGGAAATAAATATCCTACAATGAAAGTAATAATCATAAAATATGATTGCAAAAATATAAGCTACAATAAAACATAAATAAAATAGAAGAGAACAAAACTATAATAAAACCATATATACATGGAAAAAACCTTGCAAAACTAGAAAGGGAAAAAGTATGGGGTAAAGACAACACTAGACTTTATTATTTATTCAACACTCTCTTATAATTCCTCATATAATAGCTACAAATAAGTGATAACATAAGCACTCATGTGATAATATCTTACACCAAGATATGCATGCTCTAACCTCTATTATGAGCTGAATATCCTCCAAGATCTAAGTGACAAAAAACCTTCATGGATCCTCTGCAATGCACCTAGGTGAGAAAAGCAAAACCTACCTCCATGCTCCAACCTTCAACCTATATTTTGATGCTTACAACCTAATCATCTAGGTGAGTAAGGAATGCAATCATTTCCTACACTAACCTTTTATCATGCAAGTACAAACTTTAAAGGATCCAAGAGCCACAAAATGGATTAAAAAAACAATGAGGAAAATAATGTATACTTATGCATTTTACAAAATTGAGAGACAAGTCACTAATGGGTGAAATAATTCACCATATTCCATATGGCTTATCAAATGACAACTTATGACAACCCAACACAAACATGTGAAAGAATTTTGACATCATTCATGTGCACCTTTGAAAAAAATTCCACACTTCTAACATGGCCTTCAATGAGAAATAGTGTTGTGTTTCCCACTATGCATGTGCACCCACCTTTGCTCCATAAAATCCAAAGTCACTTTATGACTTTATTCATGAGAAAGAATCATGATGTCCATAATAATTAGGCCCCACTTAGCATAGGATGCTTAAGGGGTCAAATATGGAATCAAATCTTCATGATTACCCTCCAACATGAAGACCCACACACATGGCCAAGAGAATGATTTGATTCTTTACCTTTTTGACTTCTTTGGCTTCTCACACAAGACACCCCATGTGCCTTTAGAAAATGATGTCCCATTTTCTCTCTCCACTTATTTTTAACAAATAATATGCTTTTTGGGTCATACCATGTCATAATAATACCACCTCTAATGCCTTTTCACCTGGGTATTGTTATGGGTCCACCACTTGGGCCCTACTATGGCCCCCACTGCCACATCACCTTCCTACCACATCACCTACATTCCATGTCACCTGCATGTCATATCACCCACATGCCATGTCACCATGAATAGTTCCCTTGAATAGTACTTATGAATAGTACTCTTGTATGCCATATAAAATACATGTCACATCACTGCACATCTGCATGACAAATCACCTACATGCCATGTCACCATGGATAGTGATAGTGAATAGTACTCATGAACAATGGCCTATGAATATTGCCTTCACACCCTAACAAAGATTATTTTTATAACATCTCTTTTAGTAATTTTATATTTTTGTAATTTCTTTTATTATAATTTTTGTAACTTTTGTTGTTTTGACTTTTATTTTTATAGTTTTTCCTTTTTTATTTATTATTTATATAACTTATATTTTCCAATTGTTCCCTTCGTAATTTTTTGTTCAAACTATTCTTTTTGTAATTATTCATTTTTTAATATTTAATTTTCATTATGTTTTTTGTTTAATATATCTTTCTCTAATTTTTCATTTTAAAGCTTTTCATGCTCTAGTTTTGCCATTTGTAACTTTTTTGTTCTGAATTTTCCATTTTTTATACATGTATTTGTTCCTTAGGAGATGAAATCATAGTGTGAGTGGGTTGATTGATTGATTTATCTATTATAGGATCACCATTATCAATGATGCTTTTTAATTTGTTTTTTCAAAACCTAACAACTATATATATGATTTCCATGCATTCTATGATATGTTTAATAGTATTTTTTTATCTCATTTTAGGATGCATAGAATGTAATGTGATCAATTTGTTTTGAATCATTTCCCTTATAATATATCTTGAACTATTATTGGACTTTTGTATAGGTTTTGAATAGATACTTGTAGACATGTTTATTTTGAATCCCTAATTGAGATTATATATTTTGAGGCATAAATATTGAGATGGAAATGGAGATATATGATTAACACTAGAAAAATTTGGATTATTTTGATGTAATTTATGTTCTAATGATGTGATCCTTGATTTGTAATATTGATTTTATTTTTAAAATTCTTATATGAAATTTATTATAATGACTATTTGACCTTAAAGTGCTTCATATGCACAAGCCTTATGTAATTTGGATTGAATATACATATAAACACCATGAAGAGGAGATCTAAAACATGCTAGGGGGGTTTGAGTAAGGACATGTTAAATATATGATTTAATTTTACAATAATAAGAATTGAGATATAGCTGAGGTTGTAGAGTAGGGTTTATAGCATTTTGAATACATGATTTCTCTTGTTCATGTGTCATGCTTGAATTTATAAAAAAAATTAATGGATATTATGTCTTAGTATGTGCTATAGTTTATTTTCAAAAAACTTTAATAAATTTTTTTCATTCAATATGACCATATAATATTCAAATTGAAAATAAAGTGATAAAAATTTAAAGTGTAAGATCCTTTAAAAATGTTTTTTTTGTGTATGGATATTATTAAATTGACTTTAAATCCATGGTCAAAATAAAGTGATCTTAGTGTCATATATAAGAATTGAGGTCAAAATTAAGTGACTTCAATGTTAGCAATTAGATATGAGATTGAAAACACATTATTTTAGTGTCATATTTAGATCAAAAGTCGGAAGAAAAATCTTTGTGTTAAATTTTTAGGAAATTATCTAAACCCCAAGACAAACAAATTGAAATAATTCTTGAATAAAAATTAGGTTCACTAATATGTTTTATCTTAATTTTGAATTAATATTATGATTAACCATAATTCAATTAAAGTGAATGGAAAAAAATTAGAGTATATAAATCCAATTAAAATAAGAATAATAAAAATAAAATACTAATTATGTAATTATTCATTTTGTAATATTTACTTCTCATTATGTTTTTTGTTTAATATATCTTTCTCTAATTTTTCATTTTAAATATTTTATTGCTCTAGTTTTTCCATTTGTAACTTTTTTTGTTCCAAATTTTCCATTTTTTATACATGTATTTGTTCCTTAGGAGATGAAATCATAGTGTGAGTGGATTGATTGATTGATTTATCTATTATAAGATCACCACTATAAATGATGCTTTGTAATTTGTTTTTTCAAAACCCAACAACTATATATATGATTTCCATGCACTATATGATTTGTTTAATAGTATTTTTTTAATATCCTTTTAGGATGCATAGAATGTAATGTGATAAATTTGTTTTGAATCATTTCCCTTATAATATATCTTGAACTCTTATTGTAATTTTGTATAGGTTTTGAACAGATACTTGTAGACATATTTATTTTGAATCCCTAATTGAGATTATATATTTTGAGGCATACATATTGAGATGGAAATGGAGATATATGATTAACACTAGAAAAATTTGGATTATTTTGATGTAATAGTATGTTCTAATGATGTGATCCTTGATTTGTAATATTGATTTTATTTTTAAAATTATTAAATGAAATTTATTATAATGACTATTTGACCTTAAAGTGCTTCATATGCACAAGTATTAGGTAATTTGGATTGAATATACATATAAACACCATCAAGAGGAGATTTAAAACATGCTGGGGTTTGAGTAAAGACATGTTAAATATATGATTTAATTTTAAAATAATAAGAATTGAGATATAGTTGAGGTTGTAGAGTAGGATTTATAGCATTTTGAATACATGATTTCTCTTGTTCATGTGTCATGATTGAATTTATAAAAAAATTTAATGGATCTTATGTCTTAGTATGTGCTACAGTTTATTTTCAAAAAACTTTAATAAAAATTTATCATTCAATATGATCATATAATATTCAAATTGAAAATAAAGTGATAAAAATTTAAAGTGTAATATCCTTTAATTTTTTGTGTATGGATATTATTAAATTCAACATAGATCCATGGTCAAAATAAAGTGATATTAGTATCATATATAAGAATTGAGGTCAAAATTAAGTGAATTAAATGTTAGTGATTAGATCTGAGGTTGAAAACACATTATTTTAGTGTCATATTTATAACAAAAGTTGGAAGAAAAATCTTTGTGTCAAATTTTTAGGAATTTATCTAAACCCCAGGACAAAAAAATTGAAATAATTCTTGAATAAAACTTAGGTTCACTAATATGTTTTATCATAATTTTTAATTAATATTATGATTAACCATAATTAAATTAAATTGAATGGATAAAAAATAGAGTATTATACATCAAATTAAAATAATAAGAATAAAAATAAAATACTAAATTTTAAAAATCATGATAAAATGAAATAAGTCTAACTAATAGAAAAATAAAAAAGTTAGATATTTATTGCATGTGTTCTAAAATTATAAAATTAAATAGAGGTTAAAACTAATCAACATGGACTGATTCTACAAGTTCCATAAAAACTCGAATTGAAACTAATGAGGGACAAGATTGTCCAAACTAGGACATGGAAATTTTCCACTATTTTCCCCTATTGGATATTTTGTGTCCTTCAATAAAAATAAGTGAATTAGGGCATGCTCATTTTCAATAGCTTAAATCACACTTAAAAGTGGATATTTGAACTTTATATGTGTGTGAAAGATATGAAAATGAATTAATCAAAGTTAAAACTCTAATAAGTGTTATAATGATTCAAAACATATAAATAGAAAATGGGGGAGTTTATTGGGCTAAGATAACCCCAATTAACCCCATGATGAATAATTGTTTCCTACATATCCAATAATCCGTAGATGAAAATCATTTCCCATGTAGTACTCCCACTCAGAATGCTTTTTTAAATTATGCTTATTTGACTATATGAATTTATCTAGAGAGGTGACATGAATACTTGACCATGATTTAATTTGGATTTAATATAATAATATTTGATCTTGGTTGATACCTACTTCAAATGGTTTAAATCATAATTGGGAATAATAGGGATGTTTTGCTTAATGTGAAATAGTGTAATTATGCCTTTGTATTAGAATTTCCAAGTGATTACAAAGTGGTAGAATTGGTGACCTAACTATGCCTCTCTATTGAAACTGTTAAGTGGTATAATAGGTGACTTAAATGTGCCTTTATATAAATCCAAAAGGGAAAAACCTCATGCTACCTATCTTAATAATATAAACTAAAATATAAGGGAGAGTACAAATTTGAAAGTGACCATTATAAGGTGTAGAATCTAAAATTGAATATTAGTATGTTACAATTGATGAATATCAATCAAGGATTTTCCCTTCAGTTCTAGACCTCCCTACAACTGAAAGGCTAACATTCACCATCTAACTATGCCTAAATTTTTATCTCTTACTCTAATCCATATGATTTTGATGACCTAGGTTTCCTATACTACGTATTTTTTTTTAAAATTTAATAAACACCCTTCACTACCAATTTTAGATCCATACTTGTTTTCTATCCTTATAAACAATACCAATCATAGAGGGACACTACCATCAACAATAATGTCTAGATCCTTATATATTGTCTAGTTTCAAAAATTCATTTAAATTATAAATGATTCAAAACCTATGGGTTAGCCTATTTGTATTAGTAAACCCTATCATGAGATATTTTCAAAAGGTGTTGTTTAAATACAAGTATAAGCCCTCTCATTCCTAATCTAGTAAAGACTAATCAAACTCATATTAAATCTAAATTAATAAATTACACAAACACTATATTCTACCTCAATCATCCCTATTTTAATATCAAGCATAGGATCAATCATATTACATGTTTGAATCATTAAAATAAAAACCCATGGGGGATATTTTTCAAATTATAAATTATATCACTGTATGCATATTCATATAGTATATTTCACCCTTGTGTGCACACACTTTACCACACATAGGGGATAACTACATAATTTTGAGGCACTCATTGGACTATTAGATATGTAGGTAGTGCCCATTAATAAAGGGGTATTTAGGGAATCTTGATACTGTGATCCTATTAATCCATTTTTAGCAAACTCATTCTAAGGGTGAAGAAGGGTGAAGATCTAGGATTTGATCAATCAGTGAAGAGTGATATCATGTATCCTAGTTTTTAATACATCATTATAAAGGTGAAAAAAACCTAGAATAATGAAATTATTTTCATCTAGATCTAATCATCATTCCATACTGGACACCTATGTCATAGTTAGACATTATCATCAATGGTAGTGTCTAGATATGATGGTAGTGTCTACGACCATAGAAGTAAAATTCATATAATATGATGAGTAGTATAGAAAACTTATCCTATATAATTTATAATTGGTTCTAATCCATATATATATATATATATATATATATATATATATATATATATATATACAACTAAGACAACTAAGTACCTTTCTTTATTATATTTTTTTAATATATTTCATGAGTTATACTTTACTATTTTTAACAATCTTAGTTTTATAAATTCATAATATTTTTTTATCTTAGTTTTTTACTAAATCTCATACTGTATATTAGTTATTTACATTGTGTTATAAATATTTATATAAGATTAACCCTATTCCCCATTATTAAATTTAGGGTTAAACATTTGGTGAACCTAACCCCTCAGTCTTTATATGCAACCATTATTTTCTATAGGGTTGTGTAACTTCCTATTTTTTCATATTTTTTTGATCCATCTCATTATCTATTATACCAAAGACAAAATAAAGGCATCCCTCATGGATTTTTAAAAAAAATAAAGCATAAACTATGAACAAGAGTATATATTTATAAATCCATCAATATTTAACGAAAAAATTCAAATCTTTCCAAGTGGACAAAGTAGGCATGTTTGACTTGTTTCATTGAGAAACATAATCTTCAAGGTTATAATAGTCACCATCCCACTCCCATCACTCATTGATGGCCTATTTTGGGTTTTGTATTCCATACTATTAATAACCAAAAGGGTAGGTCATCAACTCATCTTCAACATGTTCCTAGCATATCAAAAAAAAAAATTGGATACAAATGATAAGAATATTTCTTCATTTAATCATGCAAATTTTTTCAAGGTTCACAAGGATATCATGACCTCTTTTTAAATAACAAATTATGTAAATATTACTTCACGAAAAATAATACCATTAATAAAGTTTCTTAAATCTCAAAATAATTCACTCATGGTGAATGATAAGAAATAAAATTTACCATATATAATCATGAATCATTTCAAAATATTCACAAAGATATCATGATTTCCTTACAACTCCAAAAAAATGCATAATTACCAAAATCTTTTACACTCCCAAACAATGTGTAATTACTAAAGGATCCTAAATATTTAATAAATTCATACTTACCAAAGATTATAAAAGTCCCACATGATATACCACTACCAAATTTTCAAAATATATACCATCTTTGAAAGTTCTAAAAATTACAAGTGGAGATAAATTTCAAGAAAATTCAGATGTTAAAAGTGATGAAAATCTCAAACCAAGTGCTTATAATAATGATACATATATTTTTCCTATGTTTAAAAAAAATGATGAATTTCACCCAATTATTACATCTTTACAAAATTCAACAATAACTACTACTTTACTTTTGTCTATGATGAGTACTATAGGAGAGATACAAAGGCAAGTTTCGATTCTTAAAGTATAAATGTCATATTACAATGCTCATACTAGTGATAAAATTAACCAAATTCAACCTCCTATAAAATGGGCATTTGAATATCCTTATCCACCATATTTTATCATCCTAATATTTACTTCATTTTTTGGACATGAAGATCCTTCCCAACATATACTTCAATATGTACATTCTTTTTTAAATTGGGATAAAGATGATTGAATATTATATTAAAATTATTTCATGTGAGACATACATATGATGCTTATGATTAGTTATATAGTTTACCAAATAGTTCCTTAGATACAAACAAGCAATTAGAAGATGTTTTATTCTCGGCCTTTAATACACATAATGTGCCAAAATTTACGTTGTAACATTTACAAAACTTCAAACAACATGATGATGAATCTCTCTAATATTATGCTATTGGATTTCAAAATGTATCATATTCCTTAACATATTGACCTTAATATTTATAACTACAATTCCTATTTATTGTAGGTCTCATTCCTCTACTAAATCAAATGGAATTACATAAAATTTATACCTCATTTACCCACATATATATGGATGTGAATAGATATTCTCTATTCCTACTTGGATAAAACAAAGAACTAAATATATCCCACACAAAATACAAACATTTTGTTTATGATACATAATATGGAAATGAATTACCAAGTGAATATAATGAGAAAACATGTGGCATTCCAAATATTTATATGAAACCTTAAAAAAATTTAATCAGTATGGGACCGATACCAAATAGACATACTCTAAAAGTAACTCCAAACTCATAAATAAGGAAGCATCCTCACCAAAATAATTTAACAATCATGGGTAGAGATTATTTTCACCAGAAACATATTGATCCTACAAAAAAGAAATGTTTTGTAATGAAATACATTTGGCACAACTTGGTTATACCATAAAAGATTTTTTAAAAACACATTGGGATTACACACTTGTATAAATTCCCCATAAAAATTAACAAAAATTTACATTGGGTTAATTTTGGATATACAAAATGGATGTTAAATTTGATCAAAACTAATAAGGCATTTTATTATCTTACAAAAGAATATTAGTTCACATAACACATGATGGTAATGATAATTCTAATAAGAAATAAAAAAGATAAGAAGATAATGTTATGAATATTTTTAATTAAAAATTATCCAATCATAACAAATTTTATAGATTTGATGCATATGAAGAAAAACATTCTAAAATAATCCAAAAATATAAAAATACAAAAACATTCAAATTATTCAAAAAATATAAAATTATCAAGCATTCACACATTTTATTAATTCCTTGGACTCTATGTTATTTTATTTATGTTAGTATATAGCATATAATTTCATTCATATACACACATATGTTTCATGCATCTTTGAATGTGTTATAAGCATAGCCAAACACATGATTTATGCACTTACAAATGTTGGACCTTTCCTTTACTCATGTAATATAGTACATTGAGGGAATACAATTATTTTATTATTATGGATACATGTTGTATATCATTTATAATCATTTATAAATTATCATGTTTAAGATTATATTACTAACACATGTTTATATCCATGCTCATATCTTTCACAATGTACTTTATATGCTATGCTACATAACATTGTTTTTTTGTAACACATTATTGTATGTACTAGTATAATATTATTATGATGGTTTATTATGATTAATATATTTTTCACTTCCTTGAGTGTTTTCCATTACCTATTATTGTCTTTCATGTGGAACATTTAAATATGTTCCTTGCCTGCTAGCCCCTATGCCATTATATATTGATTGGACATTTGAATATGTCATTATATGTTGTTTATAAATTTAAATATGTAATTCCATGTTTATTGGAAATTTAAATACATCATCCCTTTTTATTGTGTTTAATTTTAACATGCCACTTATATGAGGTCTCCTTGAACCATTCCTTAATATTACATTACATGCTCTTATGTCTGTTCTTGATTGTTTTTTTGATATTATACTATTAATCACTATAAATTATTATGATCTATATCATTAATTTGATAACTTGATATGATCACATACTATTATCCTAATTTATATATCTACTTTGACATGTTATCCATATATTCTAAATGATTTATACATAGATTTTACAACTATCTTATCATTTTGAGGTAAGGTACCTACCAAATTCTATTTCCCTCACTTGAAAAGGGTGGAAATATCAATGTGGATATATAATATAATCATGACCACCACATTTTCATAGTTTTCATATTTTAGTGGGGGCATGCCATTAAAACATGACATCTACACTTATACACCTTAGTTTTTAGATTATAGTTGGGGTATGTCATAATAACATGAAATCCAAGCTTACTCACTTACTTGGTATCTCCATATTTTAATGGGGGAACCTTAAGAAGACATGACCTACACTCTTACAAAAACTCTAGCTCAATTACATGATTCAGATATACACTTGGGTATGAATCCTATACATTGCACTAATTTTGCATTAATTTGAAGAAAATATTTTCATATTTAAGATACATATACTCCAACTCATACATATTACATGTGAATATTCCATATATTTCACCAAAAATTTCAAATCTTCCTAATTATACTACTCCCCAATATTCATTTATTACACCAATATGTACTATTATCGAGCCTTTTCTTTTGCAATAGTTTATTCACTTTACAGGTTGAAGTGATTAAATTATTAAATCTCACCATATTTATAAATTAGAGTTATTAAATCATCTAATCAAACCATATTTATAGTATGAGTTCATTATATAATGTACCCTCCCTATATTACATATTCACACTTGAGTTGTGCGATTGTGATATAATGATCTCAATGGTTGTGTCACAACCCATCTTTGCACTTTATTGGGGGAGTAATACCTTAAAATTTTCCTCTTCATCTCTCCAAAGTTCAAGTTTAAACCTATTACAACTCCAATGCTTCATAAGGAAGCATATTTACTAAGTCAAATCAGTAAGAGGCAATATGGTAGTATCGACACACATCTATAGTTCTTCCTTACTCTCTTTATTCTCAAGAATTTTAATTATTTCAAATTTCAGATTATATACATTGATTATTAATATAACATGGCATTTTTTATAAGTCATATTCCAAAAAATAACTCAAAGTGGTCTCAACCAAAGGCAAGGTGTGTTATACACACCCAAGTTGCATTTATTTCCTTTAACTTAGTAATTTCATATTTATGTATTATTAGAGGAAAGGGGTATAATTTATATACTAAAAATAAATATTTATAGAATATATATCTTGTAAAATTTTTAAAATATTAATCAGGGCTCTACCCTTCAATTCTAGACCTCCCTATTATCCAAAGGATCACGTTCACCATCTCACTATGCCTCAATGCTTATGTCTTAGCCATAATCATATCATTTTGATGACCTAGGTATCCTATAATACACAAAAATATTAAAACCTAATAAGAATACTTCAATATAAATTTTAGATCCATACCTATTTTCTATCCTTATAGACACTACTAACCATATAGGGACATCACTATCAATAATGGTGTCTAGATCCCTATATAGTGTCCAATTTATAAGATTCATCTAAATTTCAAATGATTCAAAATGTATGGGTTAGACTATTTTTATTATTGAACCCTACCATGAAATATTTTAAAAATATGTTGTATAAATACAAATTTAAGCCTTCTCATTCCTCATGTATAAAATACCAACTAAATATAAATCAATCAACTTCATAAGCACTCTATTCTTCCCTATTAATCCATATTTTAATATAAATCATATGATCAATCATATTAAAGGTCTAAATAATTTAATTAATATCCCATGAGTGATATTTTTCAAATGAAAAGCTAGATCATTGCATGCATCTTCATATAGTATATTGCACCCTTGTGTATATATAATTTCTCACAAATGAGGGAGAAATACATAATTATAAATACCTCACTGGAACATTGGATATGTAGGAAATGTCCATTGATAGAGGGTTCTTTGAGGAATATTGACACCATACGCACACTAACCCATTTTTTAGAAAACTCATTTCAAGGGTGAAGAAAAGTGAGGAGCTAGGGTTTGATCAGTCCACGAAGAATGACAAAAATATATACTCGTTATGAGTACATCAGTATAAATGTGAGAAAAACATATAATAATGAATTTGGTCACATCTAGATTCATTCATGATTTTTTACAATACACCTACATCACATTCAAACACTAGCATTGATGATAGTGTTTATGGCCATGTAAGTACAATTTATATAATCTTAATATTGATAAATAAAACTTATCCAATGTAATTTAGACTTGTTTCTAGTATAAATATCTATGTTCATAGTAAACAATCTAAGTATTGTTATTTTTTATTTTTTGTCTTTTAATATATGTACTTTACTATTTTTTATCAATCTTAGTTATTTAAATTCATAATATTATTTATCTAAATATTCTATTAATTGGCTTGTTATAGATTAGTATATCACCCTTATTTTAAAATGATTTATATATTCAAAACTGCATTACTCATTTATAAATTTAGGTTTAAATAAAGGGCTAAGGAAAAAATATCCCATAGGGGATAAAAACATTTGTAAATATTATTATTATCTACTAAACATTTATATCCTTAGGGGAAACATGTGAATTTTGGGTCCAAAGATATCCATATAGATGCTTAGAGAGGTTTTTAGTATTTTAGAAAAAAACAATTATAGGTTTAGATATAAATTTAGAAATAAATAGGTATGCATAAGTTCTTAGGATATAGTGAGGTGGTGAAATTAATATATATTAAGTTCTCATGTCAATTAAAGTGAAATAGGGTGAAAACTAACATGATCAAGTATTACTAAAACAATTTGAGTGATTATAATAAGTAAGACAAAATCAATGAGTTTTATAGAGATTACATGGGTATGATTCCCCTAGAGGAAATAAGAGATGAATGAATATATATATATATATATATAAAATAATAATAATAATAATAATAATAATAATATGCTTGATATTCAAAATGTCTAATGACATAAGAAAATCAAATGTATATCCATATATGGAAAGATATAATAAATATTCTCAATGGTGATATAGATAAATAATAAGCCTTGATGTAAGCTATGTATTTAATATATATATTTAATAATATGATTAAATATATATTCAAGGTTAAAATTCTCCCTAATGGAAAATAAAGGTAGGGATGAATGATATTTCCAAATGTAAGAATGTGTTCTTAGAAGATATATATATAAAAACAAATCACACACATATTTTTAATGAAATAATGGATGTGATGGTATCATGTCATATTAAATATGAATGTAATGATCATAAGGTAAAAAAATATCAAACACGGCACCCATGTAATAGGCATATGTAACAATTCCATGTAAGATGTAGGAAATAACATTCTCTAATGCTTTTTATTTTTAAAAGTTTATGATAAGAGCTAGTTAGATATAAAAAACATGATAATAGGAATACACAAGAATAATATCAATGAATAACAAAAATATAATTCAAAATGAATAATTAATAAACAAATTATAATAGGTAAGCCAATATCCATAGTCAATAAATCAATGCAAATAGGGATTCCAAATTGAAACATCCTATGACTTTACCCAAAATTCAATGCAACTAGGAAATAATGTGTGTGTGTGTTTTAATCATTTGAAAATTGGTGTAAGTGTTTGGAATGGGATAGATAATCAATAAGAAATGGGAAATGCAACATAAAAAGTGACAAAAAATAAATGGGATAGAATAATGTAATGCAATTAGAAGGCAAGGGCCAAAATAACAAATCTAAAAGAAATATTATGCATGAAACCAAACTCAATGAATGAAGGAACATGAAGGAAAAATAAATAGGATAATTGATCTATGTATAGTAATAAATTATATTACAATAATTATATGTTAATGAATCATAATAAATTGGTGAGCATGGATAATCAGTGATCTCATCTAACTAAGGCAAGATGTTAATGAGGAGTCAGATATGGAACTATAAGTGTCAAAATTGATATGTAATTTAAAACATGAGTCATATTATATATATAATAATCATCATAAGATAGTAACCTCAAATATGGGATTATAAAATTCACTCCCACTTATTAAAAATTAGTGAATGTAGTAGTCAAATATGTTGTATGGGTTAGGACTCTTAAGAAATGGTAAACAATTTCATGATGTAGATGACTAGGTTTATCAACTCATGATAGTGTTACTTTCAGGATTCATGTAGTAAATACCAATAAATTAAGGAAGCATATAATCATTAATGTATTCATGTTTATCAACATATTATCCATCACATGTATAAATCTAAATGAGGAAGCATATACTTATTAAAATTAAGCATGAGAATAATAATCACTATCATCATAGTCATCCATAAACCATAATAATAATCACATCATAACTATGTCCACGCACACATAACCAGTTTCCATAACCATAATCATATCAATATCATAAACATGATCATATTAAACATAAATTAATTGATAAACATCAACAACAAACAAACATCATAACATAACCATTCATAAACATCAATATACCATTATCATCATCCTACCATTTATCACATCCATATAACTATGATCCATACAATAGAACCATAAAAATAACCATAAAACATTAGAAGCATCATCATATCATGAAAAAAATCCAAAGAATATATATCCATCACATCACATGCCTAGCTAGGTAAGTCCACATTAAACATCCCATCATAATCACATTAAAAACATCTATCCATAATCATCATGAACACCATACCATCACATGCCTAGCTAGGTAAGTCCACATAACCCATCATGAACATAATCATATAAAATCATGATTAAGAAACATGGACATCATAACCATTAACCATAAACCATCAACAATGATCATATGTATATACATAAAAATAATGATACATATGATAATGTGCATATCTCTCAAAGTATGTGTACATCTCGCTACATCAGCTCATAAGATGGTATAAAAATCGTATGGAACATCAAAAATATCATGTCTCATAAAAAATATAAGCCCCTTGGGAACCATTTCCTCCTAGAGCCTACCCTTCTGTACCTACCTATCTACCTACAAATGCAACCCACTTACCTAGTGTCACCATGCTATCCCTTTTGATCATACCTACTCTATAATTACCCCATTAGGGCTCATTTGGTAAATGACTAAAAACTAAGGCTTCATAATAACATAGCTCCTCTAATGTCACTACATATCTCTAAATTAAGATAGTCCCTATTATCCCCATAACTACTGGTACTCCTCTTCCTACCTATTAGAGAGAATCTCTCTCCTATGTCACCATGGCTAGCTAAGCCCTAGCTTGATCTCTCTCTCTTATAATAGTGTCCACATAACCATATGATAATACCAAGGATGATTTTTCTACTACCAAATATGCTTGAGCAATAGATATAACTACTTGTACCTAGTCCCTCTTAGTGATCACTACCTATATATCTAGGGCAACCCACTACATCTGAGCCTATTAACCATCTACCCCTACATCAACATCCATGTCATTTTGACCACCATCATCACCTCCAAAGTTGGCCATGACATATTGTGCCTGGTATCTTATAGGATAACTATTTTTAACACTTTAATCATATTTATTTATCCTCATAGGTAAATCCTCATGATCAATGAACTCATGCATTTGCTATGGAGTGGGTAGTGGACACTCTACATCTTCCCTCCCATACCTTGGGAACACCGCAAGTATATCCTACATGAGGCTAAATTATCTTTATACCCTATAAAATAGAATGATCTCTATCTCATGATATCACCTACCATAGATCCATATGTATCTTTAAAGTGATAGGGTATGTCTCATATAGTGTGCCCATCCTTAAAACCTAACATATAGTCTCCAAATAACATCTACCACAACCAAAGCATCCAGTCGATCCATGTACTAATATATCTTATGTTCCTCTCCTCTAAGTCTTGAGAGGAAATAATCACCTTTCTACATCATATATCTAACTCTAAAATCCATCTACATGAAACACTCCCATAAAATCCCATAAGTATTAGTAACTAGATGTGATCATAGGCCCAAAAATGAAGATCAAAACTAACACTAATCCTATATCTCCTATGGGCATAAAACCCCCAAAAATCTCAATAAATCTAAACTAATAGCATAGGTGCCCATGAAAATACTATGCAACCCAACCATATCTCAACTAGCACCCCCAATAATAAGTAAGGAAATCTCTCACTACTAGAATTTGGTAACATATAACACGTGACCATTATCATCATCATAGTGAATAGACACCTCACATCCCTATCCCTCTAGTACATTGGTATGTAGTGGAATATTCATGAGTGCCACCTCACAAAATCAATTTCCTCTCTATACAAGAGCTCCATCTACCTATCCTACTCATCACTCTCAACATGGTAGATTGGCTCAACCTATATGGGTAGTTGCATGATCCTATGGATGCCCTTAAGAAATATGGTCATCTCACCTATATAAAGTAAAAAGGTGTTAGTGGTAGGGTCTCATCTCTTGATGAGTGCCACTAACATCACCACATCCCAAGGTACATGATGGTAATACCTCATACCACCAAGACCCATGTTCTCCATATGCTCCCAATCAGTGTTAGTCATCCCTAATTGAATCTTGTCTAATATATAAGATAGTTAGTCTCTCATTTATATCCACTCCCATGCCTATAGGGTTTGATATCAAAAACCTTAGTTCACTGACATATTTTTGCCTATGAACTCTACCTATTACACCTACTTCTTACTCTAATCTATTCAACTCATAACATTTGCCTAATATGACCTATACTTATAACTTATCTTCAAAACTTTACCATTCACCTTTAATACTAATCTACCCTATACATATTCACCTAATTCAAATAGTCCTTAATAACACCTACCAAATAACATCATTAAACCTTCTTACCATTACTTTACCCCATCATTCAACCTTCTTGACCATACACAAACCTTCACCTAACCTCTTGACCATACCCTAACCCCTTAACATCAACTATTACCCATTAAATATTGCCTATCAACCATTAACTCTTACCCATTCACCAAAATTTCAACACATCCATCGATCATAGATAGTTGACTATTCCCATAGTCGACCATCGATGGTTATGGGACCAACTATTGATGGTCACCACAAAGTGACCTATCAATGCTCAAATATCGATTGTTGATGGTTGATAATGACCAATGATAGCTTATAATGACCACCAATGATAATTATGTAGTGATCACCAATGATCAAACCAAACCCTATCCCCTAAAACTACCTACCAAAAACCACACACAACTAAAATAGACTTACCTAATCTTCACCCTACCCTCCCCTATCTACCCTACCCTTACCAATCTAACTCTACACTACCAAATTAAACTCCTAAACTAAAACCACTATCAATAAACCTAGCCTTAGGTCAACACCAACCCATAGCTAAATAAAAAACAAATTTAATAAACATTCATTTGCAAAAGTCAATCTAAACTACTAAATTTAAGAACAAACCCTACCTCATTGCTTGATAGCCATGATGGAGGTACTCTGGGGACCACTTCTTGAAAATTTTCACTCCCTCATCCCCTCTACATCATTTATAACTTGATCAACCTCAAATAAATCCACTCAATCTGACATACTCAATCAATCACTAGCTAATTATCACCACTTTTTTGCTCAAAACACCAAAGAGTGCAATAATTGAGGGTCAAAGTTAATAATGAAAGAATTAAAACCATAATGGCTCTTTTTTATTTACTATTTTAGGGCTTATATACAACTATTGATGGTCAGGTTAACCATTGATGATCGACCTTGATCATTGATGGTCGACCAATTTAGGGTTTTTCCCTCCCACCCACACCTTCTCAACAAAGTTTTATCACAATCCAATCTAAGTTCTTACATTCAAAGTATCCATTCTCCACCAACCATATTACTTCACCTATGGCCATTTTGGTCCAAATTAATGCATGTTTTATGATGACATTGCCTTAGACCTTTTGATTGCACAAACTAAATTTCTAAGTTGAACAATTTGAACTTATGCTACCTTCTGTGAAACTAACCAATGTTGTCTTCTAGGGATCACTTCCTACCTTGGATACCTATGACTACACTAACCTTTTCTAGGAGACTCATGTTTCCAAGTGTAACCCAACCACCAAACCTAAATGTAGTCATGTGGTCCACTTATCACTTGTTCTTCTAGTGCTAACCTTATTTTTACTAACCATGACAACATAGTCAATGTATGGTCTTAGATATCACACTTAGTTATAATTTATGCACATTTTTTCACTTCATTTCCCAACCTATCACCCACTTCATCACCAACTTACCCACTTATCAAACCTACACCTGATTTAGTTTCACCTCATCAACTCCTAGTTTGAGGGGGATCACCTCCTCCCATACTCTATGCAACCTAAACTTTGACCTATAACTTTTTTTTTGGGTTTTATATCTTGTTGATGCAAACTACATAACAAAAAGGGTAAAAATATATACACTAAAATATCACACATAATGGTTCTAGATGTCAAACTCCCTAGAGCACCTCAAGACCCCTTAAGGACTATTCCACAACATTTTGACTATAAATATAAGTCAAAATTGATTAATTTTGACCACCTTGACCTATAGATCACCAATGATCACCCTAACCACCAATGGTTAGCATTAACTACTAATGGTTAGGTTTTAACTACCTAAATAGTTAAAATCTAGCTAACTATAACTTGTTTTTTATATTTAGCTTATCTAATCTACATGCAAATTAATGCATGTTAAGATTAAAATTAGATGACCCCTTGACACCTTGTCAAACTTATTATTTTACCTCTCCCTTCTTTCTATAAAAAGAGAGTAGGAGGAGGTGAAAAGTGATCCAAATCTAGAATCAGAGCCATCATATCATCATAGTGACCATTAACAATTATCAGAGCTTCTTGTATCAGAAATTATTTTATAGGTCTTCTTCTAGTGAAAAAATAATGAGTATGAGAGATATTCAAAGTTCTTCCACTCATTGATAAAAAAACCAAGTACCATTACTCTACCAAAATTACTTTAGGTTCCACCAACATATTTCTCAACCACTCACCTTAATAACAAAAAAGGTAAGTATCTAGTTTTTAGTAATTAGTTCTTTTTGTCCCTTTCATAACTAACCTCTAACCTAGACCCACCTTCCAAAATCCATTCTCTATCCCTATAAACCTAATTTATTAAACTAACCCAAAACCCATAGTAACCATTGATGGTCACCTTGTCCTTTGATGGTATGTCTATAACCACCAATGGTTACCCTAACCACCTATGGTCACCCAACCATCGATAGTCACTATGTGATAATTATAATATAAATATATTTTCACCTATTTAACCCTAACCTAATCCTAATTTCTATCTCTCTACCTAATCATAGAACATCACCTTATTCTCTAAACCATACCTAATTTGTTTGGCATTAGTATTCAATCATTTATTGCTATAATTAGTCAAATTCATCTCTTTCAAGTGCTTCTTGTATTTTATTTTAGTACATTCTATTAGTCATGCAAGTACTTTATCATTAATTTTTAGAACTTGATTGTTTAAAAGTGTGGATTGACAAACTCAAAGGAAGTTTGTGATTCTTGGGTCTAGCTTGCTAGGCAATTCACCTTACTATCTAACTAATCAACCATATCTTTAGTGATTTATTATCTATAGGTCATTCCTTCCAAGCTAAAGATGAGTATCTACAACCATCTATATCATAGAGTGCAAACCAAATTCAAGTTTTACCAACCTCACCATTATTTCAAGTTTTATAAATTTATTCTAAAGAAATAAAGAAAAATTTATGTAAAATAGACACCCTTAGTGATTACTAAAAGTAATATTTTTGGACCAATTCCTTAGCTCATATAATTTTATAAACATCATCACAAGGTACACTTGATGTGAATTTATCTCAGGATGAACCAACTATTTAAGTATAAGAAAGTATTGATAGTAGAATAAAACTATAAAATCATAGAGTATATATGGAGTACAAGTGTGCCATAGATATCAACTAATATAACATATTATATTTTGTATGTTTTTGGTCTATGGAATATGAAAGGACTCATTTACACCCAAATTAAAATGATTCAATGTGAAGTGACAAAATATTCTAAAAGTATATAAATAGTGATCACTTGTAATGTAAAGGAGTTTTTTTTATAAATATAGAGATCAATTTAGAGATTTGATGATGTTTTTATCAAACATATTTTATACTTGCTCTTTGTGCAATAAATGTTTTGTTTTGCTTAAAGTTGATTAATCATTTAGTAAAAATAATGAATGTTATATATGTGTTAACCTACACTTACGTTTTAAATATATAATCTTGAACCAAATAAAATACATTGATTGTTATGTATCTATGGTTGTGTTCCTATCATGTTTATATATTTATGAATATACACAAAATGACATGTTCTGATGGGTTTTATAGGAACCGCTACTAAAAAATGCATGTATACTATAGAAATAGTATGTTATATAACAATCATGAAATTAATAACATATGATAATGATATAAACTAGATGTATAATCATGCCCAAGTCCTAATTTTATAATTTTTAAAATAATTTGAATGTTTTTATATTTTTACATATTTGATTTTTTTTTGAACTTTTTGTATTTTTAAGATAGAACTAAATAAACTAATGATAAGCATGGATTTGAAATAATAAAAGAGAGAGATAAGAACAATCTAAAACATGTATTAATGTGAATTATGCACTAAAAAAGATGGCATGGATATTTATGAGAAATATGTTCCCACTGTATATGTGAATTATGGATGTGAGGCATGTGGGAGATAGAGTAAGAATGTAGAGGAATTATTGTACATCCTTGTTTCATCAAATTTATACTTTTTAATGCATGTAAGTTGCATGTATGAGTAATATAACATAAGATAATATATATTTTGCATAAGTATTTTTTACATACTAGAAATAAGTCAATTATAAATAAAATATAAATAGATCAAATCTAATACTTGAAGAGAGAGAGAGGTTTGGAGATATGCAAATGGGGAGATGAAGATTCATCTTCCATTAAATGAGTTTCAAGTTTTCTTCCTTTATTATTTGCTTCATTGGTCCTCTTTATTTATTTTTGGTCCCAATTTAGATTATGAATCCTTACTTGGGTAGATAACATTAAGGATATATAAGTGATAGGTCATAAGGGTGAATATCATAATTACAATAGGATAATTAATGTGCTAAACTCAAATGTACCATATGTTGAATTTATTAAACTAAGAGAAACTATTAATAGAAAGTACAAATATGATATTTATATAAATGATATAAAAGAGAGTAATTAGTTGGTTCTTATGTTAATACATATCTAGATCTACTAAAAGTTGAAATTAGGTTAGAAGACAAGTTTGTATAAATCATTAGATTATAGATCTTGTACCTTTAGTTCTTTAAATAGTTGGGTTAGCCTGGGATAGTTGCTTCTACACTTATACCTTAGTTCAATGCTAGTGTCTAATATGGATATATAATCAAATAAGATGTGACTACCAATATGATTTTGGGTTTGTCTTCACCTTCACTTTGGTTTACTCAAATATGGGTCATAGATTGTTTCTCCTAGTGAAATTGAAAAACCCTAGCTTTCCATCTTCAATGTGACCTTGGGAAAAAATGAGTTAATGGGAACAAAGTATCAAGTTGACATAAAATGACCCTGATACAAAAGGGTGTTGCATACATATATAATACTCTCTAAGAGAGTGTATACAAATAATATTTTCAAATTTTATTAAATACTGATACTTTACATCTTCTAAGAACCTATCTAGACTCAATCTCTTTAAGTGTATGCCCTAAGGGGCACAATGGGAAAGGGGTGGGTATACATTTGGTGCTTCATAGGATTTTTATACCTTATTTCCACATTATTAAAAATCCAACCAAATACCAAAACCTTTTTATAAGCTATTTATTCTCCCTTGATTATTCCTCTAGTCTTTTCCTCTTTCCATTCTTCCTTATCTTATCTTAAACTCCTTTTGGTTAGTCAACTATACTAGGTTGACCTAGTACAATTTAGAGGTATTATTTACTTTCTTAGCTTGTTATCCCTTTGGTTTACCTAGCTTAGACCTAGTGAATTATTCCTTAAAACACACTGGGTTGACTGGGTTGACCTTGTATAGTTGATGTTCCTAGAAAGATTCAAGGCAAGATCTACCTATATATACAAAATAATTTTAGTCATTATTGATATGTGCAATCAAGAGTTATTATTCACTCACGCTTCTTCACAATCTACTCATCCACCATTCTACTTGAGGAGACTTAGCTTATGTTTCTTATTTGGAGAATCTAGCCTTATGGATCAGTCTTGGATGATTTGGCCTTTCTTAGTGATCCTTACAAACCATAAAAACCTCTTGTGAAGCCCCTTTGGCCAAGGGAGATATTGAGTCTTGATGGGTTCATATTCAGGTAAGTATATTCTAACTTTGTTCTCCTCTCTTTTAGTAGATAGGATTCATATAAGCGTTAGCTCAAACAATACTATCTTTCATATTTTATGTATTAGGGTTTTGCTCATAATTAATTTAATTAAAGTTCCCTATACATGTTTGTTTTATTGTTTATAACACCCATTTTGTGCCACAAGCTTTGGTGTGTACTAGATTAGATTTAATTTATTGTTACTAGAATAAGTGAAATGTTTTAAACCTTACAACTCTATTAAGGTTGTTGTGCGATTATGTTAGATTGTAGGCTTTGGAACCCTTCCTAGCATGATATGTTGTGACAAGTGATACCTTAATTGATTCTAGTGGACCCCCATATTGGTCATGATCCTAATTAACAAGTGTATCCATAGTCACAAGTGTAGGCATGCTCTATCTTCTCTAAGCTAGGATTAATTTATAGACATGATGCATTTTTGATTACATATGGAGGACCTCATACTTATGTAGTTCTCCCCTATGTGTTAGATTTTGTGTGAATCATGTAATGCACGTAAACTAAATACAAAAATTACCTATATTATAACTTATTAAATAAGAACTTATGACTATTCTTTTAGTACTTTAGACATGTAACTAGGATTTTAGTAACTTAAGTGTTGCTTGAATGCTCTTTTGGTTTGATTGCTAGGTGAGGAATGAATGAGGGTTAACATTATATTTATACCAATCATATTAGGAGATAACTCACATTAAATCACTTAATCCAACCATTTTATTATGTTTCATTTGAAAATTGGATGGATTTATGGCACTAAACCCTTGTGTCAAGTTAAGACAGTAACCTTAAAGCTACTGTTTATCTTAGACATCAGTGTCTAGGGAGAAGGAGATAAAACACATGATTAGAACTTGTAGAGGTGTAAGATAAGTAAATTTTAATAATTATAGGCAAGATGGTATGTCTATGTCATCAATATAAGGATATATATATATATACTAAAATATAGGCCAATGGGTACAAGATAGAGTAGATGTGAGGCTTGAAAAAATAAGACATGTGTAAAACTATTAGGAATATCCAACGTCTAAGTTTTCAAAGTGTATAAGATTGAGGTGATACATAATAAAAAATATAATCTACATTTTCTCATCTTGTATTCTAGTAATAAAATTGTTATTTTAAAATAAAGTAATAAGTACCTAGATGTTTATACATACCTTATCTTTTATTGAGTTGAATTTGAGTGATTTGTTTGTGAATAACCTAAAATGAAGAGAATGTTACAATTTATAGTCATTGTATATAATTTGGGTTAAAATTTATTGAAATATATTGAAACTGAAAGAGCAAATTTTAGGATTACACATGTGTGTTAATGTAACCACCTTGCCTATTGGTAAATTATTTTTGTAAAAGATGTATCATTGTAAGGAAATGAAACTAATCTTAGATTAAATATTGATTAATATCTAAAGTTCATATATACACACAGAGAGAGAGAGAGAGAGAGAGAGAGATGAGAGAGAGAGAGAGAGAGAGAGAGAGAGAGAGAGAGAGAGAGAGAGAGAGAGAGAGAGAGAGAGAGAGGAGAGAGAGAGAGAGGATGAGAGAGATGAGAGAGAGAGAGAGAGAGAGAGGAGAGAGAGAGAGAGAGAGATGACCCCAACTTTAGAACAAAAGTGAATTACCACCTATCAATTGAGATTATCTCAACCATGCAACCAAATGATAATTATAATGTAGTGAGGTTAGATGATCAATTCTAACTCAAAAAATTAGAAATAATGAGTGATTTTATCACCTCAACCATACCAAAATGTGAACTAATTACTATAGTAGATTGGTTTTTTAAATTCCATAAAATTTTGTACGGTATTAGTATGCACAATAGTTTTGAAATGTAAGAATTATTTTTATTTTGTAATAATAGACACATATTGCATAACATATACACCTTAGGTATGTATCATTCTAAAACTATGTATAACAATGGTACTATGTATAAAATTCTTCCATATCTATTAATATGAATCATATAACTATGTGATTTGTCTAACTTTGATAAATGTGTAAGTGTGTAAGACATGCTTCCAAATCATGATCCCACTATATATGGAGAAATTTGAAACTGATATAAGTACCAATTAGATGAAAATTTTCCAAAACATTTCCCCACTATAATCTAGAGATTTTGAATATTGATTAAGTGTGGAGAACATGCTTCTAAATCATGACCCCACTAAATTTGTGAATTGATATAAGTACTATATTAAATGAATGTGGAGAACATTATTCAAAATCATGCCCCTACTAAAAGCTAAAAATTGTGAATGTTTTTAAGTCATGTCCATATGACATGCCCCCACTGAATCTTTAAATTGGTGTAATTATTAAATGCCTAATAAATGTGGAGAACATGCTTCCAAAGCATATCTACACTGAATATAATAAGTATGAATGTGCGGAAGCCATGTCCATATAACATGCCCCTAGTGAATCTAATAACTATGCAAATTTTTGAGAACATATTCCTCAAGTATGCCCCCACTAATTCCCCCCCTTTTGATTTGACATAAAAATAGTACCTAGAAGTTACCTCACCTCAAAAGGGTAAGACAACTGTAACATCTGTGAATGTACCCATGTATCATATAAAAGAAAATATGTCAAGGTAAATATATCATTAAATCAAATAAAACCAATGTGATCACATGTAGGCCTAATATGCATGATAAATATCATGGACACTTATAGATAGTAAAAATACAAGCTCAACAACAAGCACACATAATAACACTTAAAAACAAGTCAAAAGGAAGTGGTCCAAGGAGACCAAAAATAAGGGGCATTTTCAAATATGGTAAAATTGAATAGACATGACTGAGTCAAGTGTCCATAAAAGCAAGGAATGACATATTCAAATGTCCATACAACAAGTAAAAAATTAGCACCAATGGATCAAATATGTTAGTAAAAAAATGTCAAATAATATTTAAAGTACCATGTGTAAGATATAATAATGGATAAGGCATTAATAAGTACATATGTAATCTCAAACATGATAATTTAGAGTGATCGTAAAATCATATAACCTATGTGCATTAATATCATAGAATATGGATGCCCCCAACATCCTATTGATGTGGTTAAAGGAAAATCAAAATACCCATAAGTGTGTATCATGAATCTATGTATGCCTATATATGTGTTTACAGGAGTAAATGATATGCTATTCCTCAACATGAAACTAAAACATAGATTCCAAAAATCTCGTAAAACTTGTAGGTGCCAAAATAGTTTTTGAATTTTTGAATGTTTTTTATATTTTTTAAGAGACAAGATCATCCTATGATATCATCCAAATTATGATCATAGGTATCTCCCCACTTAGAACCTAGTGCAATAAATTGGTGGTAATTCCAAGGAGTATGCATAGGTGAAATATTTATCATTTTAATATATGTGATGCTCTATATATGTATAATAAGACTCTGAGGTCATGAATTACCAATAGAAGGAATAGGGGTTCTTAGAACCCATCTCTATGCACTTTGTAGTTTACTTGGAATAACAATAATAGGAACTTGTTTAGTTTCTCTAGATAACTAAATATGGTATATAGAAGATAAGGATTTTATGGAACCCACTACCTATCTCTAATGTAAATGTATCTCAAGTATTGGACACCTAGAAAAGGGGATTGCTTGTTGCTTACACTTTTTTGGTGTATTAGCCTTAACAGGCTTGACAATCAATTGCTTGGGTATGAATTTCTCTTGTTCAAGAGGATGCTCATGTGGAATACCAGAAACTAAAATTACTTGATTAGCATGAATTTATTTAACACACCCATGAACTATAAAAGGTAATACTCAAAGAGTATGTATCGAAGGTCATCACAATAACATGTCTAAGACACATGTATAAGGTATAAATAAGAAATTAGTAACCACATGTTCAAGACTAACCTATATATGTAGATCAATCTCACAAAGAATCTTTTGGGAGGTCCCATAAAATGCTTTGAATGATCTAGTATATGGGTGTAAATCATGATGACATAGTATAACCTAAATACGTAAGTAATGTCATGGTGTAAACATTTTCACTTTCACCATTATCAATCATAACACTATGTATGGGGTGTTTATCAAGGTATGCTAGAATGAATAGAGAATGAAGATCAAAGTCATCATTCTTAATTTCACTATCATCATATGAAATGGTAGGTTTATGAACCATAGGAGGTATATGTCACATTTAAGTACCAAGATACCATATAGTGGGTATCCATAATATTATGGATGAGGATGTGCATTAAATGCCATTTCAAATTTTTGTTCCTTCTTATAATAGTCTTGCAAAGGATTGTTAACTTTTTTTGTTTATGGTGATCACTAGGTTATGAACCAAATTCATTTATAGGATCATCAAATGTACTTTGTTGGTCATCGATGAGAACCTAGATCTTATTACTCAAGGTAATTTTTTTCTTAGAATGACCAGAGCCTTGGTGATAGTCAAAATAATTAGTTGCATCATATCCTTTGGTTAGAGGTCTATTTACATCAACCTATATAGGATGAGGGAGAGATATAAGATGACACTCTATAAACTACAAGAGTATTGAAATAGGAGGCTCAAGTAAAGGTTTAAATTATCTCCTTGGTGTATTAGATAAGACAAGATGATTAGGTTGTTTTTTAACAATGTTAATTGTGTTATTTGTTTCTTTTTTAGGTTCAGGAGGTTTTACCGTATAAATTTTTTTATTGTAAATTTTCAAATAGATATAAATACAACTATGTGTTTGATACATACTTAAGATTTTTAATGACATAAGATTCATTTCATGGTCTTGTACAACATGCATAAGTCATCAAAATAATGAAACAATTTGAAAATAATGGACTTATGTAAGGGAACAAGCAAACTTTTCTTGAATATGTCTTTCAACTTTTGTTTGCCATATGATTAATCATTTTGTCTATCATTGTCTTATCTCTCAAGACACATTTATTGATTGGTTTATTATTTCCTTATTTAATATTTATTATTTGAGCATAGGAAACCTTTTTGGAAATGTTAATTAAAAAGTGTGCTAAAAACTAATCTTCAAGAGGATTGAATGCTTGCATGGATTGAAGAGGTAAGTCATAAAACCACCTAAAAACATAATCCTTGGGGCTCCTTAGATATAATTTAGTCAAAATTTTATCATTAGAAGCATAATCAAGGCATGCCACATAGACTGTTTGAAGATGTTTTTCAATATTACCCTAACAATAATAAAATGTGAACTTAGGTGCAAAAAGTCTAGTTAGTAAAAGATGTAAAGAGAGCTCAAGTGCAAGAGGGTTATACAACACATCTTATGAATCTATAGCATGTGAAGACTTTGAATCCTTTTGTTCAATGTTTTTAACCTTGTTCTACAAGGTCTTAAATACTTGAAGGAGTGATTGAAATGTAGGCCCAGTGGGATTTTGATTAACAATTTGAACAGTGACAAGAGGGGATACAAACATTTTTTATTTTTAATAGGCATTGAAATTAGTATTTGTGTTGAAACAATGGGTAAGTTCATAATAAATGTATCAATAGTAGTTTCAAGGAACAAAGGTTGAAACACATAATTTATGACCCTATTAAATGTATTGAGTTTTAATGTGTTCAAGGGGATGGATGTATCCACTAAAGTTTTTGCATTTTTAAATTCAATTATAGTTTTTAATATTTTATAAATATATTCAGGATTTTTCAGAATGCACTCATGAAACATTACAATTGAATGCACATGGTAATTGTATACTTTGTCATTTTCATTTATTTTTAGATTTTCATTACCAGAATCTTCTTCTATGATAACCTTATAAAGATTTTTTCATTGTCAACATGGGTATCATCATGATCAAAGGTATGGGATCCTACAATGGTTTGAGATATATTGGATGGGTTGAGGTGAAGCTCAATATGTTCAATAGACACACACCTAAATCTAGGGCTACACCTAGGTTGCATGCAAAATAGTACTAACAAAAAATTAAAAAGTATAGAAATCTAAAATCCTTATTAGTTTAAAACCCTAGGAATCATAAAATTTGCATTCAAATGGGTTGGGTTCACAAAATGTTTAACCCTAATTTGTATTAGGAATCCTTACTTGGGTAGATAGTTGGGTGTTTTTAATGAATAATATTTTTTTAGAGTTGTAAAACTGTAAGAAAATATTTTTATATTGAAAACTATGAAATATATGTATGGTAGGAGAATTTTAAGGAAAACCATAGAATTTATTACTAATATATGTATATCTTAGTGAATTTAACAACTTTATGGGCATTTTATAAGAAATTTTGGAAAATATTTTTCAAAAATTTGTTCATTTGTGAATATAATTTTTTTAAAATTTGTCAAAAACTAGCCCATTGGCAAAATATAGTCCTTAAAAATACCTTGGTAGATAGGGTTACAAATATATAAATGATAGGGCACAAGGGTGAATATCATATCCATAGTATGCCAATTAAAAAATTAGATGTACCATATGCTAAATTTATTTAAATATGATAAGATATTAATGTAAATTAAAACCATGATGGATATAGAAATGACATAAAAGATAGTAATTATCTGGTTCTAATGCTAATGCAGATTTTGATCTCGTACATGTTAAAATCATGAAGGATGATAATTCTAGATCAATTATTAGATTTTGGATCTTGTGCTTCAATCTCTTTGGATAGTTGCACTAGTATAAAATATTTGCATTGACACTATTATCTAGGTTTGATTTTAGTGTCCATTACATAATATCTACTCAAATAAGATGCAATCACCTGGATGCGTCTGGGTTTGGCTTCACCTTCACTCTAGTGCATTGAGATCTAGGTCATGGATTATCGCTCTTGGTGAAATGAAAAAAATCCTAGATTTACATATTCAATATGACCTTAGGGAAAAATGTATTAGTGGTCACATGGTGATGATCTAAATTTCAATGACCTCGCTATCAAACGACACTACTTATATAACAAATTCTTTAGAAGAGGGCCTATCGACCATTTTTGATCCCTAGGTCAAAAGGTCAACCCCTATAATTTTTTTTTATTTTCATGATTTCATAAATTTTTATTAACCATTTCATGACTTATGTGGTCTTAAAATAGTCTTTCCAAAGTCTTATTAATATATTTTATGATTAATTTGACAAAATTAAGGTAGTAGTTTATCCTTATCTTATACTAGTCTAGTCTTCACCATGGTATGAAAAGGTGGTTCCAAAAGGTGTCATAGGTAATTAGGTTGATATTAAATTCAAATTTCCCATTCATCACCTTAATATTTCACACATGTTTGGAAATATTGAGGTTGATTTGCAAACTTTAAGGTAAGTGAAGTTGAAGGAAAAGTACATATAACTAATTCCAACTCATGTCAAAGGTGGTCAGGAGAAGATGCATGGTGTTATGAGATATTAAGGAGAGATATAGGGGTATGTGAAATATAAAATTGGGGAATTACATATTCCATATATGGCATGTGATTTATGAATCATTGTTAAGATGATAAGGCACCTTAAACCCTCCTAAACCCCCTATAATGACCTGATTTGAGAAATAAATACTCAAATGATTTTAAATGATATGTTTCAACATGTAATGAATTTAGTGACATTAATATGTCTCATTATCACCTTAAAATTGTATTAGTTGGCACATGTAAGGTACAGGTTGTATGAAATTGCCCATAAATCATGGATGTATGCTTGTTTATAAGGGTACAAGGTATGAATTAGCCTCCAAATCAAGAAAAAGGCTTATCAATCCTAATAATAGGTTCCAAAATCTTATAATCACCTTCAATTTTCTCTTAATAAGGTATATTAACCAACCAAGTCATCAAGTGGGGTAAAAAGGTGAGAAATACACCATTTTACTAGTAAAGGAGCCTATCTCAAGCCTATGGAGTAAAAATGGAGAGACTCTCCTCAATAGGTTGAGTTTTATGATGATTATTAAGCCCTCAAAAAACCATTTCCAAGACTCATAACCTGAATTTTTTTTGGCAAAACACTCCAACTACCTCTCATGCATGAACAAGTGCCTAGACTAGGGTTTTGGCCATTTACTGGTTCACCCATCTGTACAAGGTCTTAGGTCCTAAAATTTGGCATAAATAATGGTAATGGGATGGGAAAATTGAATCAAACATTTATTTTTAATTTAAATTTATGGGAGGATATTAGAGCCAAAACTCAGTTTCTAGGCCTAGAGGCTCGATTGAGGCCTAATTAGAGAGAGAAAAAGGGTGAATAAATGTACTTTCAATTGCTTTTAGGTCATGAAATTTGGCATGGATATATAAGGTAATACTGGGTACTCAAAAATATGTCTATTTTTCCAATATCTTTCATACATTGTCCTACACAAGGAGCTTTGTGTGTTTTTTGGGATACAATGAATTGAAGGCAATTGAGAACTTTAGGTACAAAATCAGGTCTTGGTGAGTGTTTAATGAATTCAAATGGATTTATTTAGATTTTATAAGATATAGATATGCATTAAATTGAGAGAGAGTGTACTCATGAATATTAAATCAATTTTTGAGCCATTTGGGCAAGGAAAGGCATAGTGAAGACAAAGGGGTTCAAAGACACCTAAAGAGGTATTTGATGATCACCATTGAGATGCCAATTTGGAGAGATTGTAAAGTAATGATATGTGTCAAAGATCATAGAAATAGATAACTCAATTTGATGTTATGACCAAAGAGTACCACTTGTTACTCTCTAAACCAAGAAAAAGAGTGGTTTTGAAGAATAAGACAAGGTGTCAGTCAACTAGACAAAATCCTATGCCATTTGGAAGAAGAAGCATCTTCAAGAGAAAAATAATTATCCTTTGATAAATTATAAAACTATTCTCCAAATCCTTTCTTTATTTTAAATCTCACTTGACACTTGTCATGTCTCACTTCTATGCCCCTCTCTCTCTCTTCTAGTTTCACTTTCTCTATAAATTTAGCCTTGTTAGGCTTTGTATTCATCTTCTATGTGGGTATGGAAAATCTAGGCCCATTTGTATGCCTTTGATCAATGATAAAATACTGGTTTTACATTCTCCTTTGACTAGTTTTAGTATGTTTGTATGACTAGTTGATCTTATCAAGTGTTTTGTTTAGTCTCCCTTAGCATGTTATCCTTTTCTAACACTCATATGTAATTTTCAAGATTATTTGTAGGTCATCAGGAGTGTATAAGTAAAGTGTGAAGTTTAGTGATTTGTCTACTCATTAGTGTCATTCTATGGTCTCTAACTTAGTCTTACTAGCCCAAACATCTATCACAACCTCCATAATGAAGTGTTGATGTAGAGAGGTAGAGTACGAGTAGTGTGTGTTCAATTTAGTCTCATGGTTGATGTGCACATGCAATTGGTTGGTAGTGGTCAATTTTTTTGGTGCATCACCTTCATTAGATTAGGTTTGTCTCTCTTTTCCTAAAAAGTTTATATATTAGTGCATGATCCTAAGTGATACATCAAAGGGAGCTAGCTAGCCATATAACCTAAATATTAAATCCATGTAAAGGTCACCCATAACCTAGGATTGTCTCCACGTTACTCCAAATTTGGAAGGCTTGAACAATTTTCCAAGGGTGTAAATTTAGGTGATAGTTATGGCATGCTTAGTGGGACAAAGGCCCAAAGTGTTTTAAGGATTTTTGGTGTTGTCCTTCAACATATCAGCCTTTAGAGGAATTTAAAAAACATCAATGGCAACTCCAAACAATTCTCAACTAGTATAGGCAATCCAAGTGCCCAAAAATTAGAATTTTTTGTATATTCTTAATCTCCATTTGGAAAAATTCATATCCTATACCTTCATATTATTTTAGACTAATGATGTTCATAGTTTCTCCTCAAATATCTCTCAAATAGCTACCCACCTAGTTTACCAATAACCCATCTATCCCTCTAATCAACCTCACCAAAGTTGTGTTTCTCCCACTTCATCCTTATCCAAACTTAAACAAATCATACTAGATTGCATAAGGACCATGATTAAGACTAAAAAATAATTAGATCTTGGTATATCTTATCTTATCCATGACATCTATTACATTAGAGATTTCATTTAGAAAATTTGGAGTGGTTGGGAAGCCATTGAAGAATCAAACTACCTAATCAATGAAAAATAAGAGGTTAAAAGATGGATACACCTAATGGCAGGTAAGATAATGTGTTGAGAAAAAAATTACATCCAATTCAACCAACTTTATCTTCCCCATCCTACACCAGTTTAATCTACTTCTACCCTAAACTCAACCCAAGTTGAAATATGCAATCAAGGGAGGTCTATGCCAATGCAATCTTCATCCACTCTTCCTCAAGATCTTGAGATAACCCCTTCTTGGAGACATTATAGGACTATCACTACTAATTTTGTTATGACTACTCTTTAGAAATAACATTTTCCCATGCATATCCAAAGTCAATAAAAAATAAGTCTAGAGAAGCCAATTCAAGAGACATCCCAAGTTCTACAAGCCTTTCACCTACACTCTAACATGAGATTGTAGTCATCCATGAAGTTCAAACCACCTAAAAGTTTTAAAAGGAAATTGAAGAGTGGAAAATGAAGAATAGAACATCTTTAATTCAATTCTCTTCTTCTCATTATACTATAAAATAAGACTTAAAATAGGTTTGGTATGGTTTTGAACTTGAAGAGAGAGTGGATGATGAGATGATAGTCATGAGTAAAGTTACAATAGGTGAAGTTCACTTGGATAATATTCAAGAGTGTCCAAATAACCAAGAAAAGATAAATATTTGATTTGAGTTGCCTTAATTAAAGATGATGATCCTATCTCTTTTAGCAAAAATGAGTTGATTGTAGTAGAACTATCAAGAAGCAAAATTCAAGAAGACACACATGAGCAATCTAAAATTACAAGTAATCATGAAGAAGTAGTGATAGTCCTTGATAAGCAAGATTAAGATAATTCATGGAAATAGTTATACCATGACTTCGTGGGAGAACTTGAGGTGTTCAATAGTAGTGGATCTCTTGAAGAGCAAGATGAGAAGACTAATAAGATGGAGCATAAGGCACATATTGAAAGATATAATGATAACATGGTGGTCTTGAATGAAGTGATAACTAAGTATGAGGTAAGATTTCATGAAGACACTTTGGTCATTAGCCCTGTTAAGCATTATGACCGAGTGATAGAGATGGAAGAATCCAAAACCTAGATAGGCCATGGTTTAATTGAAGTAATTGATGAACTTATTATCCTTAAAAATAATGGTATTAATGAGATTGATTTTGGAATCATTTCAAATGACCACTATGAAATTTCCTTTGGGGAAGATCTTGAATATTTTTCTTTAGATTAGATGGTAGACATTTACATTCAAGTAAACATGTTCAATAATAAACTGATCAAAGTGTACACTTTGAAAGGCATGATCCTAATGATTTATAAAAAAATGAAGATACAACCATGGTCACATTAGAGATATATTCTAACATGGAAAATTAATATAGGGTAAGTTTTGAGGATCAAGATGAATTTGTGTTCATTGGGAACACATTTTATGCTGATGATCCACTTGAAAGTCTACCAAGAGGATTGTCAATCAAGAAGAAGATGAGTCCAATAAAGAAAAGATCTAAGAGGCATCTTGGTCCATGTAATTTCTCATCACACGAAGAATATTATTTCAAAATATTCCCTTTTTATCTATGAGGATCAGTCTTTGTAGGTTAGTTTACATATAGTAGGTTGCTTATGTTGTGTTTTATTTTACCTAAGTACTTGGTAGCACATGTGTGTTGTCTTGTTTCCTTTACTTCATGTGTTGTTATTGTTTTATGTGTGTTTAGAGGTCAATTAAATTTATATTATCTTGGTCAAGGTCAAATTAGGTTTGAGTTTAAGTGAAAGTGACTCCATTGCCAAATGTAAGGACAAGACTACTAGTCTAATAATCATTTCAAGCATGTTACCCTTGTGTATCACCAATTTATTGAGCATTTTTTACCTCCTAGGATAAAAGGTTAACCCATATAATAAAAAAGTTGATTATAATAATTCCATAACTTTTTCCTAACCATTTCATGCCTTATGTGGTCTCTAAATAGTCTTTCCAAAGTCTTATCAGCATATTTTAAGGAAATTTGACAAAATTAAGATAATGGTTTGTCTTTATCTTATACTAGTCTAGTCTTCACCATGGTATGAAAATATGGTTAAAAATGTGTCATAGGTCCTTAGGTTTATATTCAATTCACATTAACCTTTCATCACCTTACATGAAAATTTCACACATGTTTGGAAAGATTGAGGTTGATTTACAAACTTTAAGTTAAGTGAAGTTGAAGGAAAAGTGCATATAACTAATTCCAATGTATGTTAAATCTGACCAAGGAGAAGATACATGGTGGTATGATATATTAGAGAGAGGTATAAGGATATATTAAATATAAACTTGGGGAAATAAGTCTTACATCTATGTCTTATGCTTTATGAATCATCATTAAGATGATAAGGCACCTTAAACCCTCCTAAACCCCTCATAATTACCTGATGGGAGAAATAGACCCTCAAATGCTTTAAAATGATATGTTTCAACCTAGTAATGAATTTGGTGACCTTAAATAGTCTCATGATCACTTGAACATTGTATTAGATGACATGTACAAGGTACATGTTGTATACAATTACCCAAAAAGCATGGTTGTAGGCTTATTTATGAGGGTGTAAGATATGAACTAGCATAAAAATAAAGAAAAAAGGCCTATAATGCTTGATCATAGGTTAAAAATATTATACTAACCACTAAAAGTGTTATAAGTAGATATTGAACTAGTCAAGTCATCAAGTGGGGTCAAAAGGTTATAAATGCACCATTTTGCTAGCCAATGATCCTATCTCAAGCGTATGGACTATAAATGGAGAGATGTTTATTAGTATTTTGAGTTATATTATGATGTTTTAGGCCTCAATTAACCATTTCCAAGCTTTAGAACCTAAAAAATTCTTAGAAAAACACTCCAACTACCTCTCATATATGAACAAGTGCCTAGACTAAGGTTTTGTCCACTTCATGGTTCACCCATCTGTATAAGGTTAGAGGTCCTAAAATTTGACACAGAGAATGGTAAATGTATTTTAAAATTTAATCAAAAATTATTTTAAGTTTTTCATGTGTGGGAGAAGATCAGAGCTAAAACTTAGTTTCTAGGCCTTGAGGCTTAATTAGAGAGAGAAAAAGGATGAATAAATGTAATTTCACTTGCTTTAAAGTCATGGAATTTTTCATGGATTTGTAAGGGACTATTAGGTACTCAAAAATATTCTTATTTTAATAATATCATTTTTACTTTATCCTACATAAGGAGCTTTGTGTGTTTTTAGGGGTACAATGAATTAAAGGCCAGTGAGAGCTTTAGGTTCAAAATGAGATCTTGGTGAGTGTTTAATTCATTAAAAGGGATTTGTTTAGGTATGATAAGATATGGAGATGAATTACATGGAGATATTGTGTTCTCATGAAGATGAAATCAAGTTTTGAGACATTTGGGTAAGGAAAGGTGTAGTGAAGACATAAGGGTTTCAAGACACCTAAAGAGTTGTTTGATGATCATTACTATGATGTAAATTTTGAGGGAGTATAAATTGACTCAAGTTTTCAAAGATTAGATAAAGAGATAACTAAAGATGACTTGGTGACCAAATAATACCACTTGTCACTCTCCAAGCCAAAATAAGGGGTAATTTTGAAGAAGAAGATAAGGAGTCAAGCAACTATACAAACTCCTATGCCATTTAAAATAAGAATAACATTCAAGAGAGAAAAAATTGTCCTTTGAGATATTTTGAAACTATTATTCAACTCCGTTATTTATTATAAAACTCACTTGACACTTGTTATGGCTCACTTCTATGTCCCTTTCTCTCTTCTAGTTTCACTTTCTCTATAAATCCTACCTTGTTAGGATTTGTATTTATCCTTAATGTAGGTATGGAAAATCCCTACCCATTTTTATGACTTTTATCAATGAGAAACTACTAGTTTTACCTCCTCCTTTGACTAGTTTTAGTTTGTGTGTATGACTAGTTGATCTTATCAAGTGTTTTGTTTAGCCTCCCTTGGAATGTTGTCCTCTTCTAAAACTCATATTCAATTTGAAAGCTTCTTTATAGGTCATATAGAGTGCCCAAGTGAAGTGTGAAGGTTGAGTGAGTTTTTTACTCATTAGTGTCATTCTATGACCTATTGATAAGTCCTCCCAACCCAAACATATATCACAAACTCCATAATTAAGTGTTGATGTAGAGAGGTAGATTACGAGTAGTGTGTGTTTAGGTTAGTCTCATGGTTGATGTACACATGTAGATGGTTGGTAGCGGTCAAATTATTTTGATTAATTACCTATATTAGAGTAGGTTTCTCTCTCTTTTCCTAAAAAATTGATAGATTAGTGCATGAGACTAAGTGATAAATAAAGGGGATCTATCCTTATAACCTAGAGATTGAATCCACTTAAATCTCACCCAAAGCCTAGGATTGTATCCATGTTACCCCAAATTTATAAGGCTTTAACAATCTTTCAAGGGTGAAAATTTGGGTGATAATAGTTCTGGCATGCCTAGTGGGACAAAGTTTCAAAGTGGTTGAATGATTTTATATGTTTTACTTTGACATATCAGCATTTAGAGGCATTAAAAAAATATCAATAGTGGCTCCAAAGTGAATCTTAGCTGGTATAGATAGTCCAAGTGCCCAAAAATCAAAAATTTGTATGTATTCTCAATATCCATTTGGTGAAAATGCATATCCTATACATTTATATTATTAATATTAGAATAATATGTTCATGGTTTATCCTCAAATATCTCTCAAATATATTCCCAAATAGTTTACCAACAACCCATATATCCCTCTAATCAACCTCACCAAAGTTGTATTGCTCCCACTTCATCCTTATCCAAACTTAAAAAAATCATACTAGACTACATAAGGACCATGATGAAGACTAAAAAATAAGTAGAGATTGGTTTAACTTATCCTATCCATGACATCCAATAAATTAGAGATTTAATTTATAACTTTTGGATTAGTTGGGAAACTATTGAAGAAGTAGACTACCCGGTCAATGAAAAATAGGAGGTTAAAAGATGGATACACCTAATGGTATGTAATATGATGAATTATGAGAAAAAGTACATCCAACCTAACTAATTGTATCTTCCCCCTCTTAAATCATGTAAATATAGTAATAAAAATGCTATCATCTATCCTAAACATTAGTGTCTAGCAATAATAAGAGAAGGTATAGGCTCAAAACTTTTAGAGGTTAAGATAAGTACATTTTAATCATTTTGGGAAAGATGGGATGTCTTTGTCATAAATATAAGGAAGGTTAAACTAAGAAACATGATAAGAGGCACAAGATAGAATGGTTATGAGGATTTTGAAATCAAGGCATGTGTATAATTAAGAGGAACATGCAAGGGCTAAGTTTTTCAAGTGTACAAGATTAAGGTGATACATAATCACAAAATATCATATATAGTTTCCATGGTTTGTTTTCCCACTTGGTGTGCCTTGTGTTAATGTTAGGTGTTTTTATCTAGGCCTTGGTATATTTATTTATTTTATTTATCTTTTTTATCTTTTATTTCCTTTCTTGTGTAGTTTTTCCATTTTCCTCCCTCATTCCTTATTGATAATATTTTTTTTTGGGCCTTAGGGACATAAATTTTGTCATCTATGTATTTAGTCTTTAGTGGTTTATAGAGGTGGATAAAAGTGACATCTTTTCACGTGTGGAAATTTTTGAGGATGGTAGTTTTAATAATCCCTATGGTGATTCAAACACTTTTGAAATTTTCCTTGATGTGAGCACTATTGTGAATTTGGTTGGTTGGAAAGAAGGAAAAGAAGGGGCTGGTAAAAATTTATTTAGTGAGATTTTACGATAGGAGGAGACATCTAAGCACTCAGATGGGGGAAAATTCATCCTTATTGGAAATTAACTAGGTAAGGATGAGAATGATGAACAATGTTTAAAAAAATATGATAATCTACCTTACCTAGGAAAAACTTTGAATTTATTTTTGAATGAAATGATGGTTAATATTTTTAGGTAGAAGAAATTGTTTAAATAATATTGGAGTTTTTTAAATTTATTTTAATATAAATTAATTTCCCTCCATTATTTTTTTGGCAATTGGCTTAACATTGACTGGGGTAAAAAATGGGTATTTATATCACTTTTTTAAAATGTTCCAAATGGGGGTTTTCATGATTTTGTTCAAAATCTCAAATATGCAAAGATGTGTTATAAGTAAACCCCTCTATAATGTTAGTTAGTCAATATTTAAGGTTGTCTCTTGGAGTCATAATATCGACTGTAATGATATTGTCTTTAAATATTCACTTAGATGGGTTGATATAAAATATGTTCCTATTTAGGTATGGAAATGTTTTCCCCAAGTTCCCAAACTAATAGTAAAGTTATAAGAATTGAGGAAATTAGAATATCTTTATCTCATATGCTTTCTAGATTCTTGGTTTTCTTTGAGCTATTAGAGGTTTTTATATAAACCCTAATTTTTAATTTCAAAGGGGAATATTTCACATGTTCCATTAAGGGATTGGGGGGCCTTATTGATTGTTTATTATATAAAAATGTTGGTCACCTTAAAAAAAATTCCCCCTTCTAAAAAATATATGAATTTGAATAAGGATTGATTTAATGGGCCTACTCAAACCAACCATGATTCTAGTATCAATCTGAGTTCTACCTTTATAGTAAAAATTGTTATGAGAGACAACCCATGTATTTAACTTATCCCTAATAAAGGAATAACACTATATATTAAACAATTAAAAATGTATGTTACTAAGGAATCTAAGTGTTTTATTAGCTCTGATCACCCTATTAAGGTCAACATACCCGCATTGCTAAAAAATGGACCCTTATTTCAAATTCTGCTAATTTGTGCTATAAATTCAACATCCACTTGACTAGAGTGCATTATTAGAATATTATGGTTCTCATCATGTTTGAGTTGTCTGGTTAGAGTATAATCTTCATTTGAATTTATCTATTATGCTAATGTTTAAATATTTATTTTAGGATACAAGATTAGTGGAGTCCATCTGGAATGGATAATGTCTAATCTTCATGATTTAATTTGATTTTTTACTAGCCTTTGGTCTGTTAAAACAAGTTGAATATATGTTTGGTCATATTAAAACCCTCATTTTGATTACCCTAGCTCAGGTTCTTTTGAATCAAATTCAAATTTAAGCAGGAACCATCTACATGGGAAGTACTTTATTATATTATGGACTTTAGTCTAAAATCTTTATGTTAGATCCTTTATATCTTATGGTTCACGAAGAATGATTAACAAGGGGACTCTTTTATTATGTTTTGACCTTAGATTAAAATTTATATTAAAGTTTTAATAATGTTTATTGACATGATAAAAACCTTAGTCTAAATTCTTTATGCTAAGTCCTTTAAGTCTCCAAACATTTATGCCTTTAATTTTATGCCCACAAAAATAGACAAACCCAAAGGTGATAGGTGGTGAGATTTTGAGGCTTCAAATAGAGATAAACGACCTGCATGTCAAGTTAAAAGTTCAATAAGTCAAGGAAAAGATACAATGTTATGTATTTGACTAGTTAGAGATGATTTATTGATGAGAGATAAAAAATAAAATGTCAAATGTTCTAAGATCTCCATGAGAGTGATAAGTGTCATCATCTCAGAGGCAACTCAAAGATCTAATGAAACACAAGGTCATTTTATTTGAATTTGCATAGGAACAATTATTATATGTTAAACTTAGTTTATGATTTTAGCCTAAATTTTTTGTCATGTTTATCAATATGACCAAAATTTTAGTCTAAAAGCTTCATACTAAGTTCTATATTTCCTGAAGCCCCATAGTCTAGTCTATCATGACATGGTCTAAATTAAGTGGATCTATTTTATTATATATTTTTAAAAACCTAGCTTAAGACTTTATCCTAAGGATTTTATCATGTTTATTAACACAAATAAAACCTTAGGCTAAAATTATATCCTAAATTCTATATTTCTTAGGACCTTATTAAGTCTATTTTATGTTTGCAAAAATGGAGTGAACCTAGAAAAGAGAAGTGCCAAGCTCGTGGGGAGTTAATAGTAATTGAAATATTCAATGGATATCATTTTATTAGGTGGATATGATCGAACGGTGCATGATCAACATTGAAATGTCAAAAGGATCTAAGAACACCACGAGAGTGACAAGTGTCACCATCATAGTGGGAAGCCTAAATATCCAATGGAGAGTGTAAGTTTAAAAGTCAAGAGCCCCAAGACAAGTAAGGATTCTCCAAGTGGCATGATCCTAGAGATCAATGACAAAATCCTATGAATACCATTCACTTAGGCAAATAAGATCTACTAGACCACATCAACTCAAGTGAGGATGACATAATGGCATGAAATGAGGGTTGATAATTTAGAGGAGCCAAGAGTAAGTGAGAGGCTTCCACATGAAATGATAATTCCCAAATGATGAAAAGAGTATAGATCTCATAAGATGCTACCACATGGAATAATCTCATGAGCTCAAAGATGAATATCAATAACTCATGATGAAAGTTAATGCTCATAGACTCCAAAATAGATCAATGGTACAAAATTGATCTATCCTAAGAAAGCATAAAGTAAGGGCACATGTCCAAAAGCAAAATTGATCTAGCTTGAGAATGCATAAAGTAAGGACAAATATTTAAAGGTAATAACAATCACATTTTTTAATCAAATGGATAGATTGGTATGGGCATTACCATATTGACATGACACATTGGATTCTTAAACTAGTGAAGATCAAGAATGTGAACACACATGTTTTAGGATTTATATGGTTAGTGAATATGAAAATGAAGATCCAATAATAGAATAAGAGAAAGCTATAGCTACAAAATCATCTCAAAATTCAATTAAGTTGACATAGTATTCTCTTTTAAATCAAAATATTCTGTTAATCACTTTAAGGGAATATTTTATTCTATAAAAGTAGGAGCAACAATAACATATATAGATTTTGGTTAGTCATATTGGAAAAGTATCATTGATATTAGGGATTTCTAAAGGGACAACTATCCATAACACTTTTTCAATTGTCATTTCACTTGAATAACAACCATACCTAATTAAGCCTTATATAAAAAGAGGTATTTTAATTATAAAAAGGGGGTAGTTCTTAGAGCCAAAATTTCTTTGTAAACAAGGAGCATGTAATACAAGTAAGGAATTTTACAAAGTTTATCCAAAAAAATTTTGTGTGTTTTCTATCATGGCTGATTCCTTAGTTTTCTAGTTTGATGTTCATATTTGAATGGTTTTCATGAATTCTAAATGTGCTAATATGAATGCAGAGTTGTAAACTTATGCTTATGATGGGTTTATTGAAGGATTATATATTTAATTCATTTCTTTTTCTTTGATTACATATGTACTAGTACTAGTTATTTGTAGAAGTAAATCTTTAAATTAAATTTGGTTTCTCATTTGCATTATCTCACTTTTCCTTAAACCCTCACCTAGTATGTAGTAGGATCCGTGCTTAGTAATTTCATGATATATATTGGTTAAATTCATGTCTAGATGAAATCTAAATTTTGTCATAATGTCTATAATGAATATTATAAACACCTTCTTTTTTCCCTACCCTCCCTTTTTATCCCTTTTTACCAATTCAATTTAGTTTAGCTTGTCATTATAAATATCCATGTTAGCTTAGGGTTTGGACTTTAGTTTTTGGACATAATTCATTGGAATTAGTTCAGATCAATTTCATCTTCATAAATATTTAGGACCATGGTTGTTCCCAACAACCATTTACATGTTCATTTTTTTAAATAGCCATTTATTTTGGCCACTACTCTACCAAAGGTCTTGGGAAGATCACAATCAACAACTCATATAATGGCTTATTTGAATCCATAAATGAGAAGTGTTTATTAAACACTATATGAACCTATTGATACATTTAGGTGCATCAACAAGGGAAACATTAGTGGTATAAGGAGGGAATTTAAGCTAAAGCTTTGTAAATTTGAAGTATCTTTGCTAAGTATTAGTGAATTTTGTTCAAATATCAGTTGATTCTTTGCATATTTGTGTTATTCTTAGCTCAATTTTTAAATATCACTGATATTCATGGTTTCAAACTAGCCTTTAGGATTATTTATCTAAATATTACTTTTCTTTGAAAATTTATGTGCAAATTTTACAAAGGTTGCTTCAGCTTCATTAAGGATCCATTTATCTTTGCAAAGATTTAATTTCTATGTTGTATTGTGAACATGATTTGGATCTAGAATGACCACAAGTAGGATCTTTTTCAAGGTATGGCATGGTTAGGTAGATCTTCTATCGATATTCTTGGCTATGTACATGATTTGCCTCAAAATCCTAAATAGTATTTATCTTCTTTTAGTCCTACTAGTGTTATGACTACTGAGGAACATATCAAGTGCTTTAAAGTTACCTTAGGATTGCTAAATTTTGTTTATGAAGATGTTTCTTGTAGATTGTTTCCTTGTACTCTTAGAGATGAGGCATATGATTGGTTTTTTAACCTTCCTAAGGATTTCATTATCAGCTGGGATGATTTCAATAATCATTTCATTAATTAATTTGGAAATATCATAAGTCCATATGTCCTTTATCAACAAATTACTAATGTAAAAAAATATTCAAATGAAACCATTAGAGTTTTTACTACTAAATTTTAAAAGATGTTGAATATAACTATAACTACCTATAGACCTATTGAGGCTTTAGCTTTAGATATTTATAAAGATGCTTTAGATACATTAACTTCTATGTTTTTAAAAAGATATATTAGAGTCATTAATACATTAGCTTTATCCTATGTTGAAGTTATGGTAACTAATGACCAAATACAACCCCAAGGTCAAAAGGCATATGCCATTCTAAATATCAATCCTAATTTTCCCATGCTGAAGGGCATGCCTAATGTTAATCAGATAATGCTTACTTTAAATCAAAATCTAGTTATAAATTAATTACCTTTGAGTCATGCTCATCTTGGTCAAAACCTAGGATTATTGAATAACATTAAAATTGGATTTCATTCACAAGATCAAAAAGCTATGGTACCAATAGATAGAAGTAGTCCTCAAGTTCATAATTTAGAGGCACCTAAAAATGAAAATGACTCCATTTTAAAAATGGTCCAAAAGATGAGCATTGATTTTATTGAGACAAAAAATTAGTTAAGTAATAGTGGGGAATGTTCTAATAGAAATTATTCTATTCAAGGGTTCAATAAAACCACATCTAGGTTTCATAATCGTAATGATAACTATAACAATGAGCCATCTAAAATTATGAATGTGCCTGACATAAAAAATTATGATTTGACTTTGGATAATTATTGTAAGGTTCATAATAATGTTGCATGGTCATCTAGTTCTTCTAAAAAATATACATCTTTCAAAATAGCTCTTATGGTAGAGACCTGTGATTTTCCATTTAAATATGAAAATGAATTTAAAGATACTTTAGAGGAGGGATCTACGATACCAATCATGGAAGAAGATCCTATCCTTTATAAATTAATAGAAGAAGTTGTAATTGAGATGAATGGAGTTATTGAAGTTGTCATTCAAACACTTGTAGGCAAAGAAGATGAAGATAAAGATGAAACAAATGCAATAAATCAAGAAATTTCATATGAATCCATCAAAAGGTTAGAAGTATGTGATCAAAATGTTTTAAATGATAATATTCTAAATTAATCTCATGTCCCTTCTATTTATAATGATGAATAAGCCTTTTGGGATGACTTGGAGAGTTTTTGTGCAAGGATTGATAGTCCATTCCCACTTCATGTGAATATTGAGGAATGCATTATAGAAAGTACTATTGTAACCATTATTAAAGAAGGAAATGATATTATTGAGATCCAAAATCAATATGATTTGGATCCTAATGAAGACATGAATCGAAGTATGCCATATGAGTGCAAAATACAACCATGGAAGGACAATGAGACAAGACATGATTTGTCTTTGAATGAAGTAGAGATATTTTTTTGAATGCAAGAAAGAAGAATTTGGGAAGAATATGATTGGATCTTGGATCCATATCTTCAATTGATGCACTTGAGAATGGATATGGGAAGCCAAACTGCATCATCCAGAAGACACAAGCATATAGATGTTCCTATCCACAAGAAGGGACCATTCAATGGAAGAAATCATGTTTCAAGGTTTTGTAGTAAAATAAATAACTTTCCCTTTGATCCTAGAGGTAAGTTATTTATAAATTTAGTTTAGGGTTTAGATTATTTTCTTTCCTTCTTGTCCCTTATTTATAAATAGTGTTTGTAAATATTTTTTTGCTTGTTGTTTGTTTGTTTGGTGTGTTTACCTTTTCCTTTAATTTGTTCCCTAATTTAAATAAGTCCTTTTTGGCAACCCTTAGCTCAAAGTTCACCTAACTACTCAAGAAATTTATAGTTTATAAATATAGGTATGACTTCTCAACATTGGTTGATCATGGATTTGTGAAATATGAACTTGATGTTATTATTTGGATAAACTAGAAAAGACTAATAAATAGGTTAATTATTCCTTGAGATTCTAAACCTTGTTCTAATCTAAGTTTGGTTCTAATAAGGATTGCACATGTAGGGTGAAAGATTAAATTATTAGGATGTAGTCATGTTTGCACTTAAAAAATATTAATTAGCTAGGACAAAGTTTATAGCCAAGGATGATTTTCTAAAGATCAAACATGTGACCAAATCCTAAAACCTAGCTAATCTGGATCCCAACCTTTACTAAAAAGTCAAAATATCTAAAAATAAAAAATAATAATAAGAGCTTATTGAAAAATTCAAAAGCTTTCCAAATAAAGGTGATTTTGGTAACTCCACTGGGGCTATGGATGCCTAGATGGCATTGGAGAAAGGCCTTGAGTGGATCCAAAGGTATCTTTATAAGAGATATGGATGCTTAGATGGAATTAGAGCAATGACCAAATCCTTCCCTGAGCTAAATCATGATTCCTTATGAACATCTAAATATGTTGTAAGTCAATGTTAATGGTTAAGGTCATGAATCTGGAAGTTGTTCTCTAAATCCTATGGAAATTAGTAAGTGGAATCAAAGCACAACATGTGCAAGATTTATTCTAACCATGAAATGATCTTAATAATTGTGTTTGATCAAGTGGAATAAGTAGCCTAATTATTATTTTAAACTAGAGTCTCTAAATTCTAACATATTACTATGTTTCCACCAAAAGTCACCATTTGTTGAGGTTAACATACCCCCATTTTTGAGAAATGGGGACTCTTATTTCAAATTTTTCTAATTTGTGCTATAAATGAACATCCACTTGACCATAGTGCATTATTATAATATCAAATTTATCATCATGTTTGAGGTGTCTGGTTAGAGCATAATCTTCATTTGACTTTATCTATTATGCTAATGTTTGAATTTCTATTATAGGTTGTAGGATTAATGGAGTCCATCTAGAATGGAAAATGTCTGATCTTCATGATTTAATTTGATCTTTTACTAGACTTTGGTTTATTAAAACAAGTTTAATCTATGTTTGGTCATATTAAAAACCTTATTTTGATTATCCTATCTCAGGTTATTTTTAATCAAATTCAAATTTAAGTAGAAAACATTTATGTAGGAAGCACTTTATTATATTATGGACTTTAGTCTAAAATATTTATGCTATGTCCTTTATATCTTATGGTTCATGAGGGCTGATTAATGAGGGGACTCTTTTATTATGTTTTGAACTTATCTTGAAATTTATATTAAATTTTTAATCATGTTTATCGACACAACAAAAACCTTAGTTTGAATTCTTTATGCTAAGTCCTTTAAGTCTCCAAACACTTATGTCTTTAATTTCATGTCTGTAGAAATGGAAAAACTTGAAGGTGATAGGTGGCAAGATCTTAGGGTTTTAGAAGGAGATCAATGACCCATGTGTCAAGTTATAATTTCAATATGTCAAGAAAAGGATCCAACAATATGCATTTTATCACTCAAATATAATCTAACGATGTGAGATCAAAGTTGAAATGTCAAAGGTTCTAATATCTCTATGAGAGTGACAAGTGTCACCATCTTGGAGGTAACTTGAAGATCTAATAGAATGTGGGGTCATTTTATTTAAATTTGCATGGGAACAATTATTATATGTTAAACTTAACTTAAGATTATATCCTAATTTTTTTTTCATGTTTATCAACATGACCAAAAATTTAGTCTAAAATCTTCATACTAAGTTCTATATTTCTTGAAACCCCCTAGTCTAGTCTGCATTCACATGGGCTAAATTAAGTAGAGTTATTTTATTATATATTTTTAAAAACCTAGATTAAGAATTTATCCTAAGGTTTTTATCATGTTTATTAACATGACTAAAAACTTAGGCTAAAATTATATCCTAGGACCTTATTAATTCTATTTTATGTTTACAAAAATGGAATGAACCTAAAAAAGATAAGTGTCAAACTTATCAGGAGTCAATAAGTCAAGGCAAGATATAATGAAGAGAATTTGATTAGGCGAAGATGATTGAATGGTGTGTGAGCAATGTTGAAAGGTCAAAATGATATAATATCACCACAAGAGTGACAAGTGTCACCATCTTTGTGGTTATCCTAAAGATCCAATGGAGAGCATAAGTTCAAAAGTCAAGAGCCCTAAGACAAGCAAGGATTTACCAAGTGGTATGATCCTAGAGATTAAAGGTAAGATCCTACAGATCACATTCACTTAGGTAGACAAGATATAATGGACCACATAAAATCAAGTGAGGATGATCTAACAACATGAAGTGAGGGTTGATAATTAAAAGGAACTTAAAGAAAGTGAATGTATTCCACATGACATGATAGCACTCAAATGATGAATAGAGCTTAGATCTCATGAGATGCTACCACATGTCATAATATAATGAGATTAAAGATTAATATCAGTGGATCATGATAAAAGATAATTCTAATAGACTTCAAAATAGATCAACAATGAAAAATTGATCCATATTGAGAAATTACAAAGTAAGGACACATGTCCAAAGGCAATAATAGTCACATTTTTTAATCAAGTGGATAGCTCAGTATGGACATTGCCACATTGACATGGCATGTTGGCTTATTTAACTAGTGAAGATCAGGGATGTGAATACAAATATTGTAGGCTTAGTCTAGTTAGTGAATATGAAAATGAAGATTAGATAATAGAATAAGAGAAGGCTAGAGTTACAAAGGCATCTCAAAATTCAATTGAGTTGACACAATATTCTCTTTTAAATAAAAAGACCCTGTAAATCATTTCAAGGGAATATTTTATTCTATAAAAGTAGGAGTAACATGGAACATATATAGATTTTTGTTGGTCATATTAGAAAAGTGTCATTGATATTAGGGTATTCTAAAGGGACAACTATCCATAACACTTGTTCAATTGTTATTTGACCTGACTGATAACCATACCTCATTAAGCCTTATATAAAAGGAGGTATTGTCATTGTAAAAAGGGGGAGTTCATAGAGCCAAAATTAATTTGTAAAATTGGAGCAAGCAATATAAGAAATAAATTCTATAAATTTTGTCCAATATTTGTTTGTGTGTTTGTTATCATGGTTGCTTCCTCAATTTTCTTATTTGATCTTTAGATTTGAATGGTTTTCATGAACTCAAGATGTGATAATATGAATGAAAATTTCTTAATTTGTGCTTATGCTGAGTTGATTAAAGGATTATAGATTTAGTTCATTTCCTTTGCTTTTCTTATAAATGTGGAAATTTTATTTGTTTATAGAAGCAAATCTTCGGATTAAATCTAGTTTTTCATTTGCATTATCTCATTTTTACTTAGACCCTCACTTGGTATGTAGTAGGATATGTGTTTATGTTATTTCATGATATATATTGGTTAAATACATGTCTAGATGAAATATAAACTTTGTCATTATGTCTAGATTGAAGTAAAAAACACCTTTTTTATGTTGTACCCTCCCTTTTGCTCCTTTTTAACCTATTCAGTTTAGTTTAGCTTGTTGTTATAAATATCCATGTTAACTTAGGGTTCAGAATTTAGGTTTTAGACATAATTAATTGGAATTAGTTCATATCACTTTCATCTTAAAAAATATTTAGGAACATGGTTGCTCCCAACAACCATTTACATGTTCATTTTGTGAAACAATCATTTAGCTTAACCGCTACTCCATGATAAATCTCAAAAAGATCACAACCAACAACTCATGCAATGTATTCTTTGAATTAAAAAATGAGAAGTGTTTCTTAAACACTATATGAACTTGCTAATACATTTAGGTGAATCAAAACACCCTTCATAAGTTTCCCCATTTTATTGTAGATAAAAATGATAGGATGGTATCTATCTCTTTTGGTCTATTTATTGATAGTATGGAGGAGGCCAAAAGTAGCTAGTTGCTATTTATTTTTTAGCCTAAGACCTATTTATCTAAGGGAAAGTAGTTCAAAAATTAGAAAGAAGTTGTACCCTTAAAAATTGAGAGACCATTGAGTGAATATGTTTTTATCTTAGCTAAGCCACCTCAGAGTGTGGCCTATGCCCCTGAGTCCTTTGTTGACCCAAGATAGAAGCACTAATTGATGGGTTGGTGCCCATGGTGGTTTCCCCAACCCTAACATATATTATTTGACTGATATTTCTATTGATGATTTTGACCCCCTAACCCCCATGGATTCTAAATTTGTGTTATTTAGTGAATATATAGGTGGTGCTAAAAGGTTGAAAATAGAATCCAATTCTAGCCCCTTCTAAGGATCTTTTTTATGTCAAAAAGGTAAAAAAACCAAGAATGGGTCACAAGGGTGTGCTAATGATACCAAAAAGAGATCAAAATAAAATAATATGCCTCAAATATTCATGAGGATATATTATAATAAAGGAGGGTCTAATCCATCATGTCTATAGAAGTATACCCTCCTCCTCCTATGCTTATGAATATAATCAACTGGAATGTGAGGGGGATCAAATACCTATATCATAAGCCTATTGTTAGATAGTTTAGGCAGTAAATGGAGGATACTGATATTTTTTTGCTTTAAGAGGTTAAGGTTTTTAGTTTTAATCTAGATTATATTCTAATTTTCATATGGACTAATGCCTCTCATTTATATACTAGGCATAATAGAAGGAAAGGTGGGGCCTCAATTCTTGTTAATCATGACTAAATGGAATTTGTCTCAGATCATGGTTATTCCCCATGTCATGGAGTTTTATGGATTTTAATTAAAAGGAATAACCATAATTTTGGTGTCTATAATATCTCTGATTTGAATGAATATAGGGAAAGATCAAATTTATAGAATTGGCTTGCATTTAATATAAGAAATGTTACTAGATTGTTGGATGGGATTTTAATATGGTTGAGGAGAAATAGGGAAATAAATGAGGTGATCCATAGTATTGGAAAGGTAATGATCTATTTTTTGGTCCAAATTCAACTGTATTCATAAGATCTTTAACCCTTTGAACAAAGGTGTGAGGCAAAGCAATGTCATTTTGTTCACTTGGTGTAATAATCAAGTTAAGCCTAGGAGAGTGTATTATAGATTGGATGGGTTTCATCTAAATAATGGGTTTCTTAGTATTTATTATGAGGATAATGGAAAATCTATGAATATTCCCCCCTTTACCATCTCTTATCACCATCCCATTTAAATTATTGTCTCTATGGACACTATAATAGATAAGGGTGTTTATGACTGGAATGGTTTTTATAAGATTAATATGTCTTTTCTTAATGACCTTGACTATAGAGAGGTGATATGCAACTCATTTAATATTTTAAATCTTACTGATAACTCCTCCAAGATTGATAAATGGAAGAATAATATGCACTTGAGTAAATAATTTGTTATAAGTTATGGGTAGTTCAATTCTAAGAGGATAAGAAATGTTGCTCACGATATTTAAGAAAGATTGATTGTTTTTTAAAATTATTTACAAAATGATCTTGATAATGGTATCCTTTTTGATACTTTTTCTATTCTCAAGAATTAAATTAGGAAACATCAGTTGTGCTTAGCTAGAGGGGCTCAAGTTTAGTCAAGGATAAACTAGCTTACATTAGGAGATAGAGGGTCCAAGTTTTTTTTTTTCAAAATGAATCATTGTAGGAAAAATATTTAAATGATTGACTATGGTTGTTTTATTTCTAGTGAACTAGCTAAGATGAAAAAAATGTTTTTCTCTTTCTACTCTAGCCTCTTTACATCAGATGGATCCAATCCCCAAATTAAGAGTAATATGAGTTATGTGATAGGTGTGTTCCTAAAAAATTATCCCAAGAGAAAACTGCATTCATTGGTAGTGAAATATCCTTGGATGAATTTAAATCAAAAATTGATTCCTTGAAGGATGATAAAGACTTAGGGATTGATGGTTTCCCTATTGAGTTATATATGCTTAACATAGTAGATTACACATGATTTTATTGATATTTTTAAGGAACCTTATGATGATGGTTCCATAGGATGGAGATTGATAGAGGGGTAATTAATATTATCCCCAAATATGGATCCTAATATTAAGTTAAAAATTGGAGACCAATTACTCTTTTGAATGTATCTTACAAAATCTTGGCTAAATTGCTAGTTAGGAGAAATTCCTCATTTTTGCCTCTAATAAATTTATAAACTCAAACTAGGTTTGTTGAGGGAATATATATCCTTTATAACCTTAATTCTATCTAGGAGGGTATGCATTGAGCTCTATATTCTAGACAATATATTGGTTTGATTTTGCTTGATTTTGAAAAGGCTATGATAGAATTAAGTGGCCATTTATATATATGATGTTAAAATATTTTATATTTAAACATAGGTTATGTAGATTGGTTAATGTTAAATATGATTATATTTATAATGAGGTTAATGGTGAGTGTATTGAGTCTATGGATATTTAAATATCTATTAAGCAAGGTTTCTCCTAGCCTCATCCTTATTTTTTATTACAGTTGAAGCTTGACATTTTTTAATTGAGATGTTTTATTGTTGGTACCTTGATTAAAGATATCACATTTATAGATAGTTATGATTTTATTGATTTCTTATTTATTTATGACACCACATTATTTTTCTTTCTCAAGGAAGATAACTTGAATCAATTTACCTCTAGGCTTAAGGTGTATTATTATGTCTTTGGTTCTAAAGTTTCCATGCCTAAGTCATTTATGAGTGGGTGGAAATAGAGGATCTAATATTTTATGGAGGAGTTTGGATGGGTGTGGAAAGGGCCTAACTAGATTGTTAGATATTTGGTTATCCCATTTTCACTTAATACCTCTTTTAAATAGTTGTGGGATTGGTTATTTTCAAGATTAATAAGAACATTGTTAAATGATAGGACCATCTTCTTTCACTTCTTCGAATAATCCAAGTGTGATAGCAAGTGATTTATTACTATAGTATTTACTACAACTCCTATTGTTTCTTTAATAAAATTTAGATAAATATTGTGCACAAAATCATTAGAGACTTTATCTGGTTTAATGGTAAGGTAAATAGGAAAAGGAATGTTGTTTTATGGAAGATTTGTTGTGATCCTAGGAAATTGGGGGTCCTAGGGATAAAAGACTTGATAATATAAGGTATTACCCTTTATATCAAATGGATTATCAGAGGTTTAAAATGGGGTGAACCTTGGAAAGTGTTGATAAGGCACAATATTGTGAGAGGATTCCCCAAAGGTAAATTGAATTAGAAAGGGTTAAACATATCTAATCTCTTATTTGTGTATTTATTTGTTAAGGTTGCAGGGTCCCTTACATTTTTATCAATTTAGAAGGATTTGAAAATGGTTACAATTTTGCTTTTTGTGCCACATATTTTTATTGGTCTGGGTTTGAGGTGTTAGGGATATAAGTCCATATGGTGGAACCTTACTATCAACATACAACATTTTACTCTAACCAAGGGTTGTTCTACTTTTATTTGGTTCTTTAAGGGTCTAAGGAACTTTAGGGGCCTCTTTCTAAAAATGGATGGACTTCATATATTGATATTAAAATTAGGTTTTAAATTCCTTCATCTTAGTGAAGGACAAACACCCTACTTTATAAGGCTCTTTAGTATGTGAATTTTGTCTCTCCTTTTGATGAGAAAGACTAGTTTTGGGATAATATTAAATGGATTAATGACTCACCTCTTAATGAATTTAACACAAAGATGTTGTATAACAATCTTGATTTTTCCAAAAGTCCTTATCTTAGCCTTAATCATATTTGGCATGTTTGTGATCTCCTTTATAACTAGATTTTTAGATTTGAAGTGATTTGGGCCTCTTGAATTGAACCTAAAAAGACATGTTTTATATGGTTATTATTACATAGTAAGTTAGTTTTTGGGTTTGTTATTATGAATTCTAGAATTTATCAACCCCTTTGTCTATTTTATGGTGTTGTGGAAACCATTGAACATGTGTTTTTTAAATGCTTATTTACTCATAATATCTAGAGTTGATGTTTTAAAATCTGGTGTTATTTGTTTGGATATGATATTATGTGGATAAATATTTTCTTTGGTTATGTTTGTGCTAAAAATAAAGTTCATTTATTTTTCCATAAGTTTTGGTTGGTTTTCTCTATTGAAGTCCTTTGGTTAATTTGGAAGTAAATAAATATGTATTTTTTTGTAATATAAGTCTAGGTTCCTTACTAAATTTAATGTTGAAGTTACCTCTAGATTTATTTCTTTGTATATATATTTAGCTCAAATTTCCACAAGATCAACTTGAAATTTTCTTGAAGATTGGAATTATGAAGATATCTTCCAACTATTTACTGGATATAGGTGTTTATCTAAGAATGACCCCTCATCATAACTAGAGAATTAATCATGAAACAATAGTTGAGGTCCAAATTTATGGACTTGAGTGGGATATCATGAAGGATGCTTATTTTGTTCATGCAGTGGATCTTGTTCCTAGTTGGGTAGACTCGTCAGAATTAATTAAAAATGGGATAAAAGCATGGGTAGTTACTAATAGTGACATGTTAACATATTTATGGGAGAATAATTATAAGGTTATTTAAAATATATTGAACTATGATGTCTTAGCCACTAAGGAGAGTGTTGGCCTTAATATTAATACCAGTGTGCATGATAAAGGAACTAGTGGGAGTGACCTTCCTACACTTGGGCTGGTATGAACATTGATTATGGGAAAATCATTGAGGAATTTTTGAATGAGACTACACTAAAGATTGAAAGGGTGATTGAGAAGGGGAATCTAGGTGACATTGAGGATCTTATTAGTTATGTGATGAAGTATAATATGAAGAAGATACTAGAGAATGTTGATAGTTTGCCTCCATCGATGATTTTTCTTAGCAAGTACCTATTAAATATGGTGGTGGATTAGTGAGTATACTTATAAATCATGATCTTGGTTCTAATTAAGTTTATGGTTAATTATCCTTATTTAGGATTTCTCCTTGGTGATTTATCTTTTTGTTTCCAATATTGTTTTTATTTTTTGGGTGCCATGTTAGTGTGGTTTTTTGTATTGTATTAGTATTTCATATATGTTTCTATTTCTAATGTTTTTATGACACTTATGTAGATTTTGATACTATGGTTGCATCCTTGGATGTATAGTCTTTTGTAAACATTTGATGAAATATCAAGAAAATATAAATATTAAGGCTCTATGTGCTCATATTTTTATTTCTATGTGAAATTTTGTAGAAGATAGGATTGACCAACTAAAGATAGTATTGGTATTTAGATTTGTGATAAACAATAAAATTTTATTAGTTTAGAGTGTATAAAAAACAAATTAAATGACATAATATGGTAGAATAAATTACTTTTTTAGATTGTTCAAATCTAAAAATTAAAAAATAAGAGTGAAGAGTCTAAAAAAATCATTAAAACCAAGGGGTTAGAAGAATTGATCAAAAACATTGCATGTGAAAGGGGTATAAGAATAGCATGAATTTTTAAATAAGGAGTTATTTATAGTAAATGATGTTGATATAAGCCAAATATCTCATCAAGGGGATGTCTATGTGTAGATCTGGTGTCATCTAGAATATCATTCTAATATCAAGCATAAACATTAAAAAATCCTCATCATTGTAGATAACTAATTTATTATGTTTTTATTGAAATTTTTATATGATACTCTTATATTATTTTATATCTATACATGTAGAAGCAACTAACCCATACTATGGTATTTAAATTTTTAATTATTTTGCTTTACTATATGTGTTTTATCATGTATCTTTTCTATGATAGTACTAGCTATCATTATAAGAATGATAACTAAAGAAATATTTTATTGATATTTATATTGTTCCTCTCTTGCAATTGTAACCATTACACTTTCATTCTCAAATGTTATAAAGTCATGATCTTTACCCAATGTTTCCCCCATTTCTCTCATCCATGATCTTCCTAGTTTTTCATTGCATCGATCCAAGGCAAGGTCAATATGAAATATAATGAAACATGTTTTTAACCTAGGTGTTTTTGTTATCTAAATAGATCTAATGCAGCATTGAGATCTAATAAGATTACCTAAGTGTTGGTTGGTGTACCCAAAATACTAGAAAAGTGTCATGATGCATATATTCACTCCACAAAAGGATGCAATCTCAACATTAGTGCATTTGTTTCCATGTATGGGGGGGTTAATAATAAAAGGTTCTATTTATTATGAACATGTTTTGGTTAATTAATTTGAAACCACACTTCTAACATTATATTTTATGGGTATATATTTATTTTGAACCACTTTTATTAAGAACCCTCTTAAATAAAATTTATTGGTTAGCTTGAGATTGTTAGGGATAAAAAGGCTCATAGGTATCAAAATATAAAGAAAAGCCTATCTCTGATTCCAATTGTTAGGAAACAAACATCCTACAGTACAATTAATAATCATAAAATATGATTGTGGAAACAAAAGCTACAATAAAATATAAATAAAACAAGAGAGAAAAAATTGTAACACCAGATATACATGGAAAACCCTTGAAAAATAGGAAAGGAAAACCCATGGGGCAAAGGAAGCACTAGACTTCATTATTTCTTCAACACTCTCTTATAGTTCCTCACACAGTAGCTATAAACAAGTGTTAACATAAGCACTCAAGTGAGCAAAGCTTACTACACCAAGCTATGCATGCTCTAACCTCCATCATGAGATGAATATCCTCCAAGATATAAATTGAAAATAACCGTCATGGATCCTCCTCAATGCACCTAGGTGAGCAAATAAAAACCTACCTCCATGCTCTAATTTTCAACCTGTATTTTGATTCTTGCAACCCAAGCATCTATGTGAGTAAGATATGCAAGCCTTTCCTACTATAACCTTATATCATGAAAATAAAAAAATTCAAGGATCCAATAGCCATTGAATGGACTAAAAAAACAATGAGGAAACTAATGCATACTTATGCATTTTACAAACTTGAGGAACAAGTCACCAAAGGGTGGAATAATTCACCATTTTCCATATGGCTTATCAAATGAAAACTTATCACAACCTGACATAAACATTTAAAAGCATTTTGACATCATTAATGTAAACCTTTGAAATATTCACCACACTTCTAACATGGTCTTCAATCAACAATAATGTTGTGTCTCCCACTATGCATGTGCACCCACCTTTGCTCCATAAAATCCAAAGTCACTTTAGGAATTTCTTCATGATAAAGAATCATGATGTCTATAATAATTATGCACCACTTAGAATAGGATGCTTAAGGGGTCAAATATAAAATAAAATATTCATGATTACCCTTCCACATGAAGAACCACACATATGGCCAAGAGAATGATTTGATTCTCTACCTTTTTGACTTCTTTGGCTTCTCACACAAGCCACTCTTTATGCCTTTAGACAATGGTGTCCCATTTTCTCTCTCCACTTATTTTCAACAAAGAAGATGATTTATGGGTCATACCATGTCATAATCATTCCACCTCTCATGCCTTGTCACCTAGGTCCCATTATGGGTCCACCACTTGGGCCCTATTATGGGACCCACCTATGGGTCCCACTACCACATCACCTTCCTTCTACATCACCTACATGCCATGTCACCTACATGTCACATCAATGCACACCTACATACCACATCACCTACATGTCATGTCACCATGAATAATGACTCATGAATAGTGCCCTTGAATAGTACTCTTATATGCCATATAACTTGCATGTCACATCACTGTACATCTACATGCCATGTCACCATGAATAGTGACCCCTTAATAGTGATAGTGAATAGTACTCATGAATAGTGGCCTATGAATATTGGATTCACACCCTAACAATTTCCCACTTGAAGTCATATGCATAGGACTTTGAACCACCTATTTCTTCATGCTAACCTACTACCATACAAATACCTATTAACTGTCATCATGCCCACTACTACTCACACAAAAAGCCTAGTATAATTTTTTATACACTACTAAAAATTTTCTATCTTGATGGATTTGTCAACATTTGCATGCCCACTATAGATTTGTAAAAACCTGAAGTGACTCTAAGTTCACCATAGACCTAATCCTCTATCTAGAATCCTACTATGAAACTCTCACAACTCCCACTACTTATAAGTATTTTATTAAGTACAACTTGGCTCCACGAGGTTTCTCCTACTCCTGATGGATCTAATACATAGGACAAATATCTTCTCCTCTTCTAATCTAGGATACTCTGAAAGATAACTCATAACCACAAGAAGTGAGATACTTCACTTCTTATTCTCATGTCCACTATGCATCTCCATCCTTGGTTTGCTCCTTCAACCACCTCCATCACATCCTAACAACCCAAGCCATCACACCATGATCATGTTGGGGTTTGCAATCAACATACCATAAAAATGTATCAACATCCTCTGTTAAGCCTTGGCTCTACATGAAGTTACCATTATACTCCATCTATACATCCATTAGAACCCATACAGTCTTTAATATGAAAACCAAAAGCTCTACTTCATCCTCATAGCCCTCCTAGTTACTCTTGTCTCATCATGAGACCATCATGTATAAATGATGCTAAAAGTATCCTACTACTCCAACTCTAGATACAATAATAAGTGTATACCACACTTACATCCATAGTCTACAATTGGGGAGAAGAACCCATAAAAGTCAATGCCTAACTTTAACATGTATCAAATTTCTACCTACCATGATCACCATGGTACCTATAAAATTATTAAGAAGTCATCACACTACTCATTGCTTCATAGCACCTACCAAGTTTTTGAGCCCCAATTGAACTACATCATACTCTACCAAATGTTGATCTAACTTAGGTGTAGAGTTACTCCATGCATTAGTCTACTTGGTTACTCACACCACAAGTACCAAGCACTTCACTCATGCATCTTTGATCTCTAAAAGATCCAATGTCAACCTTCTTCTTCCATGGAACCTTAGGTATCAACTTATTCTTCTCCATCCATGAACCACTCCAATAGGTACACAATCAGGTTTCTAGTACCTCCTCCTCTACATGAAATTTTTGCAACATCTTAGCCATCAAAATGTGGTCAGTAGGATACCACATCTCATATCCTCTTTTTCAACCAAGAACCACAATAAATCATATATCTTATTGTCACCCTCCATCTTCACCAATAGAGACTAGCTTGTTCCACCATAAACTTTAATGGTTACTTCAATAGGAATAGTGTTGATATGTTTGGAAAGGATTTTAAGCTTCTTTACTCCATTCTCATTTTCATCTTCATATTTAGCAAAGATAAAAATTCCATACAAAATTTTTCTTCTTCTTTGTTTCATATTTGGGCCTCTCCACTTGTAGCTCCCACTTGTACAAAACTAGACAAAAGACTATGCTTTGATACCAATTATTAGGGATCAACAAGGTTCATAGGTATCAAAATCTAAATCAAAGCCTAGCTATGACATCAATTGATAGGAAATAAACATCCTATAGTGCAAGTAATAATCATAAAATATGATTTCAGAAATACAAGCTACAATAAAACATAAATAAAATAGGAGAGAAAAAAACTATAACAACACCATATATACATGGAAAACCCTTGCAAAACCATAAAATAAAAAATCATGGGGCAAAGGTAGCACTAGAATTAATTATTTCTTCAACACTCTCTTATCGTTCCTCATACAATAGCTACAAATAAGTGCTAACACAAGCAACTAGGTGAGAAAAGCTTATACCAAGATATGCATACTCTAACCTCCATTATGAGCTAAATATCCTCCAAGCTCTAAGTGGAAAACAACCTTCATGGATCCTCCTCAATTCACCTAGGTGAGCAAAACAAAACCTACCTCCATGCTCCAACCTTCAACCTACATTTTGATTCTTAAAACCTAAGCATATAGGTGAGTAAGACATAGAAGCCTTTCCTACACTAACATTTTATCATGCAATCACAAACTTTCAAGGATCCAAGAGACACTAAATGGACTAAAAAAATAATGAGGAAAATAATGCATACTTATGCATTTACAAACTTGAGAGACAAGTCACCAATGGGTCGAATAATTCACCATATTCCATATGAATTATCAAATAATAACTTATGACAATTCAACACAAACATGTGAAATAATTTTGACATCATTCATGTGCACCTTTGAAAAATTCTCCACACTTTCAAAATGGCCTTCAATCATAAACAGTGTTATTTCTCCCACTATGCATGTGCACCCACCTTTGCTCCATAAAATCCAAATTAACTTTATGAATTTATTCATGAGAAAGAATCATGATGTCCATAATAATTATCCCCCACTTAGCATAGGATGCTTAATGGGTCAATTATGAAATAAAATCTTCATGATTACTCTCCAGCATGAAGACCCACACACATGTCCAAGAGAATGATTTTATTCTCTACCTTTTTGACTTCTTTGGCTTCTCACACAAGCCACCCCATTGCCTTTATAAAATGGTGTCCCATTTTCTCTCTCTACTTGTTTTCAACAAAGAATATGCTTTTTGGGTCATACCATGTCATAATGATGCCACCTCTCATACCTTATCACCTAGGTCTTGCTATGGGTCCACCACTTGGGCCCTACTATGGACCCCACCTATGGGTCCCACTACCACATCACCTTCCTACCAAACAACCTACATTCCATGTCACCTACATGTCACATCACCCACATGCCATGTCACCATGAATATTGCCCTTGAATAGTACTCATGAATAGTACTCTTGTATGCCATATAAATTGCATGCCACATCATTGCACATTTGCATGCCAAATCACCTGCATGCCATGTCACCATGAATAGTGACAATGAATAGTAATAATGAATAGTGGCCTATGAATATTGGCTTCACACCCTAACATATATTATTTTTAAAACATCTCTTTTAGTAATTTTATATTTTTGTAAGTTCTTTTATTATAATTTTTGTAACTTTTGTTGTTCTAACTTTTATTTTTGTAGTTTTTCCTTTTTAATTTGTTATTTAAATAACTTATATTTTCCAATTGTTCCCTTCATAATTTTTTTTCAAACTATTCTTTTTATAATTATTCATTTTGTAATATTTACTTTTCATTATTTTTTTGTTTAATATATCTTTCTCTAAGTTTTCATTTTAAATATTTTCTTGCTCTATTTTTTCCATTTGTAACTTTTTGTTCTAAATTTTCCATTTTTTATACATGTATTTGTTCCTTAGGAGATGAAATCATAGTGTGAGTGGATTGATTGATTGATTTATCTATTATAAGATCATCACTATCAATGATGCTTTGTAATTTGTTTTTTCAAAACCCAACAACTATATATATGATTTCCATGCACTCTATGATATGTTTAATAGTATTTTTTTTAATCTCCTTTTAGGATGCATAGAATGTAATGTGATCAATTTATTTTTAATCATTTCCCCTATAATATATCTTGAACTCTTATTGGAATTTTGTATAGGTTTTGAATAGATACTTGTAGACATGTTTATTTTGAATCCCTAATTGAGATTATATATTTTGAGGCATAAATATTGAGATGGAAATGGAGATATATGATTAACACTAGAAAAATTTGGATTATTTTGATGTAATATTATGTTCTAATGATGTGATCCTTGAGTTGTAATATTAATTTTATTTTTAAAACTCTTATATGAAATTTATTATAGTGACTATTTGACCTTAAAGTGCTTCATATGCACAAGCATTAGGTAATTTAGATTGAATATACATAAAAACACCATCAAGAGGAGATATAAAACATGCTAGGGTTTTAGTAAGGACATGTTAAATATATTATTTAATTTTACAATAATAAGAATTGAGCTATAGTTGAGGTTGTAGATCAGGATTTAAATCATTTTGAATACATGATTTCTCTTATTCATGTGTCATGCTTGAATTTATAAAAAAAAATTAATGGATCTTATGTCTTAGTATGTGCTATAGTTTGTTTTCAAAAAACTTTAATAAAAATTTCTCATTCAATATGACCATATAATATTCAAATTGAAAATAAAGTGATAAAAATTTAAAGTGTAACATCCTTTAAAAAGGTTTTTTTTTGTGTATGGATATTATTAAATTCACTTTAAATCCATGGTCAAAATAAAGTGATCTTAGTGTCATACATAAGAATTGAGGTCAAAATTAAGGGAATTCAATGTTAGCGATTAGATGTGAGGTTGAAAACACATTATTTTAGTGTCATATTTAGATCAAAAGTCAGAAGAAAAATCTTTGTGTCAAATTTTTAAGAATTTATCTAAACCCTAAGATAAAAAAATTGAAATAATTCTTGAATAAAAATTAGGTTCATTAATATGTTTTATCTTAATTTTTAATTAATATTATGATTAACCATAATTCAATTAAAGTGAATGAAAAAAAACTAGAGTATTATAAATCCAATTAAAACAAGAAGCATAAAAATAAAATACTAAATTTTAAATTTCATGATCAAATGAAATAAGTCTAACTATTAGAAAAATAAAAAAGTTAGCTAGTTATTACATGTGTTCTAAATTTATAAAATTAAATAGAGGTTAGAACTAATCAACATGGATTGATTCTACAAATTCCATAAAAACTCAAATTGAAACTAATGATCGACAAGATTGTCCAAACTAGGACACAAACAGTTTCCACTATTGTCCCCTATTAGATATTTTTTGTCCACTAAAAATAAGGGACTTAGGGAATGATCATTTTCAATAGCTTAAATCACACTTATATGTGGATATTTGAACTTTATATGTGTGTGTGAAAGATATGAAATTGAATTATTCAAAGTTAAAACTCTAATATGTGTTATAATGATTGAAAATATATAAATAGAAAATGGGGGAGTTTAATGGGCTAAGATAACCCCAATTACCCCCATGATGACTGATTGTTCCCTACATATCCAATAATCTAAAGATGAAAATTAATCCCCATGTAGTTCTCCCACTCAGAATGCTTTTTCAAATTATGTTCATTTGACTATATGAATTTATCTAGAGAGGTGACATGGATACTTGACCATAATTTGATTTGGATTTGATATAATAATATTTGAGCTTGGTTGATACCTAATTCAAATGATTGAAATCATAATTGGGAATAATAGGGATGTTTTGATTAATGTGAAATAGTGTAATTATACCCTTGTATTGGAATTTCCAAGTGATTACCAAGTGGTAGAATTGGTGACCTAATTATGCCTCTCTATTTAAATTGTTAAGTGGTATAATAGGTGACTTAAATGTGCCTTTATAGAAATCCAAAATGGGATAACCTCATGCTATCTATCCTAATAATACAAACTAAAATATAAGGGAGAGTACAAATTTGAAAGTGACCATTATAAGGTGTAGACTCTAAAATTAAATATTAAAATAATCTTAGTATTTTACAATTGATAAGTATCAATCAAGGCTTTACCCTTCAGTTCTAGACCTCCCTACAACTAAAAGGCTAACATTCACCATCTCACTATGCCTAAATTTTTATCTCTTAGTTTGATCCATATAATTTTGATGACCTAGGTTTCCTGTACTACACAATTTTTTTAAAATTTAATAAACACCCTTCACTATCAATTTTGGATCCATACCTATTTTCTATCCTTCTAAACACTACCAGCCATAGAAGGATACTACCATTAAAAATAGTGTCTAGATCCTAATATATTGTTTATTTTCCAAAATTCATTCAAATTATAAATGATTAAAAACCTATGGGTTAACCTATTTGTATTATTAAACCCTATCATGAGATATTTTCAAAAGGTGTTGTGTAAATACAAGTATAAGCCTTTTGATTCCTCATCTAGTAAAAACTAATCAAACTCCTATTAAAGCTAAATTAATAAATTGCAAAAACACTCTATTCTAACTCAATCATTCCTATTTTAATATTAATCATAGGATCAGTCATATTACATGTTTGAATAATTAAAATAGAAACCCATGGGGGATATTTTTCAAATTATAAATTATATCACTCCATGCATATTCATATAGTATATTTCACCCTTGTGTGCACACACTTTACCACACATAGGGGATAACTACATAATTTTGAAGCACTCATTAAATTATTGGATATGTAAGTAGTGCCCATTAATAAAGGGGTATTTAGGGAATCTTGATAATGTGAGCACATTAATCCATTTTTACCAAACTCATTCCAAGGGTGAATAAGGGTGAAGATCTAGGATTTGATCAACCAGTGAAGAGTGATATCATGTACCATAGTTTTGAATACATCATTAGAAAGGTGAAAAACATATAGAATAATGAAATTATTTACATCTAGATCTAATTATCATTCCATACTGGAAACCTATGTCATAGTTAGACATTATCATCAATGGTAGTGTATAGATATGATGGTAGTGTCTATGACCATAGAAGTAAAATTTATATAATATGATGACTAGTCTAGAACACTTATCCTATATAATTTAAAATTACTTCTAGTCCAAATATATCTATACAACTAAACCAACTAAGTACCTTTATTATTTTTTGTAATACATTTCAATAGTTGTACTTTACCATTTTTAACAATCTCAGTTTTATAAATTCATAATATATTTTTTTATCTTAGTTTTATATTAATTCTCATACTATATATTAGTTATTTACCTTGTGTTATAACTATTCATATAATATTAACCCTATTCTCCATTACTAAATTTAGGGTTAAACATTTTGTGAACCTAACCCCTAAGTCTTTATATGCAACCATTATTTTCTCTAGGGTTGTGTAACTTCCTATGTTTCCATATTTTTTTGATCTATCTCATTATCTATTATACCAAAGATAAAATAAAGGCATCCTTCATGGAATTTAAAAAAAAAGAAAACATAAACTATGAAACAAGAGTATATATTTATAAATCCATCAATATTTAACCAAAAAAATTAAATCTTTCCAAGTGAACAAAGTAGGCATGTTTTACTCATTTCATTGAGAAACATACTCTTCAAGGTTTTAATAGTCACCATCCCACTCCCATCACTCATTGATGGCCTATTTTGGGTTTCATAGTCCATACTATTAATAACCAAAAGGGTAGGTCATCAACTCATCTTCAACATGTTCCTACCCTATCAAAAAAATATTGGATACAAATGATAAAAATATTTCTTCATTTAATCATGCAAAATTTTTCAAGGTTAACAAGGATATCATGAACTCTTTTCAAATAACAAATTATTTAAATATTCCTTCATGAAAAATAATACCATTAATAGAGTTTATTAAATCTCAAAATAATGCACTCATGGTGAATGATAAGAAATCCAACTTACCATATTTAATCATGAATCATTTCAAAATATTCACAAAGATATCATGATTTCCTTACAACTCCAAAAAAATACACAATTACCAAAATCTATTACACTCCCAAACAATGTGTAACTACTGAAGTATCCCAACTATTGAATAAATTCATACTTACCAAAGATTACAAAAGTCCCACATGATATACCGCTACCAAATTTTCAAAAGCTATACCATCTTTGAAAGTTCCAAAAATTACAAGTCGAGATAAATTTCAAGAAAATTCAAATGTTAAATGTGATGAAAATATCAAACCAAGTGCTCATAATAATGATACATATATTATTCATATGTTTAAAATAAATGATGAATTTCACCCAATGATTACATCTTTATAAAGTTTAACAATAACTACTACTTTACTTTTATCTATGATGAGTACTAGAGGAGAGATACAAAGGTAAGTTTCAATTCTTAAAGTATAAATGTCATATTATAATGCTCATACTAGTGATAAAATTATAAAAAATCAACCTCTTATAAAATGTGAATTTGAATATCCTTATCCACCATATTTTATCATCCTAATATTTACTTCATTTTTTGGACATGAAGATCCTTCCCAACATATACTTCAATATGTAAATTCTTTTGTAAATTGAGATAAGGATGATTGAATATTGTTAAAATCATTTCATGTGAGACATACAAATGATGATTATGATTAGTTATATAGTTTACCAAATGGTTCCTTAGATACAAACAAGTAATTAGAATATGTTTTATTCTCGGCCTTTAATACACACAATGTGCTGAAATTTATGTTGTAACATTTGCAAAACTGCAAACAACATGATGATGAATCTCTTTAATATTATGCTATTGTATTTCAAAATGTATCATATTCCTTAGCATATTGACCTTAATATTTATAACTACAATTCCTATTTATTATAGGTCTCATTCCTCTACTAAATCAAATGGAATTACATAAAATTTATTCCTTATTTACCCACCTATATATGGATGTGAATAGAGATTCTCTCTTCCTACTCAGATATAACAAAGAACTAAATATATCCCACACATAGTACAAACATTTTTTTTATGATACATGATATGGAAATCAATTACCAAGTGAGTATAATGAGCAAACATGTGGTATTCCAAATATTTATATGAAACCTTAAAAAAATTTAATCAGTATGGGACCAATACCAAATAGACATACTCAAAAATTAATTCTAAACTCACAAATCAAGAAGCATCCTCACCAAACTAATTTAACAATCATGGGTAGAGATTGTTTTCACCAGAAACATATTGATCCTACAAAAAAGAAATGTTTTGTAATGAAATACATTTACAACAACTTGGTTATACTAGAAAAGAATTACATCATAAAAGAATTTTAAAAAACACATTGGGATTACATAATATTATAAATTCCTCATACAAATTAACACAAATTTACATTGGGTTAATTTTGGCTATACAAAATGGATGTTAAATTTGATCAAAACTGACCAGGCATTTTATTCTCTTACAAAAGAATATTAGTTCACATAACACATGATGGTAATGATAATTCTAATAAGAAATAAAAAAGATAAGAGAAGGTTATGAATCTTCTTAATTAAAAATTATCCAATCATAATAAATTTTATTCATTTGATTCATACTAAGCAAAACATTCCAAAATAATCCAAAAATATAAAAAATCAAATATTCCAAAAATACAAAAGCATTCAAATTATTCAAAAAATATAAAAATATCAAGCATTCACAAATTTTATTAATTGCTTGGAATCTATGTTATTTGATTTATGTTAGTATATAGCATATAATTTCATTTAGATACACACATATGTTTCATGCATCTTTGAGTGTGATATAGGCATACCCAAACACATGATTTATGCACTTACAAGTGCTGGACTTTTCCTTTACTCATGTAATATAGTACATTGAGGGAATACACTTATTTTATTATTATGAATACATGTTACATATCATTTATACAATATCATTTGTAATATTATATTACTAACACATTTTATATCCATGCTCATATCTTTCATAGTGTACTTGATATGATATGCTACATAACATTTTTTTTAACACATATATGTATGTATTAGTATAATATTATTATGATGGTTTATTATGATTCATATATTTTTCACTTCCTTGAGTGTATTCCATTACCTATTATTTTCTTTCATGTGGAACATTTAAATATATTCCTTCCCTGATAGCCCCTATGCCATTATATGTTGATTGGACATTTGAATATGTCATTATATGTTGTTTGGAAATTTAAATATGTAATTCCATGTTTATTGGAAATTTAAATACATCATACCTTCAGATTGTGTTGCATTTTAACATGCCAATTGTATGAGGTCTCCTTGGACCATTCCTTTGCATTACACTACATGCTCTTGTGTGTGTTCTTGATTGTTTTTTGATATTATAATATTAATCACTAGACATTATTATGATATATATCATTAATTTAATAACTTGATATGATCACATATTATTATCCTAATTGATATATCTACTTTTACATGTTATCCATATATGCTAAATGATTTATACATAGATTTTACAACTATCTTATCATTCTAAGGTAAGGTACCTACCAGATTCTATTTCCCTCACTTGAAAAGTGGGGACATATCAATGTGGCCATGTAATATAATCATGACCACCACATTTTCATAGTTTCATATTTTAGTGGGGGCATGCCATAAAAACATGACCTCTACACATACACCTTAGTTTCTAGATTATAGTGGGGGTATGTCATAATAACATGAAATCCAAACTTACTCACTTACTTTGTATCTCCATATTTTAATGGGGGAACCTTAAGAAGACATGACCTACACTCTTACAAAAACTCTAGCTCAATTCCATGATTTAGATATACACTTGGGTATGAATCCTATACATTGCACTAATTTTGCATTAATTTGAAGAAAATATTTTCATATTTAAGATACATATACTCCAACTCATACATATTACATGTGAATATGCCATGATATTTCACCAAAAATTTCAAAACTTCCTAATTATACTAATCCCCAATATTCATTGATTACACCAATGTGTACTATTATCGAGCCTTTTTTATTGCAATAGTTTATTCACTTTATAGGTTGAAGTGATTAAATAATTAAATCTCACCATACTTATAAATTGGAGTGATTAAATCATCTAATCAAACCATATTTATAGTATGAGTTTATTATATCATGTACCCTACCTATATTACATATTCACACTTGATTTGTACGATTGTGATATAATGATCTCAATGGTTTTGCCACAACCCATATTTGCACTAGATTGGGGGAATAATACCTTAAAATTTTCCTCTTTATCTCTCCAAGGTTAAATTTTGAACCTATTACAACTCCAATTCTTCATAAGGAAGCATATTTACCAAGTCAAATCAGTAAGAGGCAACATGGTAGTATTGACATACATGTATAGTCCTTCCTTACTCTCTTTATTCTCAAGCATTTCAATTATTTCAAATTTTAGATTATATACATTTATTATTAATATAACATGGTATTTTTTATAAGTCATATGCCAAAAAATAACTCAAAGTGGTCTCAACCAAAGGCAAGGTGTGTTATACACACCCAAGTTGCATTTATTTCCTTTAACTTAATAATTTCATATTTATGTATTATTAGAGTAAAGGGGTATAATTTATATACTAAAAATAAATATTTATAGAATATAATTCTTGTAAATTTCAAAAATATTAATCAGGGCTCTACCCTTCAGTTCTAGACCTCCCTATTATCGAAAGGATCACATTCACCATCTCATTATGCCTCAATGCTTATGTTTTAGTCAGATACATATCATTTTGATGACCTAGGTATCATATACCACAAAAAATATATTAAAACCTAATAAATTTCGTTCACTATAAATTTTAGATCCATACCTATTTTCTATCATTATAGACACTAGTAACCATATAGGGACATTACTATCGATAGTGGTGTCTAGATCCCTATATAGTGTCTAATTTATAAGGTTAATATAAATTTAAAATGATTAAAAATGTATGGGTTGTAATATTTTTATTATTTAACTCTACCATGAAATATTTTAAAAATATGTGGTATAATATAAGTTTAAGCCTTCTCATTCCTCATCTATAAAATACCAAGCAAATACCAACTAAATCTAAATCATTCAACTTCACAAACACTCTATTCTTCCCTATTCATCTATATTTTAATATAAATCATAGGATCCATCATATTAAAGGTTTTAATCATTGAAATAATATCCCATGAGTGATATTTTTCAAATGAAAAGCTAGATCATTGCATGCATCTTCATATAGTATATTGCACCCTTGTGTACACATAGTTTATTATAAATGAGGGAGAACTAAATAATTATAAATCCTTCATTGGAACATTGGATATGTAGGAAATTTCCATTGATAGAGGGTTCTTTGAGGAATGTTGACACCATAAGCACACTAACCCATTTTTTAGTAAACTCATTTCAAGGGTGAAGAAGAGTGAAGAGCTAAAGTTTGATCAGTCCACAAAGAATGACAAAAATATGTACTAGTTATGAATACATCAGTATAAAGGTGAGAAAAAGATATAATAATGAATTTGGTCACATCTATATTCATTCATTATTTTTTAAAATACACCTACATCACATTTAGACACTAGCATTGATGATAGTGTTTGTGGCCACATAAGTACAATTTATATAATCTTACTATTGATAAAGAAAACTTATCCAATATAATTTAGACTTGTTTCTAGTATAAATATATATGTTCATATTAAACCATCTAAGTACCATTATTTTTTATTTTTTATAATATCTTTTAATATATGTACTTTACTATTTTTTATCAATCTGAGTTTTTTAATTCATAATATTATTTATCTAAATATTCTATTAATTGGATTGCTATAGATTAGTATATCACCCTTATTTTAAAATTATTTATATATTCAAAACTATATTACTCATTTATAAATTTAGGTTTAAATAAAATGGCTAAGGAAAAAATATCCCATAGGGGATAAAAACATTTGGCATTATTATTATCCACTAGACATTTTTATCCTTAGGGGAAACATGTCAATTTTGGGTCCAAAGATATCAATACAGATGCTTATAGATGTTTTTAGTATTCTATAAAAAACAATTATAGGTGTAGATATAAATTTATAAATAAATAGGTATGCATAAGTTCATAGGATATAGTGAGGTGGTGAAAATAATCTAGATTAAGTGCTCATGTCAATTAAAGTGAAATAGGGCCAAAACTAACATGATCAAGTATTAATAAACAAATTTGAGTGACTATAATAAGTAAGATAGAATCAATGAGTTTTATAGAGATTACATGGTTATGATTCCCCTAGAGGCAATAAGAGATGCATACATATAATAAATTAATGTAATGCTTGATATTTCAAATGTCTAATGACATAAGAAACTCAAATGTATATCCCTAAATGGAAAGATATAATAAATATTCTAAATGGTTATGTGGATAAATAATAAGCCTTGATGTAAGATATGTATTTAAAATATATATTTAATAATATGATTAAATATATATTCAAGGGTAAAATTCTCCCTAATGGAAAATAAAGGTAGGGATGAATGATATTTCCAAATGTAGGAATGCATTCCTAGAAGGGATATATATATATATATAAATCACATATATATTTTTAATTAAATAATGGATGTGATGGTATCATGTCATATTAAATATGAATGTAATGATCATAAGGTAAAAAAATAACAAACAAGGCACCCATGTAATAGGCATATGTAACAATTCCATGTAAGATGTAGGAAATAACATTCTCTAATTCTTTTTATTTTTAAAAGTTTATGATAAGGTATAGTTAGATATAAAAAACATGATAAGAGGAGTACACAATAATAATCTCAATCAATAACAAAAATATAATTCAAAATGAATAATCAATAAAAAAATTCTAATAGGTAAGCCAAGATCCATAGTCAATAAATCAATGCAAAAAGGGATTCTAAATTGAAACATCCTATGAATTTCCCCAAAATTCAATGTAACTAGGACATAATGTATGTACGTACATGAATGCATGCACATATGCATGCATGTGTATGTGCGTACATGAATGCATGCATGCATGCGTGCGCGTGTTTGTGTGTGTGTGTGTGTGTGTGTGTGTGTGTGTGTGTGTGTGTGTGTGTGTGTGTGTGTGTGTGTGTGTGTGTGTGTGTGTGTGAACAATTTGTAAATTAGTGTAATTTTTTGGAATGGGATTGATAATCAATAAGAAATGGGAAATGAAACATAAAAAGTTACAAAAAAATGGATATAATAATGTCATGAAATTAGAAGGTAAGGGCCAAAATAACAAGTCTAAAATAAATATTATTCATGAAACCAAACTCAATGGATGAAGGAACATGAAGGAAAAAAATAGGATAATTGATCTATGTATAGTAATAAATTATATTACAATAATTATGTGTTAATGAATCATAATAAACTGGTGAGCATGGATAATCAGTGATCTCATCTAATTAAGGCATGATGTTAATGAGGAGTCAGATATGGAACTATAAGTGTCAGAATTGATATGTAATTTAAAACATGAGTCATATTATATATCTAATAATCATCATAAGATAGTAACCTCAAATATGGGATTATAAAATTCACTCTTACTTCTTATAAAGTAGTGAATGTAGTAGTCCAAAGATGTTGTATGGAGTAGGACTCTTAAGAAATGGTAAACAATTTCATGATGTAGATGACTAGGTTTATCAATTCGTGATAGTGTTACTTTAAGGATTCATACATTAAATAAATATAAATTGTTGTAACATGTAATACATGTAAATTTAATAATAAAAATGTCATAACATATAATAATCAAATGTAAATGTGTTGTAGGATATATGCTACTATGTATCAAAAGATATGTGTGTGGAATCTCCATAATTGGCATGTGATGTACCATATATATTTTTTGATCCCCAATGTTTCATAATATGAAGTCACATGTATCAATTTAATAAAATTAATATGGGGCCTTCAAAATATCATCAATTCCATAATCAAAGTGTTTGATGCATTATTATTCCTCATTGGTCACATATATTATTGCAGGAATCTCATGGACTTGACAATTGAAAAATATGTAACTATTGGTGATATCCACTATTGCATTAATTTTTTAAACCATTATATTAAAATTATAGTCTTGTAATGAAACTATAATTTTGTAACATATAATAATTTCATACATCGTCAAGGACCCATAAATATAGGTAGCCTAATAATTCATAATATTTATAAAGAAGGTGGCACTTTCGATATATTTTTAATTCCATATCAAATTGTGTAAAGGAAATTAAGAATTAAAATATTAAATTAAAATTATTATTTATCATAAAACCATGTCATTATTTCCATTCCATTTAAAATATAATAATGAAAGATTTTTTGTGTAGAATGTGTTGATGAAAGATCATTAGAAGCCATAATTGGTACAATTTAGTGTGTAATTGATACCTTTTAGGTGGTTCTTGTTTGTTTTATATAACATATTATAATTTATGAATTGAGTATTCAAATATTATTATATCATGATTAATAATATCTTTAATTTTTTCATATATCAATACACATATTTTGGTATATTGTCATGCCCACAATTCACATGACTAAAACCACAAAAAAACATGCCTTTTTTTAATAATGTACAATGAAAATTATAACACATAAATTAATAATTATCTATCCATATTTGTGTCATGAGACACATAATTCATCCAAAGAAACTTTCATGTCTAAACCACATGGATGATTATGTGCAAGAGGTTGTATGATCACTATGCAAACCTGTTAACCCCACTTACTCTAATCATCCTATGAGATATAAATCAGGCCTAAAATTATATAAGATGATTAATTAGGCCATATATTCCTAATGCAAAAAAATTAAACTTGACTAATTTGAGGTAGGTTCAAGCAACCTGACTCAAAAAAATATATTTGACTCTTTGTAGTGCTCAAAAGTATCTCCAGACAAACCTAGCCAAGCACATGGTTCAGTTTGAAATCAATTAATAATTAAAAAAATTTGTTTAATTATGTCAAATTTAAGTAAATTTATAAACCAAATATCATATATTCCCCATATGACCTCTAAATGGGTACAAGATATCTCAAATAATCCCCTGCATATGAAACACTTTATCTATTTTTCAAATCAATTCAACCTTAATCATAAAATTTGGTCAGGGGTTAAGAAGCCTTAGAAAATCCCTATGTAATTAAATAAATTATTAAAAAAATAATTAAGATATAAACTCATATTTTTAAAATGAAGGAGGAGGTGATGGAGGATGACTTGTCCATAGTCATCCCTCCTCTCTTTCCTTAGCATTAGACAATTATCATTAATGGAATCTCCAAGATTTTGATCATTTTATATTTTAATTCATTTTTTTAATTTAGTTTTGATACATGAATACTTTAATTTATTTTATAGGTACCCATATTCTCATAAATATTCTAAGAGGTCTCAGTTTCTCACAATTTCTAAAAAGGTCTTTGGGAACTTCAAGCTCCATTATAGCCATTAAAGGATACAAGAAAGGTTTAAGATGGAAACACTTTAAATTATTATTTTTAGTCTTATATTTTTGGTTCATGCAGTATATGATGAATAATAAATGGGGGTTACCTTAGATTTGACCTATCTCAAGGCTTCTAAGACCCTGTAACTATTAAACAAGTTAAACACAGATAAACGAGTTAAATATTTAAAATCATGAAATTCTATGTCCTCATACCGCTTTCATACAAAAGTGATTTTAATGTTTAGGGGGGGTACCTTTTGGGTTCCCCACCTCTTAGCCTTCATGTGTCTATAATCATATTTACAAAACTAGGTATATATAAATGGAGAGTTATGGTTTTAAATTTATTGGTGTAGGTTCAAACCTTATAAAATTAAAGTTTTGATAAAATAATATTCAATGTAAAAAATTAAAATCATTGGTGTACAAAGTGGCATTCAATTTTTTTTACTATCATAAATATAAATGGTTTTGGTTTAGAGATTTTAACCATGTGTATTTAATACCACACAGTTCCCAACCACCAACATTGCATTGACCACAAAGTTGTTGTGGGAATTCTCACATGGGAGGTTATGTTACAAAACTCCAAACTATATGCTAGTCTTTAGAGACTATAATGTTTTCCACATGGTTATATGAGGGACCACCAAATTCACTAATAATATCGCCCCACACAAAGTGGAATTTGCTCTTCTGAAGGGCTTGTATGCCAACAAAGTTACCCTACAAAATAGCAAAAAATTAAAATTCATTATGAGAGAAGTGTTGAAAAAAATAAATGACTGGAAATAGGCTCATAAAATCATGAAGTCTTATTAATAATTATTTACAACCCTCCATTGCATTTTTTTACATGCAATAAAATTAGATGAAGTTGGGGTAATTTAAAAAGGAGGTATATGGAATTTTAGTTGTGAAACTTTTAAAATTAATATAAAATAAACCATAAGCCCTAAAATTACACTATAAATTGCATTATTTTCCTATTTGAATTTATTTTACACTAAAAATAAATTTGAGAGAAATTAGGACATGCATGATTGCACAAAAATTATCAAAATGTCACTAGCCTTTCTTGGCTTTAATAATGTTAAGGCAAATTTAAATTTTTGGAAATAATTATCATTTAATCTACTAAAGTTTAAAAAAAACATAGAGAGACAAATATCCAAATAGTAATCACATATTTATTTCCAACATAATATAATTATTAAAATTAATTTATAGTATGATGCCATCAATTTGAAGAGTATGAAAGAGATATAAATTCATCACACTAATTTCCAATGTATGTTACAATTTTATTCCTTTATACACATAATTAACAATACATTTTACATTGAAATGGATTTCAAAATAGATAATAAAATATTTACAATTCATTATTGTACAAGCATAAAATTTAGAGTGTAAGATAGATATGAAAAAATATACAAATGAATTCTAATATAAACTAAAATAAACTTAACTTCAAATATAGAGAAATAACAATAAGAGAAAAATTAAAAAGAAAAATTAAAAAATGAGATACAAGTTCCTCACCTTATCCATTATGTGATCAATGGTAATTTTTCTCTTGGATGTTAATGTGGTTTGTCAAATCCATTCCAAATCAAATATAATTAAGCAACATTTTGGTATGCAACAAGTTTTTTATGGATTTGATTCGCTTGAAAATTAAAAATTAACTTTGTTAACTTGAAGGTGGATGATTGAAAGTGATAGATTAAAAATGAGTTTATAGGCTTACAAGAGGTTTATCAGATGGTTCAATATTATTTTAATTTGTTTAATTATTAAAATAATCAATGGTTATGAATTATTTCTCATCCATAAGAATGATGACCGAATCCATTGCTTGATAAGAAAGAGGAGTTGGTTGAGTGAGTCAGTAAGAATAGGTCAAGTTGGTTGGTTGAGCCAACTTGGAAGTTGAAATGTTCTAAGATGACTCACAAGTTAGTTTAATAAGTTGAGGAAGGTAGATGGATGAGTCAACACATGGTTGAGACCAATTTGAAGGATGTTTGTGTGAGGTGGAAAATCTATATTTTTAATTAACTTGAGAGGAAAATAGTTATGCATGAATATAACTAATTAAGGAAAAATTAATCAATTATTTGAATTTTGGAGGGAAGTGATATTAATTTGAAACAAAATTGGGGATAGTGAGAAGGTTTAGCATGTTAAATTTAATTTTGACAGTAAATTGTGAAATTTAGGTGTTTACATTTCCCCTCTTTAAAAATGGTGTTAATATTATTTTGAAAAATAGTAGACAAAGTAGAGAATTGATGATTATGGAGAATAAATTTACCCTAGGTGATTCAAAATGAACATGATGATGCACCCTCAAGTGTTCATGTGATAAACTAGATTAAAACTTGAAATCATGTGAATAAAAAACAAGATGTGGGTATAAGTAAGACAATCAATAAATTAAAATACTAAAATTGATACAATACTTGAAAGATGAAAACATGCATAAAATGATTTTAACCTACACATTTTAAATCTAGATAATACATTAGAAAATATTTTTTCCTATTCAATGACTGCATGCTTAGATGGTGCTCAATACTCAAGGGTCACATGAGTGAATGTGGGAATGATATTTCCTGATGACTTCAAGCTAAATGATGTAAAACATAAAATATAGAGTTTTTATGGTGGATAAAAGCATAAAAGATTGATAGTTGCAAGCAATGATAAATATTTTAGTACTTCAATTAATTGTTGGCCTAAAATTTGGAGATAATTTGGTGTGAAATGTGAAAAGAATGGTTTGGAGGGAAAATATTTGAATGATGAGGTAGGGTTTTGTTTGAAAATCATTTTTGAAACTCTATTTCTTTATGATTTATTTAGATATTGAAATTATGTGATTTTGATATGGGCTTGGATAGGAAAATGGATTGGATTCTAATGGATAGGCATCATAGCAAGTGCATACAAGTGCAATAGAGGCTAGATGGGAGTGAGGATGCAGTAAGTAATAATTTCAATTTTTTTGGTTTTATTAGATGAGTATTTAATACCAATAAAAGTTGATAAAAATGAATTCATAGTCTACCGAACAGTGAATTCAACATCTATAGTTCATCTATAGTAGTTATTTCATTAGGTTAAATAATTTTTTTGTCAAAACTTAGGTCTAATGGTAGGAAAAATGAATTCATTGAAATTCATGGTGAATTTATCAAAAAGTTTAGCGAATTCATTGGAACATTCACCAAATTCATCAAAAAATTTAGTGAATTTGTCAAAAAATTTAGTGATTTTTCAAAAAAAATTAGGGAATTCATTTAAAATCTTCAAATTCATCATGACAAATGGTGAATTTTTTATAAGTGTAAACTAAAAATTGACATTCTTGGGTATAATTAATAATCAAGAGATGTGGGATTTTAAGTGGTTATATAGATAAATAAGATCAACATTATACTTTATTTATGTGTATGCAAGAAAGGTTGCCTATTTTATACACATGAGATGCTAAATAACACTTAAGTTGATACTTATTAGAGGGACATAAGTGTACTAGACTGATGGCACACATGTAGTTACTCTATACCATTTTTTTGTAAGAATTAATACCTATAGTAAGGGGTGGTATAGACATTGATACCTACATGGGGTTAGATATATACCTTTTAAAATTTGTTATTATGGATATTTTCAGTGGCATTGTGCTACCTGAAAAGAGCATAAGACTATTCCAAGTAGGTTTGTTAGACAAGATTCAGGATATGCTAGAGAGTGCCACCTAACTTTAATGGGTACCATGTGTAATAGCACATATATAGAGATATTTACATCATGTGGATTATAAATATGGGGTGTTTATAGGCTCATAAACACTACTATAGGTGTGGGTATAGGAGCACATGGTGATTGAGTTCCTAATATGTTAGATGAGGAGGAGAACTAATGATGAGCCATTTACCTATGGATGACATGTATATGTATGGATACAACAAACATAATTAATGGATGTGGAATATGAATGGTGGGTTAGACATGATTTAAGAGTGGATCAGATTATGTAGAGGCCATATAGAGAGGATAATCCATAGTGGATGGAGGATGCTAGACATTTAGACTATGTTATGACTCAATGCTACATTATTGTTTATCACGAGTACATTATTGAGTGGTACTAACTTGACAAGGTGATGAGATAGTTTAGGATTATGTATGTGATACCATTTAGTCCTTATATTTTTACATGATTAGTATAGGAGAGGACATAGTGGGGTGTGGGTATTGAATCTAGATTTGTATCTCAAAGTAGGGTACAAGTTTAGATGGTTACATTCCATGCCAATATAGATGTGGTAGATGAAAGTATGACATATGATTATAAAACATAGTGGGATTAATAAAGATAAATTAGACTTAAAAATACTTATGTGCCACCTAGGACATGGGGGTAAATACTACATGTGACATTGAAGTCATGTCCTTAGAGTAAAGGCTTATAAGTTAGGGTTATGAGAGTAGTTCTAGTATAGGGTGGTAGATGAAGAGATAGAGATGGGATGCATTGGGGGGGATAGAGGAAGAGATACTCATAGAGTGGTTATTAATAGTGATATGAAGGGAGATAGGGGTGATATATATATGATTCCTATGATAGAGGTACACATAAAAGGAGGGGATAAAATAGGGCCATCTTGTCCAATTAGGCTAGTAGAGGACTAAAAATTGATTGGTAGACTACACGAGGAGATCATGGCTTGTGACAAGGATATTATTAGTTTTTATAGAGATAGAGGTGGGAGAGATGGATAGGTAGAGATAGTATGACTATAAGGAGATATATATAGGTTAAAAGTGGAGATATATAGTATGATAGTAGAGGGATATGGATTAGAAGGAGGCTTACTTATGAAAGATGCATCCATGTAGACTCCCAATGACATATGTTTAATTCAAAAATACAAGATATAAATAGATAAAAACACCACATAGATTGAGTTAGTAGAGGAGAGAGATAAATTTTAAAGACCCAAAAAGTTAGTAGCCTTTGACAAGGTCATGAGAGCTATGGAGTAGGTGACATATTATAGGAGTTTATACGAGTAGGTAGTACCATGGGCACAATGAGTACCTTATTTTAGAGAGTACTTGACCAAGAGGTCAACATTAGGGAGATTAATGTAGTCAATGGAGTCTGAGAGATCAATTGGACAAACATTGTAATGTGTCATGGGTCCTCCTATGAGTACAAGATGGTGATATGAGATAAATCTAGCTACATAAGCCCCATCTAAGGGTCATAGAGAGTCATGAGATTATGTATATGATTTATTGATGTATATATATGTTTGAGATGTGTATCATAATATTGATGTAATGTGACACATTTGAGACTTAAATATACATGATTCATTTTAGGTTTATAATTGTGTTATGGTTATTTGAATGGGTATGTTTTGACATTATAGATGTGTTTTATTTTTACAAGTATGGTAGATGATTATATTGATATATATGATTTGGTATAGAAATTGTTCTTCTTGATTTTGATATAATATAACACATGTTTAATCCTTTTATTTTTTATTATGGTATAAAATGAAATGAAAAATGTATGTATGCATGGTTACATATCTTATTTTTTTGTTTTCTTTGCTTTTTATTTCCAACATTAATAAATGAGTAAGATTTGAGCAACCTTTATTTAATATAACATAAAATAATATGCACCAATGATATTGAATAACCATGATGACTATTTTGATGTACGCATAAGGACTAAAATATTCATTTGTGTAAGACTTAGTGCATCATGATATAGAAGATCATAATCACACTGTTTGAAATACACAATGATCTTGACTAAAAAAACAAATTAAAAAAACTCTTGTAATAAGATAAACTACGAAAAAAAAGTATCACAAAATAAATGCATATACAAAATATAAGTAAATGATGAAATAATTAAAATCAAGTTAATGACACAACAAAAAAAATTAATGAAACCAAACACAGGTAAAACAAACAAAGAAAATGACACATACTCTTAAACAAATGACTTTGTGAACATCCTAGGCTAGGGTTAAACCTTTGGTAATCAATATCCATGACAAGATTCAATGAATAAGTCCTAATAAAACCATATGGTTTTAGATGGTGATGAAACAAAGCATAGTCATGGTTGAGATGATCATATGATGAAGGGGGTGGTGATGATGGATGTAATGACCCTATAAACTCCATGTATCTAAGTGTTTCCTATATAATCCACTATGGTAAAGTATAGGTGAGGATATCAAGATAGATGTAGTTCTCCCAATATGGGAATGATGAAAAAGTGATGATGTAGGGTAAAGGTGTGATGAGTAGATGAGTGATTTCCCTCCTATGAAAATGAGTGAGTGAACGATAATTTTGTTGAAAAGTATATATATGATATATTTGAATAGATTAATTAAGATAAAGTTACATGTTCCAATCATGATCAACTACATTGAATTTTGAGGATATTTTTATTTGTTTCTTTAGCTTGGCAATTACCTTGTAGGTAGTAAGGAGTGGACCACTTGTGTTGGATATTGTAGGTAGTGAAAAGGGCTTTGAGGTCTTTATTTTTGAATGTTTTTTTTTTTTATTAGAGAGGATAGCATATGGGATTCCAAATGATATATATGGTTTAAGATAAAATTGGAAATATATTTTATAGTGACATACATTATGGGCATAACCTCAACCCATTTGGTGAAGTATTATATGGTAGTAATAATATGATTTTGGCCATCTAAAGAATTTGGACTGATTTTGCCAATGAGGTCTAACCCCCATGTAGAAAATGGCCAATGTGTAGTTATGTATTGTAAAGCTTGTGTAGGACTATGTATAAAATCACCAAGCTTTTGGCAAGGCAAATATTTATTAATATAAGCACAAGAATCATATTCCATTGTAGGATAATAATAACCTACATTCAAGTGTTTATTATCAAGGACTATACAACTATAATGAGCATCACAAATTCCCTCATAAACTTATCTAATGCATAAGATGGAGTATTTAGAATTTAAACACTATAATAAGGTTTTATCAAAACTTCTTCGATATAAGGTTTGACCAATGAGAGTATAACAAACTATTTATTGGAAAAAAGATTTTCATTGGTTATGAGTAAAATTAGATGGAATGGTGTCATTATAGAGATATTTATAAATGTCATTGTACCAAATATAAGTGGGACCAACCACCTTGTAGACCATCTTAGAATCTGGTGTATAATAAGCTCATATCATCAAATACTCTATAATTAATTTATTATGATTAGTTTTGAGATCAAGTAATGAACCAATAGTTATAACAACATTAGTTACTCTATTGTTAGCCCTTGGAAATTTTTAAAATTGTATATATGTAAATCAAAAATTGAGGCTATCCAACATCATCTTTTATGGGATTAATTTATTATTATAAGCCTAAAATTCATCAGTAACTTGATTTATGATGAGTTTTGATTTAGCAAAGACCAGAAGATTTTGTATACCCCATTATATTTCAATTTTAATACCAACTATGCAAGTATCATATTTTGCTATGTTGTTTGTATAATAAATATAGAATGATTTTGGAATTAATCTCCATAAAAAGTAATAAGTAAGATACATACCCTCCAAAAATTATTTGTAGAAGATCCATCAAAATATAATTACCAAACTAGAGATTCATCGATTGACATAATTGCTTCATCCAAAAAATATATGACAAGAGGTGTGTGATCTTCTAGAGGAGCCTTTTCCAATACATCTATTAATACTTATCCCTTTATTTATTTTGTTTATATAATCAATATTATACTCACTAAGAAGCATGACCCACTTAACTGTTCTATATGTCAAAGCTATTTTTTATAAGTGATATTTAAGAGGTTAAATTTTGGCAATGATTTTTGTTTGATTGTTGAACATGTAGTGGTGAAGTTTTAGGAATCTAAAATAACATGAGAAATTATTTTTCCATGGGATATTAATTAAGCTCATATGACACCAAAGTTATTCTTAGGTAATAAAATACTCATTTTGGTCCATTGTCATCATGTTGTGCCAACAATTCCCCCAATGCATATTACGTAGTGGATATATACAAAAGGAAAAAAAACCCTGTAGTAGATGGAATTAAGATTGGTGGATTTGAAATATATTGTTTAAGATTATAAAATTCCCTGTTATAATATTCATTCCAAGTGAATGAAGTGTATTTATTAAGAAATAATGTTAATGGATGAAAAATGTCTACAATATGTGATATGAAACATCAAATTACCTAAATTTTACCTTGAAAAATATATAGCTGCTTGATATTTTTAGGTGTGGGAATATTCATGATAGCTAAAAATTTGGAAGAATAAACCTCTATGTCATGGTATGAAATTATGATTCCTAAAAAATTTCCAAATGTAACCCTAAATACACACTTCTTTGGATTCAAATGAATCTTTTACTCTCTAATTTTGTTAAAAATTATATGAAGTATCTCAAGATGCTTTGATATATATTTGGATTTAGAAATAATGTCATCAAAATAGTCTTTCATGATGTCATGAAGCATATTATGGAAGATAAATATCATTTTTATCTAGTATGTGGTTCCAACATTATTGATACGAAAGGTCATTACTTGATATAAAAAAGGTTCCCCAAGGTGTTATAATTTTTTTTATATTAGTCCTCAGGAGCTATTTTGATTTGGTTATAACCTAAAACACTTCTCATTAAATACAAAATCTCATGACTAGTGATAAATTCCACAATCATGACGATATTTAGAAATGGAAATTAATCTTTGGGATAAGCCTTGTTTATATCCATAAAGTTTATAATAGCCTAATTATAGTTGGTTTTTTTGATACTAGAACAATATTAGATATCTAATCTGAGTAATCTATGGGATAGATGAAGTGAACCTCCAATTTATTTTTTAGTTCCTCCTTCACTAAGAATGCAAATTTAGGATGCATTTTTATAAGTTCCTACTTTATATTTTTTGCATCTAGATGAACCACAAGATGATGCACAACAAGTGAAGGATCAAGCCCTGACATGTTTGTATATGACCATGAAAACACATTAGATAAATATTTAAGCAAAAGGGTGAAATTTTCATGTTATTATTGAGTTAATAATGTGATAATAATGACTATCTTTAGATTTTACTCTATCCCAATGTTAACTTCAATTGTGTCTTCAACTAGGAGAATTGATTATGATTTATATTTTGTGAAAGTGGAGGAATGTTATGTTCCTCCTCAAGGTATTATTATTGTGATGTTGTGTTACTAATTTAATGATGTGATAATAGTTCCCAAAAATTTCTAAAATAATCTAACTAGATGAAAAACCCCTCTTATGAACACATACCAAAATATGGTCTCTTGTTCTCAATAATTCAGATATTGCTTCATTATTTTGAAAGTGATCAAACATATGTATTAATTATTGGTTCCACTATATTAGGTTTGTATATTTTACGTCAAGTTTTATGGTGACAATTTCGTGGAATATGTTGTTCATGGATAGATATTTAAATTGGCTATAGATAGAACTTGTTTCAATGTCTAAATATCTTTCCTTAGACTCACTAGAAGAGTCATTTTGGAAAAAATTTATGCTCACATTAAGTGGGTTAAATACTATATCATGGAAAGCTTCATTGGATTTAATAATGATTAGTTCTATTAGTCCTTGTTCATGAAGGCCAAGGCCCTTACCTTTATAATTAATTATATTACATATGATGGATTTGGATATGGTATATTGGTTGTTAAGGAAATAAATAATTGGTTCATTAGAATGAAGCTAGGAGGAAATTAAGATTATTTATAGATGTGAATTTTAAGTAAGTAATTATCATATTGAATTTCATACTTGCTCATGAATTTTTCATGAACTTTGAACTAGGATGGAGGAGATGGCATTGTTTTAAATTGGAAGGCTAATTAGATGTGTGACTTATAGATAGAGTATCTATGGAAGTGGATGTGGATAGCATATTCAACCAACCACCAATGGGAGGTGTTTAAAACAATGTATACAAATGTATGTTTCATTTAAAACATATGTGTCTTTAATAAAAATGGAGAAAATTTATTTTTTGATAATTTATTCCAATAATTTGTAGTATTGGAAGGGTTAAGGATCACCAGGTATGGTTAATTCCATGCCATCATGAGAATATTTCAAATATTATTGTAAGTTGTAGGGTATCGAGTTCATATAATGTTCCATGGATGTCCAAAAAGTAAATTATAAGGTAAATCTAAGTCAAGCACATGAACTAATGTCTTCTGAATGTCATAACCCACCATGAAAATAAGATTTATGGTGCCCATAGACTCATGATAATCATTTTCATATTCCTTAATGGTTATAATATTTGATTATATTATTGTTTTAGGATACCTTAACTTTTTAATTAATATTAATGTACATAATTTCAAATCCAAGCCATTATTTATAAATACCCTTTTTTACTTTATGCCTAAAAATTATGACATATATATATTTATAAGTTGAATTATGCATAAATCCCATAGGAGAGACATTAGAATGATCAAATGTAACTTGATTTTTAGTGGATAAGTTTCTAATTAGTGATTAAAATTTTTATTGATGTCTTGAGGGACTCTTGAATATTTGAGGACTTTATAAAATATATATTTATATGCAGGGGAGGTTTTGAGAAGCTATAAAATGGATATGTGAGTTGACATCTTCTCAAGGTGATCTATGCTATTGTACTTACTCTCAATATTAGATGAGGAAGCACTTGGGATGGTAATATTTGTACGCATTATAATAATGGTGTAATATTGGGCTTTAAGTTATGATAGAAACATGATGGTTTATGTAATCAACATAATTGATTATAGATTCAAAAGGGTTATTAGTTTGATTAACATTAATTGCTTGAGGTTATTATTGTTTTTTATTATCACATCCTTGATCATATTTAGGAAATGGATATTTATATATTCCCAAATTTTGACTATTAGATGAGGTAGATGGTTGAATTTGAATGGCTATATCCCTATAATCTATAAGATCTTGGACATAATTTTTAAGCCTCATACACTGATTGATTGATTTTATCTTAATGATATGGTACTCACAATATTAATATTCATGGTACTAATCAAGTTTATAAAATTTTTATTCAAAGGGTTTGATATTAGGCAAAATAATCATATTTAATTGGGCAAACTTTTGAAAAATTGATTCATAAGATTATCCCAATTGGGTGAACTTATGTTTGTAGTTTTATTATTTTTATTGATTGCCAAGTATTGCATGTTGTTTATTGGTTTTAGATTAATTTTATGTTTTTTTTTGGGTTTACAAATTTATTGACATTTTTCACACCATCACCTAAAATATTTTTATTTTTGGAGAAAAACTTAGGCTTGTCAATTTGGTTCGAGGAATTGTTATCAAGTTTTAAAATTTTGATAAAACCATTTTAAATTAAAATTAATTCAATTTTAAATCTCTTATAAATTATTTATTCAAAGAAATTTGGACAAATAAGTTTCAAGTGATGACCAAAATATGAGTTAAGGTTGTTCCTAAAAATAGCAACGAGTTCTTTTTTGGGAAAACACATGGAAAATGGCTTGCCATTGACACCATATTTGTAAGAAAGAGACAAAGGTTTCACCATTACAATTTTTAGTGTTATATAGATTAAGTTTGGTAAATTTATTTTCAAAATTAGATTATAAATGATGAAAAAGAATTTTGGATAGGTCCTCAAATCTGGAGATTGATTTGTTGGGTAAATAGAAACCCATTCTAGGGCTTGACCCCTAGACTATGTGGAAAGAGTCTTAACATGTATTGATTACTCTAGAAAACATCAATGTATGCCATATAAAGTATTTAAGATTTTCCCTTGGATCACCTTTACCTTTTTACTTGTAAAATTTAGGGAGTTCAATTTCTTTTGGATAAGGTGTTGTTATATTTTTTACATAATATGGATAGGCAAACATTTCCTCAAAATTATATTGGTTTTTCCTAGAAAAGGTACCATCTTTCAAACCTTAGAATTTAAACTTAATATTTTTCCACTCTTGAATGAAGTGTGGTGATAATTAATTAATTTGGCTTGAAGAGGTAAGCATGTTGGAAGTTTGACCCATAAATGGGTTTGAATTGGCACTAACTTATGAAAATGAATATTGATTAGGGGTGGATTGTTAATGAATTGGTTGGGAAATGTGTTGAAAATGGAATTAGCATGTTGTGATTGGGTGAAGATGTTTGGATTAGTGGAAAAATTAGCGTTATTTTGATTTGGATTATTAGTGAAGTTATGATTTGTTTGGTTTGTATTAGTGGTGAATTTAAGATTTATTTTAATGGATTGGTTGTGAATTTGAATGAATTAGGGTTGATTTGATGTGATGAATTTGGGCTAGTTTGGTTCAATTTTAGATTTGGAAAAGGATGTGAACCAAAAATTTGATTAAAGTTAATTTTAGGTTTAAATGGTTGGTGTTGATTCAAAGTTAAATTTATATTGATGAGTGGGTTTCAATTAGTGGGTGTTTGTAATGGAGCTAACCCTACAAAATAACTTGGATTTGAAAATTGATTTGGTACACTTGCTAAAGCAAAGTTTTGATTTATGGGTTAACTTTAATAAGCATTAAAGTTTGTATTTGATGTTGATTGATTTATAAGTGAATTAGAATGACCATAAAATTTAATATTTTGATTTGGATTCATGTTATTGATTGGTGAACCATGAAGGTTCATATTTTGATTGATCATAAAAATATAATAATTATTTAATTTTGGATTTGATTGATTTTTGGTTTGTAAAATTTAATGAGTATTCAAGTTTGGATTGGATTAAATGATGTTTGGTAAAATTTAATGAGTATTCAAGTTTGGGTTAGATTGATTGATGTTTGGTAAACTTGAATGAGTATTTAAGTTTACATTAGATTTATTGATGTTTTATAAACTTGAATAAGTATTTATGTTTGGATTGGATGGGTTGACATTTGATAAACTTGAATAATTATTCAATTTTGAGCTGGATGGGTTGATGTTTGATAAAATTGAATAAGTATTCAAGTTTGGATTGGATGGGTTGATGATTGAGGGTGAATTTGGGTTCACACTAAGACTTAGATCTGGGTTAGATATTGGCTCAACCAAGAGATTGTTTGTTTTATTATCTTTGAGATTTAAAATCTCTTGGTTTATTTGATGGTTATGGGATTATATATAAAACTAATGGCTTGCTTGATATGATTCTTCATTGAGGATGGCTTTCCATTTTCTTGAGAGACTTGGGGATTAGAATTGGAGGAACCAGTGAGAGTATTTATATAATATAAAAAGCCTTGTAATGTGGATTGGTATTGAATGGGTGATGCAAAATATTTTCTAGAAATTAAATGTTTTATATTTTAAACATGAAAATTGGATAAAATTTTGGCCCCCAAGCTCAAGCCTTGAAGTAAAACTTAATTCTTGTTAGACATGATGTATTGATTAAATGGAGGAAACAAAATTTCCCTATGGATACCCTAATATTGATAATCTCTTCCCTCCTCTACATTTTTATGGATTTCATGAATCTCAACATGGTGATCTAGGTATTATTGACTACCGATTTAGAAGGGGCCATTACCAAAAGGCTCATCCCTCAACCTAGGATTATTAAACATAGCCATGTGCCTTATGATAGGTGACATTTATAAAGAAATTTTTTTGAATGAAGAAAATATAAAAAGGTTGACACTATACTCTAATAAATTAAAATACCAAAGTGAATAAAAGTTTATTGACAACAAGATTCTTTTGAGTTTTGATTGTTTTAAGACTAAATGTGTAATGTTTAAAGATTTTTATATTATGAATTATTTTAATAATAAAAATACATTTGGTTTCAATCAAGTATTTTATCACATTATATATCACAAGGAAGTAAACAAATAATTCCTAATCTAAACACATTCATTACATAAAAGAAGATAAAATATAGGCAAAGGGGATTAAATAACTTGCATGATTTATGTGTCACTTGATTATCAATTGCATTATCTATAGCCTAATATTTCAAGGTACTAAACATATAGGATCATATTGTTCCCATGTCCCACTAAGCCTGGTATCAAGGGTGTGTGTAAAATAGATTCTCAATGCTAATCACTAACTGATGCACTACAAGTTAGATGGTAATAATGGCTTTCCTAAGATGAAGGTTTAAATAAAATTATTTATTGGATTCATATATATATATATATATATATATATATATATAATTATGATGAGGTTAAAAACCATGTAATAATATAGTTTAGAAGATGCACATAAATGGGTCTAGTCTAAACGTGCCTAACATAGCAATAAGATTTTAGTGTGTTATCGTCAAAAACCAAACTTTGAGTCACATTGCCTAAGGCTTGGGTATTGGATAATGAAATCCACTCAACGACATGATTAAAGAACAATACCACTTATCTAATAACAATAACTCTAAATCAATTTTTTTACCATGATGATACACATGGTTTGGCCTACCATGTGATGATGAAATCCACTATTGATAGAGCCCATAATAAAATTAAAATAAAAAATACTAACACTTGCCTTTGATTCTTAGGTATACCCACCAATGTGATTATAAGATAATAACATACATGTAAGTGGGTATTGGTTAGAAAAATATTACAAATGTTGTTTCTAATTTTTTTAGTATCATTACTAATGTAATGCCATGGAAAAGAGCATACCCAACATGAGCAAAACACATAAATTTATTGAAAATGAAATATTAATTAACTTTAAAATATATATTTTTTGGATAATTACTAATAATAATGAAAATTTTAAATATAAAATTGTTAGAAAATTTATAAAAAAGCAAGAATATTGAAAATAAGTTAAAATTTTAACTAGCTAGCTTTTATTGCTTTGTATTTGACTAGTGGCCTACAAATAAATATTTAGAAGTATTTGGTATGGATGGAAGATCAAGCAAACCTACAAAAAGTTAGTAAAAAGTATAAAAACATATAAAATTAATATTTTTGAATGATTTCATTATTCCATAGTCAGATAAAATATTGAATTCATTAATAGTTAGCAAAACAAAAAAAAACTAGAAAATTGAAAATTGAAACAAAAATACTTAAAAAATTATTTTTCTATTAGCTATGAATTCAATTAATTTTTAGACAATTAAAATCCATTTTTAAATATTTATATGAAATTTTAAGTAATTTCAGAAACTTTTAAATGATCTCATTTCATTTTGAAATGATTTTGTTGAATTTTGAATCAATTTCACCATTCTACAAAAAGAGGTTAGATAAAAAACAAAAGACAAAATAGAAATTAGTAATAAAATAGAATAAGGTTAAAAAATCCAAAAACACACAACAATTATTAGAAAAAAAAAATGTAAATAAGTTAAAAAAATTAACATATAAATGAATTTGATGTTTGTTGCAATGAATTTGTTTTTCTAAGGATGAATTCACTATTTTGTAAGATGAATTAATTATTTTTTAGGTTCATAAATAGTGAGCCAAAAAAATAAAAAAAATAAATTTAAAAAATAAACAAAAAACTTTGAAATAATTTTTAAATGTATATGTACAAAAAATATCAATAAAATAGCCAAAATGACTTCTAGATGCACCTATGATGTAAAATATGGGGGACAAGGTCCCACTGCATGTACTAGATTGTATAATCATGAAATCTAGAGTGTAAGCTAGCTAATAAAACATATAAAAATGAATTTTAATATATTATAAATTTAAATTAATTTCAAATATAGATTAATAATAAAAAGAGAAAAAATACAAAGAAATCTTACAAACTGAAATGCAAGTTGATCACCTTCTCCATTATGTGATCAATAGTGGATTTTCTCTTGGATGCTAATGTGGTTACTCATATAAATTCCAAATAAAATATAATGGGGCATCATTTTGGCATGTAAGACAATTTTTATGGATTTTATTCACTTGAATTTGATTGACAATTCAATATCACTTCATTAATTTGAAGGTGGATGAATGCAAGTGATGGATTGCACATCAATTTATAGGCTTACGAGAGGTTAATCAGATAGTTGAGGATTATTTGAATTATTAAAATAATAAATGGTTATTAATTATTCCTCATCCATGAGAATTATGACTAATTCCATCATTTGAGAATAAATATGTTTTAGTTGAATAAGTTAGCAAGAATGGGTCAAGTTAGTTGGTTGAACCATACTAGAAGTTGAAATTTTCTAAGATGACTCAAAAGGTAGTTGAGGAAGTTAAGGTAGATGTATTATTCAACACATGGTTGAGACAAATGTGGAAGATGTTTGGGTGAGGTGTAAACTATGTATTTTTAATTAGTTTTGGAGGAAAATAGGTATGCATGAATAAAATTATTTCATTAAAAATTAATAAATCATTTGAATTTTTTAGGGAAGTGATACTAATTTTAATTCAAATTTGGGATTTTGAGAATTTTTAGTGTGTTAAATATAATTTTGACACTAAATGGTGAAATTTAAGTGTCTATAATTATAATAATATTCAAATAGCCACTCTTCAAATATGTTCCAAAAGTAATTTGTAAGATCAACCAAATTAGGATATGTCCTCCCATATATTTACCATCATAATGAAGTTTCCTTAATCTCCCCCAATCCTAAGACTCCCATATATGAACATAAGTAAAGACAAATGTTTAAGGACAATGGTAAAACTACAAAAATGACTAATTTACTAGCTAAACAATGCACTTCAACTAAGAGGGCTATAAGTCTAAACTATACTCATTATAATAGTATGCTTCCAAGCTTACCCAAAGTACACATAAAAATACATCAAATAAAAAATTTCATACTAAAGAGTATCAACACTCAAATTATCCCCTAATAATAAAACAATAACAAGTCCCTTACACACCAATTGTAGATGAGAATTTATACTCTCCACACTATGGGTGTGGGATAAGGAGGACCTTGGGTGAATTAATTTTCCCAAACCCTTAAATTTTTATAATAAATACTATGGAAACACAATATTTTTCCCATTTCCCAAAACCTAGGCCTAGAAAGTTTGTAATAGAACTTGGAGCTTTGTTCCTTTGCCCAAATCCTACATTTAGATGAAAAAATAATGAAATAAATATAATATCATTTGGGTATCATATATTTTCAATTTTAATTCAAACAAAAGTTTATAAAAACATTTAAATAATAAAGGAGGAATATTACATTTCCAAGCCCAAATAGGAAATAAAACCATATGGATGCCACTGGCACAATCCATGGAAGCTAAAAAAATAAAGAGGGTAAGACAGATTTACTTACACCTCTTGAAAACCTATAATAAGAGGAGGGAGGAATATAATTTCAAACATAATTAAATTTAAAAAAAATTAGGTGATATATAAGCCTTCCTTGGCTCCACCTCGTAGATATCCTCAAGAAACCTTCGACAAGACTTGAAAAATAGCTATCCTCATCTTCTATAATCTCATCATATTCATTTTATAGCTCTCCTCCACTCTAAAATTATAAATGATAAATGAAATTTCCCTCCGAGGAAGGCTTCCCATACTCTTATATCCAAATAATTCAAATATAATTTCCAATGGGATGGTGAAACTTGTCCTTTCCCCTTCCTTAGCTCTTCTCCAAAAGCCTTTTCTATAATTCACTCTCTTTGCACACATATGTGGGTAGGTAATAATTTCCCATACGTCATTATGATATATCTTACCCATTAAATAAATTGGCATATGGATAATCCTATGACATAAAAAACACTCCACAAAATTATTCACTCATCCCTTAGTCATGAGAGGTCTTAAATGTATACACAATCACTTGTAAAACCACTTTATATCCACTTGAAACAAGGGTCCAAGTTTCCATACAGTTTTTTAAAGTGGTGATGATAACTTGGGTCTCTTTTAAACCTTATGACCTTCTATACATTTAAAAAAATATATAATATATGGGTAAATAAGTAAATAATAGTGTTTAAAGGTGTGAATAGTGCTAGGAGGGCCAAAGAGGTTCAAAATCACAACTAGATTAGATGATAATACAAGGATTAATTTATAATAAAATGTATGTGGATTAAGAGTCTATATTATGATCAAACCAATGGTTTACTCATTCTCAACATAGTCATAGTTCACTCACTTGTCCTCCCATATTTCTTAAAAATCATTTCACACATCAAATTACACTAGCTTAGGTATCTGAAGCAACTGAACTTGAAACAATATCAAAAAAAATGTAAAAACACACATGGTACACATAAAATTAAAATAATAATATTATCTCCATAGTCATCATGGGTAACATACACTTGTCAAAATACAAGAATCAATATAATCAACCACATGCTAAAGAAGCATTAGCTATACTAGTGAGGAAATTTAATGGGCATTTAAATAAAAAACTAAAATCATCTATCATCAGTATCTAAATCATACTCAAATAATAAAAATTAAAAAACATCAAGTGTATAACCCACTATATTAGTAGTAATGTAATAATCATATAACCAACATAACATCAAGTGTCTCATGTCTTGATAATATGAGTAGCATGTCATATCAGGACATGTGTATAATAACAAAATTTCCAAAGAAAAACACTATGATAATAGTGATATTAAATATATCCCTTGAATTTATGGTATCCAAGAAAATTATTTTACTTGAAATATTTTGATACATGTCATTATTCATGATGAAAACTAATTGATAACCCATTTGAGTGTATATTTAATATTATCTTTAATATACTATCTTGATCTTTGGAAAAACATAATAATGTTGAGTCATAAACCTAAATTAATATTTTTTTCTTCCTTAGATTAAATTTTTAGATGTATCCATATTAGGTACATGGTTATTGATGATATTTTATTTCTTATAAATAGTAACCTTAGTTTGGATTGATATTTCATAAGCATGTGTGGCAACCATATAAAAAAAATATTTTAATAACTAAAAATATTTATAACTTAACTTGTCTTTTAGAGGAATCAAAATTATATTGATAAATATTTATTTCATTTTAATATTGAAATGTTGATATACTAAGGAATGCATATGACATTGAAATTTAAAATTGTAGTCATGAGTATCATATTTGAGAACTTGTTGAATAGATGGAATACTCTAAAATTTGGCACAAGGTACTTAATTAATGATAAATATAACTAATAAATATTATTATAAACATTATAAATAATTTAAATACCCCCAAGGTAAAACATTGAGACACTTTAGGGTATCACCAATCAATATTCTAGGAAATAATTTAAGTAATATTAAACCATGATCTTCATATTTTCCAATAGAGTGAAATAATGTGCAAAGGTGTGAATGAGGATTTCCATGGAAACAAAATAATTTTAATTTTAGTATGACTAAACCACATGGGAGATTCATTCCATGTACATCTCTCATAATAGGATTATGAGGTGAACAACTATTAGCAATTTCATGTGCATCACTATCCATATGAAAATAAGAATATACTAAAGATACTTTATTTAAAATTTGTATGATTTTAGGAATATAAGATTGATATTGTATAATGTATTATTTAACCTAATAAATCATATCCTTAATGTTGATATTATCACATGTAACATAAATATTTTCATCATTCATAGGTATTCCATTTTCACCATAAGAATCCTTAGTTTACTAGCTAGGCAATGCAATTCAACTAGAAGGACAAGAAGTATCAAATACACTCTTTTTAATATTATTATTACAAGCTTACCCAAAATACAAACTAAAATCCAAACATAACAAGTCCCTTACTCACCCACTGTGTACAAGAATTTATGCCTTCTATATTATGGGGTAGGAGAAGGAATACCTTAAAAACATTTGGTTTTAAAAACCCTTATGTTTTTCCATGAGAGGACTATGGAAACATTATTTTCTTCCACTTACCATAACCCCATATTCATAAACCTTATAGGACTTACAACTTTGTTCCTTTTCCCAAACCCTACAGATAGATGCACAAATAATGAAATAAATATAACCCTATTTTGAAACATAATTTTTCCATTTTAAGTCAATAAAAGGGTTGTAAAAAATAAACAAATAAAGTATGGATATTACATATCCAATTAAAAATAGTAAATAAAACCACATAGAGGCCATGGAAGCTAAAGAAATAAATAATGTAAGTAAAATGACCTTACACCTCTTGAAAACTTACAAATAAGAGGAGGAATAAAGATAATTTAAAACATATTTAAATTTAAAAGCATTTATGTGATATTTAACCCTACATTAGATCATCTTATTTGATATATTACCTTCTACAAGCCTTAAAAACTAGCTATCATCCTCTTCTCTAATTTCTTCCTCTTCTTTTTCTAGCTCTCCTTCACTCTCAAATTAGAAATGAGAAAAAAGGTCCCTAAAAGGATATATTCATATGATATTATAGCCAAATAATTATAATATAATGACAAATTTTAAGGTGACACTTGTTCCTTTCCATTCCTTGGGCCATATCCAAAAGTATTCCCTAGCATTTACTCTACTTACACACCTATGTTGGTAAGCAAGACTTGACCATCTATCATTATGATATCTCTTCCCCATGAAATAAGTGGGTATAGGGGATGTACTAAGACTTTAAAAATTAAAAAAAACAATTATTCACCCATCTCTTGGTAAGTAGTGGTATTAAATGCATACACAACCACGTCTAAACCTCTTTACATCCACTTGTAAACAAGAGTTGGAGTTTCCATTCTAGTTTTCAATTGGTGATAGAAATTATGTTATTTTTTCAACCTTATGACCTTATAAATGTTTAAGAAAATATTTAAGGTATATGTAAAGAGGTAAATAATAGTGTTAAGGGGTGTGAATAGTGTTAGGAAGGCTAAAGAGGTTCAAACTCATAACTAGATTAGAGGATAACATAAGGGTTAGATTATAATCTAAGGGGGGTGTATTAAGAGTCTAGATTCCAATAAAACCAATACTTTACTCATGATTAGTGTATTCCTAGTTCCCTCACTTGACCTCACATGATTCTTAAAAATCATTTCACACATAAAATTGCACTAGCCTAGGTAGTTGAAGTGACTGAACTTGAAACAATCTCAACCAACATGTAAAAAAACACATGGTACACATAATATCATTGAAAGAATAATCTTATGTCCATAATTTTCATGAGGTAACATACACATATCAAACATCTAAACATCCATATAATCAATCACATGCTAAATAAACATTAGTTATACTAGTAAGGTAATATAATGTGTATTATAATAATCAAATGAAATCATATATCATCAATATCTAAATCATACTCAAGTAATTAAATTTATTAAACATTAAGTGTATAAAACATTATCTTAATAGTAATATAATAATCATACAACTAGAATAAAATCAAGTGTCTCATGTCTCAATAATATAAGGAGTACATCATAACAAGATGTGTGTAGAACAATAAAAAATGTCCAAGGGAAAACACTATGAGAATAGGGGTTTCACATCCCCATCCCCTTATGCAGACATCCTCTTGGAAGTCACTGAGTTTTAGTAGTCTAATTTGAAGGATATTATAATGGTATTACACTATGTAAATGATCTAATTTAGACTCACCTCAACAGTATCTCTAAGTAAATGATCTTAGATATCTACTAATATATCATTAAGTCTAATTAAATACACTAAAATATCCATTGCTAAAGATAAGTCAACTCCACCATAAGGTGAGTTATGCTTCAAGGTATAATTTGAAGTGTTGTTGATTAATATTTAATTTCAAAGTTATGAGAACACATAATTAAATATGAAATAAATTTATTTAGAGATTTTTTTTTAATGTGTCAATTTCAATATTTAAGTATGAGTTAAGGATCTATTTTACTTTATTTTAATTCATTTTATCTTAGAGGAACAACAAAATTTTAATTTCATTCTTTACCCATTCCTTAAATGCCAAAATGAATAACAACCACTTCAAGCACATAAAAATCCCAATATTATCAATATGAGAACAAAAAAATTAAGTGTTCTTTAACCCATAAAATGAGTAATATTAATGGTTTTCAATCAATGGAATAATAGAAGGATGAAGTTGTGAAATTAATTTATCATTGTTTCCCAACCCTTAACTTAGTTATAATAAGAGGACTTTGGGATTATTAAATCACCTTTTCCCAAACCCCTTGAATCCATTGGGATGAATTTAAACATAATATTGATGTCAAACTCTAATTAAGGATCCTATTAGGAGGACTTCAGACATTATTCTTGATACCTAGCCCTAATACGTCAATCCATTAGGATTACTTTTGAAACTCAACCCTATTCCAAAAACCTAATCAAACAAACCATTGCATGAATTTAGATACTCATTCTAATACCCTAACCCTAATAATATGACACATCAAGGTGTATCTAAAATCATAACATTATCCATCTACACCACTCTCAAAGTCTTGAGGAAATGTATGTTTATATCAACATAAAAAATAGGATAATTTCACACCATCCTTTCAAACCTCTTTAGAAGCAAAAATTGAGATAACATAGCTGAAATTACTCAACCAGTTATAAAAAAAGTCCTAATTTTATCTCACATGCTAAATTAGTTAGCAAGATACTTTCCACCTACTAATCCCACACTCGCACAAGGTGAAAGGTGAAAAAATGGACCATATTAATAATTTTATAGGTACAATCACTGAGAGGGGGAGGGGGGGGGGTGAATTAGTGATGCAAGACAATCTAAACTTCAATTCTAATTATTTCAAACCCTTAACCAAATAACACTCACATTCATGAACCATACCCATCATTTATAGCAATGAATAATAAATATAAGCAAGATCACACATATAACACAAAATCTAAGTGGAAAACCCTCATCAAGGATAAAACCTACTCTTAATATTGTAAACACATGGATTACTTGTCTTATAAGTTGATTACAAATATGAGACTTTAGTGAAGCATCCACTTCACAAGGAGCACTATCCCCTAAGGATGGGCAAGCATCTCTTGGCCTAGATGTTGTGTACCCAAAAAAACACCTATGCAATGAGCATCTCTTAATATTTGATTACATACAAATCTGATGTAAATATAATTAATATCATCTCTTTTCAACCTTACACACTCTTGCTAGCCTTCACACCCTCTTAATGCATCTAAGACCACCTTTTGGATCACTCTACACTTCTTCACACATAATTATAAATCCTAAAACAACTTTATCAAAACATCAAAAACATGAGGAAATGGCCATACATGCATACCTCAAACTCCTTTGATCCTAAATTCATCCACCAATCTCACATAATCTTCACTCACTCTACACACTCTCTATACTTCACTTATCAACTCTTCAAATTTGCATGATCACTATGTACATTCACACTACTCTTCTCTTCAATCCATCCACTAGGTACATTCACACTTCTCTTTATTTGCCTCTCAACTCTAGAAAAATCACCTTTGATTTCACTCTTTATAGAGCCTTCATGATTATCATCTTGGTCAGCCATAAGACTTACCTTAACTCTTAATGCTTCTATAAAACTAAGACATAGCTCAATACCACCCTCATATGTGAACCATATCATCCATGGGTTACCCTTAAGTAGCTAAACTTTTCAAATAAGCTTTAGTATCCCATTAGGTCTCATGGAGACCTATTTACCCCTTTAACACTTCATTGAGAAAATTAGGAATACAAGACCACTTCCAAATGCATAGGTCCACTCCACATGACCCCTAAGACACCTTTAAGTTATTAAATCCATCAGTACACTCTTTTACATATGAAAAAACTACTCAACCATTAGCCTTGTATACAAGAACATCATGATAGAATAAATAGTAAACTTTTAAGCATTTGTTCATACTTAAGATGGACTGGTCAAACCTCCAAAATCCATAAATATTGTCCTAATGGAGTTTAAAACACTCTCCAATAGTTAATTCACCTTGAATCATCAAAAACCCATCAATACAAACACAAACATCCTTCTTGGGTCACTTGTAGAAGATGGTCAAACCCTCAATCAACTTTGGAGCTTAATAAATACAACTATAATAATATTCAAACCTTTTATACCACCTTTAAACTCATCCCACATTAAAAGATATAACTCAAACAATAGAGATTAGTTTTCCTTTGTTAATTTTCATTTTTAAATTCCAATAGTCACTATTTAATTCAAAAGCTTTAGATATGTGTCTTCATCTCATGCCCCCTATAAACTTGATCAAATTTGATCCATTGATCTACTCAAGATTCTCTTGGCCTTGAATTTCAATGCTGGCCATTGATCTTTGATTTAGGCTCTTGAGATTGTGAAACTTGATATCCCTTTATGCCTTATATATACCCTACTATTAATCTCCATTCAATTAATTATCTTATGCCAATTGACATCCTTGAATACAATCTGATCTTATTAGATTATTGACTTGATTCACATAGTTGATCTCCATATGCATGGTTAAACATGTGTCATCAATATTTAATTTACATGATTAAATTTATGTCATTGATTTGATAAATATATGATCAAACATGGGCCATTGATCTACTTTCAATTCATCATGTTTGTCACACATGTCACCATCGCATTCAATCTTAGGATCTTTTGACTTATTGACCTCATGCTTTCCATTAGATCTTTATCTACATGATTTAGTGCTCACTGCTAATTCTTTGATTTTATCAAGTGAGGTTTTGACACTTGGAAGTCTTAAATTCATCATTGATATTTGATCTAATCGATTGAGGTTTTGACACTTGGAATCCCTATATAATAGTCACTTGATATTGCAAATTTGGCTAAGTATGTAAACTAGTGAAATATTCTTAGGATACCAACTTTGCACTACCATAAAATTTTCTACACATAACCTCATGACCTAAAACTTGTACCATAGATACTAGGCTCAAAATTAAACACTACCATGTGACCATTTAATTCTAACACTACCACACATGTAAATTATGATATCATCAATTTTTTTACTCAACCTTATCTACCAAGATGACTAGGAGAACCTAGACATTCATATGACTACTTTGATGAATTCCTTTGAATTCCAAAAGAACTCCAAGAACTAATAACACCCAATAAGGTCTATAAAACATGACCACACCATAAATAACATCCATCAACTACCTCTCTAAGTCAAACACTAAAGAACTATGTAAGAACATTAAATCACACTTTGTCATTATCGTTTTAACACACATGATACCTCATCAATATCCTTGGCCACCTTGGAGACATCATGGAAAACTATACAAAAAATAAAACATGGAAAACAATTGAAAATAAATAAATCAATCAAAAATTATAATAATTTGGCTAAATATACAAGCTCAATCCATAAAATGAGAACAAATACAAAGTTTAAACAACCCAATATAATCCAAATAATGATAAAGGTAAAAATGTCTAGATAACCCAATATAATCCAAAACTAAAGAAAATTATGATCTCTAAAATTTAATCAAGTTTATAAATAAAAATGGATAAATATCCTTGAATTTTATAACAACAAAACCTTAATAATATAATTTCAATCAACTTATAAATCTAAATCAAGAACCAAAATAATTCAAAGGTTTTCCATATCATGTGGTAAATGTTCACAAGTTTAGATAAAATAATATTGAAAAGTGTGGCTCTAGATTTCCACAAGTTAGGATTATGGAGATAATGTATCCACCAACTAGAAACACAAATATACAATACCCTCATACAGTATTAAGATTACATCAGAACTCCACATTGTCAAAACCACCACACACTTACCAAATTTTAAGTGGTAAATATCACAACAAAATTCCCAAATGGGATAAAAAATTTAAAACACATGGATGCATCAATATTATCCACCTATAAAATTTATGTATCCAATATGAATTAGAATATAATATTTTGTAAAGGTATAGGAATGCAGGTGAATCAACCCTAATGATACAAGTATTTTATTAAAATAAATGCCTAATTAACATCATATAAGATATAATCTACTCAATGGACTTATGATGATGTCACTTGATGGTGAGAGTATCAAATTAGCTTGATGTTATCTAGGTGATAACAAAACAACACTTATTCCCAAACCAAGGGAACATATGTAATATCAATCCATAAGAAAAATCCTAACACATAAGAATCCATGACATAACATACTAGAATATTATATAATGAAGATGATTCCCATCACTCAAGGGTGGTACTAATATTTGAGTAGTGTTTCAAGATCCCCTCCCTTAAAAATTATGTTATCAATGAAAAAAATTCCATCAAATAGGTGCACACTTTATTAGGTGAGAAGTGTTTACATGGGCTAGGATTAACCTACAACTATCCTATCTCAAGAGATATAAATTTGAATAATGCTAATCAAATAGATCCTGGGATGCTAAATTTTTGGGTAGTGACAAATGGATTTGAAGACCCAAAAGAGGGGTTACTATGTCATAAATACTAATAGGAAAGGTTTATAAGTAATAAGTCTATGGCACAATGAAATAGATGTAGATATACCTATATGAAAGTAAATGATTAAAAATAAGAAATGTAAATAGTTGTGCAAGTATAGTAAACTAAACTAAAGGGGAAAGGTTAGACTGATAAAAAAGGGTAAGGTGCCATGGTTGAAAAATGGGGTTCTAGGAAACTTAAAATTGAATATGGAAAATTTAGGAAATCCTATAGCTACACTAGTATTGAGTGTAGATAGAACCTAAGGATACACACACGTTCATTCACTCAACAAAAATCAATATCTAATATGCTAAGTAATAAAGGAAATAGTATAGGGTTAGAATGTACTTAGCTTGGAGTGGACCTTTCAAACATCAATCTCCCCTTTGGACAATGGTTACTTTCAAGATATAGTTGTGGTTATGAATAATTTAAATGGTTGGTATTATACCTAATAATAATCCCAATGACTCCTATTGAATCTCCAAGACTTTCATAATACAAGATTCTTCAAGATAAGATACTACCTATAAATTTTCAAAATGTGAGTTCGAGAAAAAATATGAGAAAAAGAAAAGAAAATAGATTGTAAATGATATGTTTGGAATGAAATATGACTCATATATATAGTTTTATAATACCCAAAACCAACCCTAAAGACTAAGTCAATGTTATCAACTAGGATGATATAGTATAAAGGAGTCAGATAACACAAAATGACTTTGACTACAGTGATATAGTATTAATGTCATAAGACATGCTCAAAAGTTCATTGAGTTAGATGATACACTAAAAGAATGAAAAATATGATAAGAATACTATATTACCCTAGTTGATGTCATAAGATATAGGGATACTAACATGACTACATGAGGATAAGATGGAAGGAGCTAAGGAGAAAGACAAATCTAAATAAGTCGAACTGTAAGTAGGAATGATATTATCATACTATAGGTAACAACATTTCTCATAAAGCACTACAAGCCTACCCACCCCTTTCACATTTCACTATTTAAGGCATCCCCTTAAGGATATTGATGCTCAATAATTCATTAAAATAGGAAGCATAAATAAATGATAAAATTAAATTTATTATGCATATACATATACCCCACCCAAAGCTCATCATGTGTCACAATAGTGTAACATGGGATGGTGCTTTGATAAAGAGCATAAAATACAATAACTGAGCTAACTAAAATAAAATGTGGGAATAATTTAAAGTAAAAAAAAATGTAAATACATACTTTCACTTATATAGATGATCAAATAAATATGATAAATAGGCACCCAATATGTAAAATAAGGGGTGAACCTATAAATTAAGATAATTTTTTTGAATTTTTATACAAAAAATATGTTAACATCTAAAAATTATATATCTCACCAAAAGTCTAAGGATTCTTTTGGTTTATGAAAAGGACCTATAGAAATAAATATATGGGTGAAAAATTGAATCTATCAGTAAATAATTTAACACTTCATAATTTAAAATTTAAAATATGTGATTATATATGTTTTATTATTTTCTATAAAATGTGATTAAATGCATGGTTGAAAAGACCAAAATCTAAGTGATGAAAAATTACATATTAACTAAGTAGATAGAAAATCAACAAACAAAAGATGTGAAAAATGATGAAAATGAATGTAAAACACACCAAAAAATATGAGTATGTAAAACATTGTAATAAAATGAAATATCAATAAAATAAAAATAATTTAAGTGTATGAAAGTAAATAATATGATCTCATGAAAGATAATCATGTCAAATCAAAACATGAAGAAAACATATACGGCTAAAAAATGAAATGTAATTCAAAATTTAAGACAAATGTGTCAAGTCAAACATGATGAAAACTATGAAAGACTATAAATAGATGTCCTATGTAAGATACATGGAGTAAAATAAAATTAAACAAGAGTATGATGGATAAGTGAAACACACACACACACACACACACACACACACACACACACACACACACACACACACACACACACACACACACACACACACACACACAAGATGATAACTAAAAATTAGTAATTTCTCTAAAATTTAATGTAGGAAACACAAGTACCTAATGATATGACTATGATTACAATGATATGGTAAGGAAAACAAAAATAAATGGGTGTTATGAGGAAGGCTTGGTCCTACTTAAGGTGTTATAATGAAATTCAGAAATTTAAAGCTAAGAGGTATATATAAATTGAACCCAAAGGGTGCATATAATTAGGGTGAACCAAATAACCACAAGAGGAAATAATGGTTGAAAGAAATAAGATGGATGCTTGTGAGCAGTGGATTAGTTATACTCCTATAATATTATATTGTAAACTCACAAATGAATATCCAAGATACTTACATAAAGGGGTGTGATCAAGGATGTGATCATATAAGAGTGACATCCAATAAGGGGATAAAGGGAATAATATGATATGAATAAGGAATGCAAGGTTACATATAGGTGATGTGAAAATACTTAGTGGGAATGAGACACTCTAAATAAGTTGTAAAGGATAAGGAATTTTTATAGCTCAAATTTTTACCTTTGAGAGGGTGATTCAAGTCCTCTCAATTTTAACTATGTAATAGGATTGATAATAGGTTGTGGGTGACCTTTAGGTGGACCAAACCTCTAGATTATAGGGCTAGCTCCCCTTGATGTATCAATTAGGCTCTATTATACTACTAACTTGCAAAGGAAAAGGGAGAAGGATAACATAAAATAAAACTAAGGGGTTGATACAAAAATTAGTTTATCACTACCAACTAGTTTCATGTGCTCATTTATACCAAGAGACTGACCTTAACATACACTACTCCTAATCTAAATCTCTCATATCAACATTTCAATGTGGATGTTGTGATAAATGCTTAGGCTAGGAGGACTAATCAAGAGGTCAATAATGACAATAATGAAGATAAATACTAAATCAAACCTTGAAATACACTTTCACACTTCACATGACCTGCAAAAAAGCTTTCAAACTACATATAGGTGTTAGAATAGGACAACATGCCAAGGAAGACTAAGAAAATCACTTGACAAGATCAACCATCCATGAACACACACTAAGTAAATTCATATAAAGAGGTAAGAATAGTAGTATTTAATTTATCAAAGACATTAAAATGGGTAGGAATTCACTATATCTATGTGGAGGATGCTTACAAAGATAAAAAAGATTGTATTTATAGAGAATGAGAGAAGAAGAGAGAGAAGAGGCATAAAAGAGAGTCCTTGAAAAGTGTCTCCTCATGAAAGAGTAAATTACAAGAAAAAAAGTGTATAATTGGATATTTATGATGTCATTAAACATGTGTCATGTTTTCCTAATCATGTTTATTAAGATAATTGGTGTAAGAGACTTCATTTCTTCAATGATTCATCATCTATTCAAAAACTGCCCATCTTGGCTTGTGAGGAATGACAAATGGAATTATTGGTCATCAAATCACCTTGAAATTCATTTTTATTTCCTCTTTGACACATTACATACCTTTTATATCTCTATTATACTAACATTTTAATGATGATCACACCTTCTTAGGTGTCTTGAAACCCAATTAGTCTTACTACTCCTATCTCACTCAAAAGCCTTAAATCTTGATTATATCCTTATGAATGAAATTATTCTCCATGAGAGACCTATCTATGTTTTTATAAACCTAAATAAATTCCATTAGATGCATAAATTACTCTCCAACACTTCATTTTGCACCTAAATCCCTACTTGTCCTCAATTCTTTACAACCCTCAAAACATACAAAGCTCCTTATGTAGAGCATTATATAGATGATATTGGAAAAATAAGAATAGTTTTGAGTACCCAGTATGATCTTACATATTTTTGAAAAATTTCATGATCAAGAATTAAATTCAAGTACACTTACTTCACGTGTTTCTCTCTCTAATTAGTCTTCCATTAGGTCTCTAGGCCTACAAACTGAGATTTAGATCCATTGACCTCCCACACGTGTGAAACCTCAAGAATTTTTTTTATTCACTTATAATACCTCATGATCATGCTCCATTTATAATTTTAAGGTCTAACACAACTTTTCATGCTTCTAAATAGCTTGAAATAGTCATTTTTAGTCTTTTTCTATACAGTCTACATCCCACACGTGCCAACTAATGGCTTGAGAAGATGATAAAGAAAGTTATGGAGGTTTTTTATATCATTTAAAAGGTCATTAAATATATTTTAGGAACTTATAAGACCAAAATCTCTCATTGGGTCATTTCTAGTCTTCTTAGTAGCTTGAAACATGCTTATCATCTTAATGATGATTCATAAAGCCTATGGACTTAATCAATGAAATAATGCCATAAAACACAAGTATAAAAAGGAAAATAAAATAAAAAATGATATTTGGATCCCTAAAAACCCTCCATATATTTTTGAGCTTAATAAGATGCCTCTTGGGCTAGTAACCCTATAATTATGAGGTTGAGAGAGAAGCAAATTAGTTAAAAGGGAGGAAAGTGATTGATTTTGAATTTAAAAACCTCATTAAGGTTTATATAACATAAATTTACATATGTTAATGTTATTATTTACCATTATTATTCTCTATAACTTTTGAAACATCCATTATCTCATGCTAGGGTTTATAAGCCTTCTTACACTCTTGACCCTAACATTTTACCTAAGCATTTCCTTTCTTACCTAGTGAGTTAAAGCTCATGAAATAAATGTATAAATTTTTTATCATCATATTGAGGCTTTTATACTTCAAATTATATTTAAAAAATTTAACCTTGTACAATTCTCATACACATGCCTCTATAGTCTTCACTAGATCTCTTGACTAAACTCTTAAGAGTTATCTATTTTGCATGGTTTTATATTTATAACACCTGTGTCCAATTTTACAAGATTAAATAAGGGAATTATTAAATATATTACTATATAATATCCATTCATATTATAATAAACCATACTCTCTTCCAACTTAATGGATAATTTACCCATGGAGGCAGTATTGTATGTGAATTATCGATGCTACCTACACTTTCTTAATTTGTAGGTCTAAGACAAGTTTGTGTCACTTGTATTTAATTTAATATAATGTTTTAAATAACCTATATAAGTCTCTTTCAATGTGAGGTTTTCATTCTTTTGCTTATGATTATGGAATTACAGGTCTGTAGAGTTTTAGGTCCACATTCAACCTTATCTAGGCCATGAAGAGAAAATTTATTAGTTTAATATAATTTTAAAAACTCATAAATTTTCCTAATAAACCTATGTATCTTATTTTATTGACACACAGTTAGGACTTCTCTATTTTACACATATAATACTATGTATGCCTACTAGGTGCCTTGACTGATCCTATTATTTTGAGTTATATTTTTTCCAATTTTCAATACTTCCTCATGATATTCATAGTTAATTGGTATATCCAATACCTATGATTAATACCCAAAGGATAATAAATATTTTTCTTCTTCATCTGCCTAAATAGGCCTATGAGTGCTTATTTAAGATGTGCCTTACTAGGATTGAGGGTAAGCTTCTTGGTTTGAGAGCATAAAGATCATAAAAATCATACACAATATCTAAACATAAAATTATCATCTTATTTTTCATTTATTATATCCTCTATGATATTATCTACAACCTTCAATAATACATAAATTTTCTCTTGTAGGCCTATCACTATGACTACTCCATCCACAAGAGTCATGCATAGTGATTAAATTTCATACACCACTTATGTCTTTTAGGTTGATACTATAGGATAATAAAGATATATATGTATGTTTATGAATATGTATTAGATTTTTTAAAACCTGTAAGTCATTATGATTTTAGGTTTATTAGTCATAACCATCCACCTATAAGTTTACATACCTAATAACCTCTAATGAATCCACTTATGGACATTCATAAACTCTCCATTCCTTCTTACATATCACAAATCTTCCCATACAATCTTATTAATCATTTAAATTTTATATTTGGACCTTTTAGACCCTTTGTAGGCTCTTTTCCATCTCAAACCATCCCATTCCTTTGATCTCCTAACACCTATAAAATTGTGACTTTATATCCCTTTCATAGTTAGTCTATTTAATATTTTGTCATCTTATTTGGTGTTCTCAAAAATTTTTATACACCTTATCTTTAATTCCTTAGTAATTTTATTATATGATACAACTTCAAAGCATTAACAATGTCTACTCAGGTTTGTAGACCATAAAGGTATACTACCTAAGATGGTCTTGATTAAAGTCTTGGGATTTGAAAATAATTTGAAAACCTATTAAAGACCTTGATTGAGATAGATAAGGTATTGGAACATGATGAGGAACCAAAAACCATGACTCACACACACCAAATTCTCTTGGAGACCTCAAACCTTGAAGTATAAACCTACAAACTGTTTCTCATAGAGGTTCCTCTTGATACCCAATTGTGTTCAAAAATGTGAACCTAATGGATAAATATGTGAGATGGTTGGGTAGACCCATATATACCTTCAAAAATTCTCATATTGTTTCAAAAATTTAAAAATTTCATGAAACTTGTATAAAACTAAGCCTTGGGGGTTTTCTAGGGTTTAAGACCACCTGATGGTCTTAAAAAATATTCATAAATAATGGGGAACAAATATTATAACCAATGCCATAATTATAAATTAAATTATACCCCCTTCATATTGATAAAATATCAGGTCATCACTCTCTCTCCTCTGTTCGCATCAAGCATATGAAGTTGACCATTATCAGTCTACCAAGAAGTTGATGGAGGTTTTAATGAAAATTTGAGCTTATTAAGACCTGTAAAAGCTTATTATTCATTTAAATGACCTGAGGAAGGTGAAGAGTCATTTTTAAGACATTTTAACTTGAATATGGATCCTATAATTATTTATAAGTGCCTACAGCTACCTATAAAAGAGTGATTCTCTCTCACTTTTACTTTGAACCTACAAAACTAACTATGATCTGACATTGTAAACATATATTCAAGTTAAATAAACCATTAAAAATATATTATAAGTGCATTTATATGGATATTTAATCTTGGTTAGCTTTGACATGCATTGGATTTGACTACATGTACCTTTTTCTTGCATGACATTTACATTAATCTTTACAAAACAACCTTAACTTCTAAAAACATGTGTAAAATGTTCATGTAAGTTTTTCAAAGAGTTATATGACTTTAAAATACACTTATGGATGTTTGACACATTTTGAATCAACCTTTCTCATATTCAATTTATGAATATACTAGCACAAGACAAACATAAGTCATTACCTTAAACTTGTCAAAATAAAACCTTAAATTATGTTGAAAAAGACCTAAAAGGAGATTTTCAAGGTGATCAATCAAGGTATGGGCTTGATTGTCCTTTTTTTATGAACCTCTCTAAACCCTCTAATGGTAGCCAAAAATTGGCTGACATGAATATTGACATAAATGACCCAAAACACTCTAAATATTAAACATAAGTCATAGGCTAACAAGTGAAGCACATCCCATTAAATATTTTATGCATGAATATTAAAACGACCCTACCTTCTCACAATGTAGTTTTTACTATCCAATAACCCTTATAGAGCTATCAATATATTATGAAGATTGGGTACTTATGTGAGAATATAATTAGTAATAAAATGTAGAAATATATAATGATGTAATGATATAAGGAGACCTCCTACCTTAGTCTATTGGCCTATTTCATCCCAATTGACCTTGACTCTATCATGAGGCCAACTATGGAGTTTGAGATTTGGATAAGATAAGAGATGTGATAAATAAATATCACATATTTTGATGTAATTTTACTTTTATGATATAATTTGACTTTTAATATTGCCTTTTCTTATGATATGCATTTTAGATGTTTTGTCCATTTATATCTTTCCTTTTCCATATGGATTAAAAAAGAAAAAATATGAGTGAAACAGGTATCTAACATAAGAGTTCTTATACTCAACCACAAGAGAGAAGGACATAAATACCTTGGTGTCGAAAGACTCATAAACTTGCCCACATGCAAGTGTGTAATCTCAAAATAGACCTATGTTTGAATCAGGTGAATGAAAATAATAGAAATATGGGTATCATGAAAGATACATCCATGTAATAAATGTGATATAGTGATGAATATTCTCATAGTTAATTGTAGGATGGGAGACAATGTTATGAAGGGGATAGGTCTATGTTGTCATATTCATGTCACAAGAAGTTATACTAACCTACAAAGGATCTATCATAAACACTAATGGAAGTAAATATTTATCCCAAAAGAGGAGGAAACTAAATGGTCATCCAAAAATAGGGGGAATATAAATGGTCATACTAAAAGAGGGGGAAGATAAATGGTCATTGTAAAAGAGGGGGAAAGTAAATAAAGAACAAATAATCATAAATAAAATAAGGCTAAAAAGATAAAAATGTTAAAAATGTGATAAAAAAAATGTATAGGTTATACCTAATATATATAATAAAAATAAAGGCCCAAAGTAATAATACTAAGGAACACAAAATGAAATAATGGTGTGAGTAAAAATGATATAAAACCTGAAGGTGATACCTAAGATCCACTAAGGAAATAGAGTCCAAAAGTAAATAATACTAAAGAACCAAAAATTAAAAAAATGGTGCAAGTAAAATCATATAAAAATAGGGGAAATTAAATGAAATGTAATAAATATAAGAAACTTGAGAAAAAATAAAAATAAAAATATATACTACCATATATATTGAAGAAGAGAATATGAAATGCATGTGGACTCTCAAAAGGTTTCTTGAATTTCAATGTGGTTATGATGGAAAAGAGTTGAAATTTTATTTATGTGAACTTCATTAAAAATATGAAGTATCAAGAGGCTAATATAATGATGATGGGAATCATATGATGCCCCAAAAGAATGAATAAGATCAAATATGAGCATTACAATATGCATTTAAGGTTGAAATATGGGAAACACAAGGCCTCCTAATATTTTTAGTATGAAAATTATGGGCATCATAATATTCCACAACATGTGTAAAAATATGAGGATGGTCATTACAAGATGCCCAAAAATGTAGGATAAAGGTTGATTGGAGTTAATCTCAAGATCATAATGCATAGTAGTGATGTTGGCATCTATATAAGTCTACATTAAAACATGAAATGTGGCATCTAAGGTAATGTTACGATATTTGGGATGTGATTGGAAATTTTAATTTAAAGCATCATCCAAGATGATACAATATATAAAAATGGAGATAAATTTTAATTCATCAACTAGGTCGATATAATCTAAGAAAATGTGACTAAAATGAATTGTATTGGTTAGGCCGATATTATTTGATGAGATGAAAATAATTATATCACCTTGGTCAATAGAGTCTATTAAAATAGGACTTTAATGGACTATATTATTTAGGTCAATAAAGTTTCGTGAAATAAAATTGAGTTTATTGGACATATCAATACAATCTAATAAAGTAGAGTAGTTTGGTGAGATATGATTGAAATGGATTATATCAACCTAGTCAATGCAGTCTAAGAAAATAGATTGAATTATATTGACACATTTTTTGTGATGGTTGATTTAGTTTTCTATAGGTGATTGAAGTGTATTGATATATTTTGTGTCCTGGCCAATGCAATTTTTTAAATGTAAAAGAATTGTATCATCATATTTTAGTTCATGGATAATGTAATTAGATGTAGGCTAATTAATTATATATGCACATTTTATGTCATGGTCAACGTAATTATTTATAGGTGATTTAATTGTATTAGAATATTCTATTTCATGGTAGATGTAATTATCTAAATGTAAAATAACTATATCATAACATTCTAGTTCATGGCCGATGTAGTTCATTGTAGGTGATTGAATTATATCAACACATTTTTGTCATAATCAATGTAATTTTATGAATGTAAAATAATTATATCAATACATTACATATCATGGATGATTCAATTAGTTGTAGGTGATTGAACTATATCGGTACATTCTATGTCATGGCCAATGCAATTTTTTGTAGGTGATCAAATTATACTAACACATTATGTTTCATGGCCCTTGTAGTTGTTTGAATGTAAAATAATCGTATCAACACATTTTTGGTCATGGTTGATGTAGTTGTTTATAATTTATTGAAATATATTGGCACAACTTATGTCATGGATGATGTAATTTTATAAATGTAAAAAAAATGTATCATCACATTATGTGTCATGGTTGATGTAGTTGTCTGCATGTAAGAGAAAAATATTGACACATTTTTTGTCATGGTCAATGTATTTGGCTGAAACTAAATGGTATTTGGTTGACAAATACATATGATAGAAGTGATTTTGGTAGATAGGAAGAAGCATGATAGTTATGATGATTCACGCAAACCCAAGAGTTAGAATCACCTATAATGCACCATGTGTTAGGCATTTTAATTAAGTTTTATTTGTGTTCATGTGACATAAGAAGTTGAATATTGATAAATTCAACCACCCATTTCAATTCTTTCACCTTATCTATATTTTCTTTATTTTTTTAGAAAGGAGGATCAACTATGGCTTGAAAAACATTAGCAGATAGGTTAAAATTGGGATGGGGTTAACATTGATCATTAGGTAGTTGATTTTTATGTGATTCTAATTTTTTAGGTTGGCCTTGAGATAATTTAATATAGTCTTGATAATATTATTGTGTAAGAGTGTCAATATTGAAATGTGGATCAAGAAATAAGGTGAGATGGAATCATTCAATATCACAAAAATTCTCATGAGAATGGCCTATCATAACATGCCACCTATAACATTAGGAATATGAAGATCTAAAATATAATTAGTTCTTTGTTAGAGAATAAAAAGATAATTCAAATCATATAATGCAATGGAAACTAAGCTACTCTATCCTAAGTACTTGTATTATCTTAACACAATGAATAAAACTAAAAATATAAGATAAAAACATAAAACTCTATTACCTCCCTTGTCAAAACTAGTGTTCATTTGTTGGCATAAAGGATGTTATTTCTTGGCTTATGAGCAATAGAGAATTTAATAAATGTAATTTATATTTTGGCAACACTTCTCTAAGACCACATGTGGCTTTGCCTAGCTTATATTAGCTTGGTGTGAAGCTTACTGAATCAATTTGATATTATAACATTTATTAAGAGGCTTCTTGAAGGCATTCCTATAAAATAACCTTACACACAAAAACATCTTTGGAGAGAGTGAGGGCACTTGTATTTATAACTCTTAAAACTAACTCTAACCATAGGGTGGTTAGGTTTAGTTTTAACCTTGGTTAATTTAAGAGTAATCTTGGTCAACTTTATAATAACCCTTGGTTGGGTCAAATAAATTATGAAGGTTTGACAACTCATATAAGATATTTATGAGGTTGTGACTATATGCATCTAAATCTAATTGCTTCATTTAATGTCACTGATACTACTATTTTTTGACACTAATTCTACTTATTTAATTTATCACATATAATATCATCCTAAAATCACCCCCTTATAATAATTTATCTCATATCACCCATAAATATTTATTCATTCACTAACTATAGTCTTATCCCACTTCTTCATTAATTCCCCTAATCATCTCTTATCTTACACAATCCCCATATATCTATTATTTGGAAATTTTAAATTCCCATGGTCTTCCTACTAGACTATTCATATGATATCATACACCCCTAATCCTTAATTAGTCACCTAATCCCTATCTAACCCCCTACCTAATCCTAATTAGTCCCTAAGAGGATTCTAGAATTATCCAATTATATAATCCTCTCTATTC
>JARHVA010004387.1:1040000-1187500 GCA_037957365.1 Torreya grandis
AATAATAATAATAATAATAATAATAATAATAATAATAATAATAATAATAATAATAATAATAATAATAATAAATAAATAAATAAATAATTAATTAAAAAATAATAAGTTTTGATAGTATATAATCATAGTTTTATAAGAGCCATTTTAAATAGAAAGTTTATTATTATCATTTTTATTATTGGGATTAATAAGTTGTTTGGATTTTCCTAGGGGAAAATTTGGATGGTAATTTGTTGTCTCACTTGATTTTATCTGAAACTACCAATGGTGTGCTTGATAGGGGATTTAGTGGAAGGCCAAGTGAATCAGGTTACTACTCTTTTATTTTGCAAGATGAATAGTTCTAGAGTTGGTTGAAACACTATTTTTAATAATTTATTTGATTTGCTTGTGGACACATTAAATTGATATGTGATTGAAGGTCTGATCAATTCCAAGGCAAAATATTCAAAACTATTAACATTCACTTTGCAAGTTGCCTCTCCAAACTCTCCATTTGAAACTACTAATCATTTTCTTACAAGCCACCTATCAAAGACATTTTGAAATCCTAAAATTCATTTAGTTTGTCTAATATTTTAATCATTTTGTATTTTATATATCATCTTGTGTATATATTATGCATCTTATTAATCATTTTTTTGCCTACTTGTTTGTCACCCGAGGGTTATGGTGGTGTATGATATCTTTCTTGCATCCTTGCAATTATTCTTGGAGGATCAAAAATCACCTACAAACCCTCCCATTTTTATTTTCTAATGGAAATGTGACATGGAATTGACACCCATGTACTTGTCATAGTCTTAGGGGGATAGTGACCATGGATTTCACCACCATGCACTAATCCACACTTTGTGTTTTGGTGAAGTATAAATATTAGGAATAGCTATCATTAGGCTAATAAATTGACCCCATATAGGTCATCCATGAAGGGGAAGAGTTCATTCTCCAAATTAGGCATTAGATAACACCCTTCATGGAATTAGGTCCCACTATACCTAATGTATATCGAGGATGACCCTAATGAGCCCATTCAACCTAGATTAAGACCTTAAAACTATAATAAGTGACTTGATATTAGATTTAGTATCAACTCAAAAGTGATAATCATATACATATAGGTTTGAGAGGGTCTGGTCAATTTTGTAACAGGTCACCATCCTGCAACCTCACCCATGAATCCATTAGATAGCGCAGTCATTAAGATACACACCTTTGAGTTTACTAAGCATAAGTTTATGGTTTTCTTGACTTCAATGCATGTTATGCTAGACCCATGTTATTTGTGAGCTAAGACATCCTTTCACCCAAACCTATACCCATGTATAGGTCTTATATCTTAATATTGCATATCCTAGTCTTATCATCATATCATCCTTTTGTACATATTTTGTTCTCCTTTACATTCTTATAGTCACATCTTAATCTAGCCTCACTAGCTATTAGTCATTCTCACATCACTTACATAATCAAAACTTATCATCCCCTATCTAGTTTGACCTCATCCTATTTTATCCTATTTGGCTCTTTAGGTCACACACATGTCCAAACCAACCTCTCCCATCTCATTTACATTACCCCTTATCTTTCCATCATTACATATATATTATTATCCTTGTTTTAATCCCATTATCCCATCACCTTCATCACATAATTCTTTCCCATCCCACCTTGATCAAATTGGCCTAAGGCTTGATCTAATCCTTTTGTCATTTTTGTATTATCTTATTATTCTAGTACACTATCACTCGTCACTTGGATATGTCTCATACCTAGTCAATGTCCTGCTAGCATCTTATAAATTTTTCATTTTCAATCTAGCATCCATTCATCATCAATCTAGTCTATGCCATCTATTCATCTTGCCTATTTATAACTAGCACCCATCCAATCATCATCTTGTTAGTTTGAATCTAGACACCCATAAAATCCCCAATCTTTTTTCTAGATTGAAAATTAGACATTGTTGATAGATCACTAGCACTTCTAGTATTATTGGTCTAAAATGTAATCGTAGTCCCATATAATCTCAATCACATTTCATCCATCTCATACTATCTTGGTCATTCAAGCCTAATTTGTTCAAGAGAACATATCCAATCTTTAGTCTACCTCAAAATTAGCCCCATTTCATCATCAATATTTTATCATCCATCCCCATGGACTTAGACCCCACTCTTATAGAGCATTACATATTATCAACAAGGATGAGATCCTCTTATGGATTCTTAATATGGGTGTCACATTTCTCAACGTACTTATCCCCATTCAACTCATTTCACCTCAAGTCCAAACCCATTCATGTGAATCCTATTAAAATCCTCCATCGACTAGTTATAGCCCATCATCTACCCCTTCTTACACTAGCGAAGGGAATCTTATCCTAGCCACCTTGTCTACTACCAGTCCATCCACCCAATCATGTCAACAACCATTTGATCAAAAGTCCAATGCTTCCACATCTAAATCATAAATTAAAGTGCACCCTTATACCCCTCTTCTTATATATTTGGAATCCCTTTTCCAACAACTTATCACTGCTAACATGATGATCTATCCACTCATACAACATCTTGGTCCCACCAAGCCTAAGCCATATGGGTATAAATCTAATCAATATTATGCATATCACTAAACTTGGGGGCATATCATTAACTGATGTAAAAATTTCCAAGATTATATTCAAGACCTCATCAACTATGGTGATATATAAATTAAGGATGAACAAGATGAGTCTATATCCCTAGGTGAATAAGCAAAGCTATGTTAAGATTCCATTCTTGTTCAAGATCAAACCCTTTCCCTTCCAAGCCAAAGTAAATATAACACATCCCTCTTCCATGATCCCCCCATATTTGATACTACATCAAATATGAGTATATTCCCCATGATCCTAGTCTCCCCATCTCTCATAAATCCTTCCATGGCCTCTCTTTGTTAGAACCATCATTATTTTATTATCTCCCTCTCACCCATCATGTCACAAACCCCATATTGAAAGGTCAATTACCAAAAATGAATCTTATAATATAAAAATTACATCTTATACATTAGAGTTAGGATTAGATTTAACAAAAGTCTTAACTGCATTAGGATCATGTTCAACACTAGTATCTAAATCAGATTCCTCATCAAAAACATCATCCCTCATCCATATTATAGTAGATGCTAGTAATGCCTATCCTTTTGAAGATACCTCTAATACAGATACCTCCAATCCATCACTAGGCATATATTTTGATCCCAATTATTATGATGAAGTCATAACAAAGTTTTTATAATATTTATCTATCAAAGATAGTCAGAGTGAATCTGATCCTACTTGGGATGTGTATACTACAACTAGTCTTAGTGATCCTTTTTCTAATCTTGAGGAGATTTTCTTCGATTTCAAAACTAGGTCTCTTAGGATTCCCTATGAAGACCATGTTTCCCTATCACCAATCATTGACCTCATCACATCATCTCCCCCACCTTAATCCATCATAGACCCCTTTCTTCTTATCACTAATCATTTAATCACCCTTCTCCATAGGGATGAATAGGAACATACATGATTAGAAATTTCTTGAGCAATATAATGTGTGTCTCAAATAAAAAAGTCCAAGACCATATTATATAATTTAATAATAATAATCAAATCATATTTGATCCCATAAGTCAAAGTTAATAAATATCAAATCATCAGCCTAATCAAAACATGTGTTCCCCTAGTGAAGCCTAAAATTAGGCACTAAGGGACTGTCAAAGTCAAATTAATTATCATTTGTCAAGTCAAAAATAAATCTTCCCTAGTGAATCCAAAAATTAGGCACTATGGGACTATTAAAATCAAATTAATCATCTATCAAGTCAAAAATCAATCTCCCCTAGTGAAGCCCAAAATTAGGCATTAGGGGGAAAACAAAGTCAAATCCAGTCTAGGAATACAAATAATATCAAAATCAGTATCCATATGTCTAATCATCCTTTAAATAATTAAATAAAAGATAAATCAAAAATTCAAAGTGTTTTAGATATCCTATAGTCCTTTCTCAATTGGCACCAATCAAATGTGAAATGCCCAACATATACAATGATGTATGTGACTGCTAGTCCTAATCTTCCATCCCTCAACACATCATCCTATCATAAACCCATAAACCAATCACGTCCTATCATCCAATAAAGTTCCATACATCCTCATCAAGATCTAATTGAATCCATACCTCCCATTCCCTTCTTGAGCAACCAGTATTTTGGTGTCTTAGGTAAGTACCATGATGAAAACTAGTTTCTAGCATCATGGTAGAACAATCTCTTATCTACACTATCTCTCAACACTTAGGGTAAAATCCATTCATTTTTTAACCTTTTTTAATCCCCTCCATATCATCCATCCTATCCATGTTATATACATTTATCCATTATTACTACCTATCCATATCATATCTCGTTGTCCATATCATGCATCCTATTATGTCTATCATTCCTTCTTATCTTGACCTTCATAAGGACAAGGAGGGTGTCTTGAGAAAGGTTATAAAATCAGCTTAGCATGTCCTCCAATGGACACTCAAGAAACCATATATCTATTTCCTTCATGATGTGGTCATTACCAATCCCAAGTCTATTCTTCATGGTCTTAATCTCCTTTTTTGCATCACCTTCATGCTTTTGAGATCCCATCCATTATATCCTCCATCCATCCTCATCCTAGTTACTAGGATTGGTATTTCCTTTACCAGTAACCCCATTTGCATAATGTACATATAAATTCCAAAAATCCCTAAAAAATTAAATATTCCAAAAAACTTAAAAATCATAAAATTTGGAAAAGCTAAAACTAGTCTATTGTGTCTTGTATTATGCCTAAACCACTTGTTACATCCATCTCCATGCCTTTCATATTTCAAAATCTCATCATCCATACTCTTATTCTCAACTAGGGGAAAATATAGCTTTAACCTAGTCTCACTTTCACCTACTTAGTCTTATGCCTTTGAATCTAAATCAATAAATCCTTAACCTAATCTTAATCCAAGCTCATATATCCAAATCCTCATCGAAGTCCCTAGTTTATTTCAAAATCCATATCCACATCCATATCCTTACCTAAGTCCTAATCCTAATAATGATCATCCTATCCAAATACATGTTTATCTTCAGTCCATAATCACATCATGATCACCCTAGTCTATCCCATCACCCAAATCATTTATCCCATCATTAGATAAGATATTGTGATATTGCATGTAGATACTTGTGTGTGTTACTTATCTATTTTTTTGGCTTGTTTGTGTGTCTTTTACCATATATATTATTGTCTTATATATTTTTTTATCTTTTGTCATGTCTATTTTTTGATATTGAGAAATGAATGAGGATGCTATGAGGTCACTAAAGCTATAATAATGATTTTATATGCCCTCAATGATGTAGAGTTCACTATTTTCCCCATTTTTTGCATTTTGGCACAACGTCCTCTTGGTCATGCTTATATCATGGGGAAAACTACCAAGTGATATATCTATTAGATTTTTTAGACTATGATGAGATTTATGATGGATTTATCATCTACACCCTCATAATTTATATAATTTTCTAACCATCCTTATTTCCCATCACTAATTTAATCCTCTTGACTCATTCAACTAAAATCCAATCTTTTATCCTCATCTCATCATTTGAATCATATCCTCCAACCAATAGCACCACCCTCTAATCATTAATCATCATCCTCATCATCATTACCTTCTAATCAATCATTATCATTTATCCTCTAATCAGAGCTACATCAACCTGAGGTCTTTATAGACTATGTAGGCAACACTTGTCCACCTTTTAGTGCCCAAGGATATGTCAGACACACTATTTCCTCTTTACCCATATTTTTCATCACATATATTTTATCTTTCATCATCCTCCAATCTCACATCATTTGAATCATTAAGCCATTATCTTAATCATTCATCAATCAATATATTAATTGATCGCCATCCCCATAATCATCTTCCTCATATTTTCATCAATCACCAACACCTATCAATTGGGCTCGATAAAATACTAGAATACATATTTTATTTTTTTAGTCATCCATTATCACTAATTGGTTAATTTATCATCATCTATCACTCCTTCACATGTATCCTTATAAGGGGCATCATTACTATTAATCACATTATGGCTTATTGATTTGAATTATAATCTTATTTTTATTTTTTAATTGTTGGTCAGTCAATCATATCATTCTCTATTATTACCTTCATCATATCAATCAAATTTATATTTGATATACACCCATCATTATTATTATCAAATCCTTATCTATCATATCATATATCTCTACCTTACATGTGTCTTTGCTTGGGATATGTCTAAAGCTTGTGGCCTTTTCATCTTATCATCATCATGTTATGGTTGATTTACCCTTTGAATGTGTTGATAACCATGAAAAAGTTATCTCTACTCCCTGTGCATGTGTTTTTGTTAGGGGCATCATCAATATGTATCTCATTTCTCAAGTCACATTTATTTTCTTCTTAATCTATCTCACATATCACATCCCACCCTTCATTTCTTATTTTGAGTGGCCATCCATCTCAATATTCATCACTTGTCCCCTCAAGGGGGGATTATATCTACTAACATAACATATACTAACATTCATACATGACATGGTTTTTCTTTGAAAGACCATTACTCCTTCCACTTCGATCCACTTGCAATGACCTTTCAAAAAGGGGCACAATGTAAGCATATAAATCCACTTGGTCAACACTAATTCCAATTATCTAATTTATTTCATTTAATCCCATCCTAAAATCACCTCCTAATCATTTATCTCATATCCCCCATCAATATTTCTTCATTCACTAACTATAGTCTTATCCCACTTCTTCATTAATTACCTTAATCATCTCTTATCTTATCCTAATCCCCACTTATTATTATTTGGGAATTTTAAATTCCCATGGCCCACTTACTATCCTATTCCTAGGCTCTCATACACCCCTAGTCCATAATCACTCACCTAATCCATATATAATGCCCTACCTAAATCCACCCTCTTCCTCCATGATTACTAAAATTTCTATTAGTCAATACTAATTTCATTTATCCCATCTAATCTAATTTATCCCCCACTAATTCCATCCTAATATTTCCCCTTCATAATCATTTATCTAACATTCCCATTCATTCTATTAATTTACTAACCTTAGTCCTGTCCCACTTGTTCATTAATTCCTCTAATAATTTCTTAATCCTATCCTAATATATCTTATTCATTATTTGGGAATTATAAATTCCCAAAGCCCACCTACCTAACTATTCATAAGCTTTCCTATAAGCCTAGCCCTTTATATTCTATAAAATTTCCTAATCACTCACCTAACCTCCCTATAATCATCATTAACCTTTCTTAAGGGATTCTAGAATTCTCCAATTCTAGAACCCTCTCTATTCTCACCCTTCCTCTCTAGAAGCCTCTAACTCTAGAGGATTCTAAGGAATTTTTAATTCCTTTTAATCCTTCCCTCCATATTCTATTTAAATAATCCAATCCTCTATTGGAACTAACTACAAGCTAACTTGAATTTTCATGCCATATCCATGATAAATATATCAAAAATCTACTAAGCCCATGCCAATCTAGTTCTTGAATCCATTATTAACATAATTGATCATGCCAATATAATATCAAAATTCTAAGTCCATAGCAATCAACCATCCATTTGAAAATCTTGGAAAGAGGCTAGATGAAATAAGGGATTAATTAAGGTTTATCTTATGCTTTTGATTTGTTTCCATAATCCTTCCTACTAGGTAGTTTCATGTTTTGAGTTTAAATTTCATATTTTATGGTAATTTAATCAAATAACTCAAAATCCATCTACATTTTGATGACCACGATGGGATGGAGCTCTTCTTGTACTAATTCTCTCGAGTTTTGAGTATGTTTAACTAAACTTATAGAATAAATTGAAGGAGAATAGACCACAAATTCATAAATTTATTGTATAAAATATTTCACATATTTTAACTTGTGAGTAAGAGCTAGAAATCTATTCCTAGTCAGTTGAAATCCATCTACATATAGTTTTAACTTAATAATAGCTAGTTTTTGGTCTACTTCTACTTTTAGTGGAAAAATATTTAACTCTATATTGTAGGATTTCCAAGAATTTTTTTATTATTGCTAATAGAGACATTATAATTGTTCTTAAGTAAGTTTATAGATATGTTTTTTTTAGGTTGGCTTGTAGTAATTTTGGTTCCACTTATAATGGATATAGTAGTATGTTTAAATATAATTTCAATATTTTCTCTAGAGGTTTATAATATTCTTGATATCAAAAATACACCAAATTTAACTTTCAGACATATTTCTACACTATTGCAGAATAAGTTAAGCTTTTTAGTCCATTATTTTTATTATTGTGTTGATTTGCTCTATGCATTTGTTTTTTATTCTATTTACCCCACTTTATTAAATTGAAGTGGATTAATAGAAACTTTTAGAAATACATTTTTATTATTATATTGATCTGTAATACATAATCCCTTTGAGGAATTATAGTAAAGTTGATATCCAAAATTTACCAACACCTATGAAATACTCTTAAAGACAAAACCAGAGAATTAACCCCTTTTCCACACAATAGGGATTTTCCTTCTTGGGCATTAGTTGACCAAAAAAAACTAGTTAGGCAATGGATATATTAATGGTTTTTGACTTCTTCTCTAACACAACCCTTAGAATGAAAATAGACAAAACCCCATCCACAAATATAGCCAAAATCTATTTGCATTGGCATCACTAGGTAAGGAAAACTTCTTGGTAAACTTGTGATTAGACTTTTCCTCCACTCACAGAACTTCACACTCCTCTTCCCCTTTGTCTTCATCACTAGCACTTCACTATCTTCCACTTATTCTTGAATGTTATATTTTTTCACACATTATTTATATAATATCTCCAATGGTCTCCACCCACTACCTTGATTCCATATCTCCTAATTGCATCTACAACCTTGCCATTTTGAGGGCTAAATCATTCTTATTGGTAATTTTTGGCATTCAATATTGATAATATTGGAGTTTTAAACATTAAAATTGTTGGAAAGTTATTTCCACTACCAATGTTAATGTATTAAGAGGATTTTGGTGTCAATAGAATGTTGTTGGGATATGAACCTTAAATCTACTCTATACACATTATTCCTAGGATAATGTCAATGTCTTATAAGGATTCTAACATCTTCTATGTATTATAAAAATGTCTTTAGTGGCATTTTTACCAAACCTATACAAACAAAATTTAGATGTGTCTATTAAAAACAATCATAATTCTTTCAAACATTTCAATCAATTGTTTGGAGCATCTTAACCAAGCTCATTTTAATGATTTATCATAATACTTTTTTCCTTGAGACTTTTTCATTGATATGGTGCCTACATTGTCTTGTCAAAATGTTTTGCCTAGTATTATTTTATTATAAAGTATTTTATTTGTAGTATATATGATATATGTTTTACATTTTGTAGTCTAGTCTTATTTTATATGTAATATGATAAAAAGTTATCTTAAGAGTTTTTAATAGTGTAAATAATAATACATTTATATTTTTTTATCATTAATTTATTATCATCATTTTAATCTTATAAATATATAGATTTTTATTATTTAAAAAATAAGCATAATTTTCTTTAACCAGTAGGTATAAAACCATCAAAGGCAAAATTATTAAAACTACTAACATTTTCTTTGCAAGTTGACTTGAAAATATCAAAATCATTAAAAGAATAAAAATTATTATCTCTAAAATTGATTTATATTAATGTCATTTTTATAATTATTAACTCTTTATTTACCTTCAATGTTATGGTCCTGGTGGGCAGACTTCACTAACACCTCAAGGTTTTGGTGTAGCGATTCATTACATGTGGTATCAGAGCCTCCACCCGAGTTCAAGTCACAGAGCGGGTGGCTATGTTGGCATGGCAGTGTTTATTTGGGGCTTGTACACATATGGAATCCTGGTGGTATGGGTGCAAATCTAGCCCAGAGTCTGGGCTTCAGAAGCATGGTGGGATGTTATGGTCCTAGTGGGCAGACTTCACTAATGCCTTAAGGTTTTGGTGTAGCGGTTCGTTAGATTCAAATTCATCTTTTTGAGTGTGTTCTCTTTTGATAACATTCAGTGAATTTTGAGCCATTCCAAGCATCCCACAGGTCCCAAATTACCTTTGGTTTCGAGGGCGATTCACCTTAACCCCACCCTATACTATAGTAGGGAATGCACTTTGGGAACTACCCATAGACATCATAATGGGCATTGACCCTTGGCCCTGCTAGGGATTGCCAACCCTAGACCCCTATGTCATGGCCCACCCACCCAAAGGACTTATAGAACCAAATGGAAATTTTGTTAGGGTGTTTTGCTTAAGTCTTATTAAACTAAAATTTTATTTCTTGTAGGGGTAAATTTTAACTTCCTAACATATTTTTTTCAAGTCATATTTATGTCTAACATTTTATCTTACAAGTCACCCCTCAAGATTGTTAAATTGAAACTATTAATCATTATCTTGTAGGTTTCCCCTTTATAAGGGCCACTTGAAACTACTAATCATTTTTTTGTAGGTTTCCTATCAAAGACCCCTTTTATTATTTTGAAAAAAATTATTTGAATCACTTTAATCATTCTATCTTACATCTTGTATATAGCTCTTTAATATTTTTTACATCTTGTATATAATTCACATCTTAAATAATTGCTTAATTAATCCTTTTTGCCTGCTTATTTATCACCCAAGGGCTATAGTGGTGTATGATCTCCTCCTTACATCCTTGCAATGATTATTGGAAGATCAAAAACTACCAATAACCCTCCCCTTTTTTTAATTTATAGGGGTCATTGATGTGGATTTCATCACCATACACTAAACCAAACTTTATGTTCTAGTGGAGTATAACTATCAGAAGAACTATCGTTAGGCACTAAAGAAAAATTCCCCATAAAAGGTTCTATGGAGTGAAGGGATATTAAGCTCCAATATGCAAAGTAGTTAGATAACATATTATATTAATTGGTCCCCATTATACCTAGAGTATATTGTGGATGCCACTAGAGAGCTCATTTATCCTAGTAGGACCTTTCATCCATAATAGGTGTTTCATTGCTAGAGTCAAGATCAACTCATAAGAAGCTATTAAGTGCAAATGGGGTCAATATGGTTCAAATGATTACATAATAGGTCACTGGCCTACAAATTCACCCATGAATCCATTATATGGTGTGTTCATTGAGTTACACACCCATTAGTTTACTAATCATAGGTTTGTGGATTGCTTAATTTGGTGAGTGTAGTGTTAGACCTATACTATTTGAGAGCCAAGTCAGCCTCATACCCAAACCTAAATATGTGTATCTATGTATTTTTCACATATCATCTTGTATATACTTACCTCATCATTCTACCATATTATACATCTTTTTCATAATCCCATTATACATATTATCTTTTTTACATCCTTTTACATATCTCATACTATCCCTCATCACCACCTTGTTTTAATCCCCTTCTAGTCTAACCATATGCACCCATCATTGGTCATACCCCCATAACCTATATATCCTAATCACATTTTACCTTATCATCCACATCTTATATTAAGTCCACTCTATCCATAATTAATCATTTGTCTTGACCTTTCCTTCACCTAGTTACCTCATCCCATTTTATCCTAATTGGATCTTTAGGTCACACACTCATCTACATCATATTCAACACCATTACATCACCACTTAATTCCATTTGTCATTTATCACATAATCTTTTCCCATCTCACCTTGAAAAAATTGGTTTAACTCTTGATCTACTCCTTTTGTCCTTTCATATTATCATATCATTCTATCCACTATCACTCATCACTTGGATAGGTCTCATAACCAGTTAATGTCCTGCTAACATCTTATCACTTTGTTGGTTTCAATCTAGAATCTAATAAATCATCAATCTAGTCTTCTATAATCCAATCATTTTGCCTATTCATAACTAGCACCCATCCAACCATCATATTACTAGTTTTGAACCTAGGTAGTCATAAAATCCCCAATTATTTTGCTAGCTTGAAAACTAGGCATTGTTGCTAGATCACTAGCACTTATTGTACTATTAGTTTGAAATCTAATCCTAGTCCTACATCATCTCAATCATATTTCATCCACCTAATCCTCATCATTACTGATCATATTAGATCAGACATAACTTGTTCAAGAGACCATATCTAATCCTTAGTCTACCTACATGTCAACCCCCTTCATCATCCATATTTTATCATCCATCCCCATAAAGTTAGACCCCATTTTCATAGAATAATACATATTTTTAAATAAGGATGAGATCCTCTTCTGGATACTTAGGATGGGTGTCCCACTTCAGGAAGGCCTTGACCCCATTCAACTCATTTCACCTTGATTCCAAACCCATTCATGTGAGTCCTATTCAAATTCTCCATCCACTAGTCATAGTTAGTTGTCTACCCCTTCTTACACTAGAAAATGGAATCCTATCCTATCTCCCTCATCTACTACTAGTCCACCCACCTAGTCATGTCAACAATCATATAATATAAAGTAAAATGCTTCCACATCTAAGTTATAAAGTAAAATGGGTCCTTATACTCCCCTTACTATGTCCTTGGAATCCCTTTTCCAAAAAAATATCATTTCTAACATGAAGGTCTATCCAACCATATGGCATCTTGATCCCACCAAGCCTAAGCCATTTGGGTATAAAGCTAATCAATATTGTGCATATCATCAAACATCAGGGCATCCCATTAATTGATGTCAACATTTACAAGACTATGTCCAAGACCTCATTAACTATAGTGGCATAGAAATTGAGGATGAACCAGATGAGTCTATAATCTAGGGTGAACAAAAAGAGGAATGCTAAGATTTCATTCTTGATCATGATCAAGCCCTTCCCCTTCCAAGCCAAGGACAAGACACCACATTCATCTTCCATAGTCCCCTCATCTTTGACAAATCCTCCATCAAATATGAGTATATTATCCATAAGCTTAGTCCTCATAATTTATTCCATGGGCCTATCTTTTTCCAATATATTATCCCTCTACCAACTTCCCCTCACCCATCATATCCAAAACCCCATATTGAGAGGTCAATCATGGATAATTAATCTTATACTAGTAGCATTACATTTTGTACAATGGAGTTAGCATCAGAGTCAACACAAATCTTATATGCATTAGGATCATATCCAACACCAATATCCAAATTACATACCTCTTTAAAAACATCATCCCTCATAGGTATTGTAGTAGATGCTGATAATGCCTATCTTTTTTAGGATACCTCTAATCCAAATACCTTTAATACATCACCAAGCATACATTTGGATCCCAATCAGGATGATGAAGTCATAATAGAGTTTTTACAAGATTTATTTGTTAAATACTATTAGATTAAATTTGATCCTACTTTGGATGTGTATACTACAAGTCTTAGTGATCCTTTTGTTGATCTTGATCATATTTTTTTCAATGTTGAAACTAGGTCTCCTAGGAACCCCTATCAGGACCATGTTATCCCATCACCACTCATTGACCTCATCACATCATCTCCCCCACCTTTATCCATCATAGACACTTTTTTCCCATCAATGATCATTTAATCACTTCCCTCCATAGGGATGAATAGGAACATACGTCTTTGGACCCTTCCTTGACCAATATAATGTATGCTAAAAATACAAAGGTCCAAGACCATATTCTAGAAGTCAATCATAATAATCAAGTCATCTTTGATCCCATTAGTCAAAATTAAGAAGATTCAAATCATCAACCAAATCAAAAAGTGTCTTCTTTTAGTGAAGCCTAAAATTAAGCACTATGGTATCATAAAAGTCCAAAATCAATCTCCCCTAGTGAAGCCTAAAATTAGGCACTAGGGGGCTGTCAAAGTCAAATCTAATCTATAAATAATGTCAAAATCAATATCAATATGGATGATAATCCTTTAAATACTTAGATCAAAGATCAATTATAAATTTAAAGTTTCTTGAATCTTGTATAGTCATTTATCACATGGCACCAATCAAATAAGTAATGTTTAACATCTCGAATGATGTGTGTGACTACTAGTCCTAATATTTCATCACCCATTACACTTTCCTCTCATAATCCTATCATCCATTTAATTATATTACACTACCATCAACATCAATATCTAATCCAATCCACTCCTCCCATCACCCTCTTGGAGAATTATCTCTCTTAGGGGTGACAAAGATACCTTGTCTACATATTTGGAGAAATCTCAATCAAGAACCACCAAAGGTCACAAAGACATTAATACATCTAGTGGTGATAGCATGATCCTAGCATTACACATATCCATAATAGGTTTTGGTTTAATATCCAAAAATTATTGACAATATTGCATCTAGCCCTTCTCTAATAAATCAAGATGCCATCCAAACATAAAAAAATATCATTCATCCAATGGTGAAAACTAGTCTTTTGGCACCTTGGGAAAGTACCATGATGAAAACTGATTTCTGACATCATGGTAAAATAATCTATTTTCCATATTTGCCTCAACACTTGGGGGCACAATCCATCATTTTTATCCATCACACCTATCCCTCATTAACCCCATCCATATCGTATCCATCTATCCATATCATGCATCCCTTTCTAGTCTTGACCTTTAAAAGGATGAGGAAGGTGTTTTGAGAAATGTTTGGAAATCGTCTTGGCATATCTTTTAATGGACACTTAGATAATTAATCATTTGGTTCCTTCATGATGTGGTCATTAAAAATATTTATTCCCTTCTTAATTTATCCTCATCCCCTTTTCTATATCACGTTCATCCTCTTATCACTCATCCATCATTCTATTTTTCTTTATCCTAGTTGTTATGCTAGGTATTCCCCTTATTAGTAACCCCATTTTCATAATGTACATACATATTATAAAAGCCCTAAAAATCATGAAACTTAAAAAATCCAAAATTAATCCATGGTGTCTTGTCTTATGCCTTTTTATAGTCACACATATCTCCATGAATTTAATTTTTCACACTCACATCATCCATCCTCCTATTCTAAATCAAGGGAAAATCTAGTCTATATCGATCCTTTAGCCTCATCCTCACAGAAGTCCCTCATCTAGTTTAAAATCCATATCCGCGTCCATACCCAAATCTAGATTCAAGTCCCTATACCCAAGTCCTCATTTAAGTCCCTTCGCCTAATCCTAATCTATATCTACATCCATATCCTTATCTAAATACTTATCCTCATCCACGTCACTAGCCTTGTCCAAGTCCATATCAATATCCAAATCCTTATCCTAATCCTCATCCAAGTCTGTCATCTAGTTCAAAATTCATATCCTTACCTAATTCCTCATCCTAATAACCATCATTAGTCTCTTCTAAATCCAATTATAACCCAAGTATGAAATCACATCATGATCATCCTAGTCCAACCCATCACCTAATCACTCATCCCATCATTAGATAAGACACAATGACACTATATATAGATACTTGTGTGTGTGTTACTTGTTTATATTATTTATGTGTTTTTATCATGTAAATATTTTTTTGTCTTTGTCTTTTGCATCTTTTTTTCATCATCTCTTTTTTGTCTATTGGGCAACAAATGAGGATGATATGAGGTCACTAAAGGTACAATACTAATAATTACCCTTAATGATGCAAAGTCTGATATTTTCCCATGTAGTTTAGGAAAATGTGCTCCTGGTCATACTTATATCATGGGGTATACTAATAAGTACCACATATATTATATTTCTTAGACTATGATGATCTTTATTATAGTTGTGATGGATTAATCTTCTACACCCTCATCATTTATCTAATCACCCTTATTTACCATCACTAATCTAATCCTCTCAACTGATCTAACTAAAATCCAATCTTTTATCCTCATCTCATCATCTGAATCATATCATCTTATCACTAAACATCATCTCCTAATCACCAATCTTCTTTTTATTCATTCTCTAATCAATCATTTTCATTTATCCTCTAGTTAGAACTTAATCGAATTGAGATATTTTTAGACTATGAAGGCAACATTTGGCTAAATTTTAATGCCCAAGGATAGCTCAACCACTATCACTCTTGCCTCTCTCCTCATTATTGATGTTTTGGATTGCACCCAGGGTAGGAGGCCAAGCTCATGCCTTCCACTCCCCTCTCACCTGTGGGACTGGTGAATTTGGAGGTGAGAGTCTCTAGGTAAGGGCTAGCTCCCTTTGATGCATCTAATTTGTTCCAATAAGTGATAACACACACACACACACACACACACACACACACACAGAGAGAGAGAGAGAGAGAGAGAGAGAGAGAGAGAGGAGAGAGAGAGAGAGAGAGAGAGAGAGAGAGAGGAGAGAGAGAGAGGAGAGAGAGAGAGAGAGAGAGAGAGGAGAGAGAGAGAGAGAGAGAGAGAGAGAGAGAGAGAGAGAGAGAGAGAGAGAGAGAGAGAGAGAGAGAGAGAGAGAGAGAGAGAGAGAGAGAGATAATGGGGAAGGGATGAAAAGGGAGAAAGATTATAGGAAAAAAAAAACTATTCTAAAGGAGGTGATGCACCAAAATGATCTGACCTTATCACACTCACACCTAAAATTAGACAAACACATACATACACTTCAAACTGGCCAGGAGGACCAGGCTGCAAGAAAACTTGGTAGGGAGGCTTTAATGGAAAAAAAAATAGAGATTCACCAAAGGTGCTATGAGAGACACACTATATAGTAATTTATTCTATTTCTACACTTCCAAATATAGCTATCCTTGTTCGCTACAAAAATGGCACATTATAGACACTAGGTATGTTGGTGTTGAACCTATGGAAGCATCAAGAAGAAATAACTAAACATAAACTAACACTCAGACATACACAAAGATATTTAACTAGGATAGAGGTAAAAAATGCGTTTATTGATTCAAGTGAAAATTTGTCAGGGCTATGCCTTACAAATGTGGAAGATGATTTCTCAAATGACAAGTCTCCAATATATAGAGGAAGAAAAGAGGCCCCTTTGGCACCCTTTTTTACAAGTGACCCATGGTAGGCACTGTGTCAAACCATTGAAATAACTTCTTGAATTGACACCTTCCTGTGTCACTTGGATTGCTCATCTGCTTTTGTGTGGATGGCCATTTTGTTGTTAGGATTTGAATTTATGAGCCATGCCATTTTCCTACTCTGTAATGCATATTAAGGGAAACAAGTCACATTGATCACTATTTGTGCCTCTTTGATGGACCACATGGTAGGCACTGTTGTCAACCACTAAAATAAATTCTTGAATTGACACCTTCTTTCATCACTTGGATTGCTTCATCTACTTTTGCATGATGACCATTCTGCTATAAAGATTTGAATTTGTGAGCCACACCGTCTACCTACTCTTTATTCTATGGGCTCTTCATCCTTTTCTACTCCTTCAACCCTCAGGGGCGATCTCCTAGCGGGTCGCTAAATTCTTTGGGCTCATTCCATGGTTGGCACTCAAGCATTTAAAAACCAATGGATTTTTTATTGGCTTAAATTTGACGTTCATGCACCCGTCACCCTTAGACTCTCCTTTGGCTTCTTGCTTTACCCCCTTTTCTTCTGAGAGTGCATCTGCCCTTGACACGTGTCATAGTCCACTACTTGGGCACTTAGAAGACACTTTGAAATGCAGACGTTGACACGTGGTGACTTCTACTAAGCTGATAATGGAATGTGGGCAACATCTGCTTACATTAGAGGGCCTTTTGAGAGTCAGACAAAAGTTGACATGTGTTCACTTTTTTAGATCCTTTAGATACCTTAGAAAAACTTTTGGGCCCTTTTTTGGTTCTTAGCAGACACCAACACTTAACACACTCTGCTTAGCTCCTAGCAACTCATTCAGGCCCACCGCAGTCTTGTTTGAAGCCAACAGGAGAAAACCGATAGATGTTGCCACCTATCAGCTTCTATTGAGCCTTGCAAGGGACATGTGGTGCATTCTACTACTCCTAAAAAAAGCATGTTAAAGTCCTCCATGGTTTCCACTTGGTGCTTTCTATGCTCTAGCTTCCCTGGTGTAAAATTTGACACTTTGAGGCCCATCACCATCCTTGGCAAAGTTCATCGGGCCTTTTCCCATGGATTTTCTACTTTGGGCCCTTTGGCTGCCCTTTGCAAGGGCTTTTGATCTTGAACTACCCTCTAGCTATAGGGCACACCCTTGAACCAACCCATTGAACCAAAATTTGGTTCAACGATTCAATGGTTCAAGGTTGTGCGCTGAGCCAATTGAACTGTTTACTTTGAACTGAATGCCGCTTGAACCAAAATAGTTGAACCAAGCCATTGAACTAATTGGTTAAACCAAAAATGGTTTAATGCTATGTGATGAGCCCCTCTAAGCTATTTGGTGGATCTCCTTGTTGAACTATTTGCTTGAACCAATCCATTGAGCCATTCACTTAAACTAGTTCAATGGTTCAAAGCTGTACGCTGAGCCCATTAAGCTTTCCTTATTCACTTCTACCATTGAACCTACATGTTGAAATGGAGGTGTTGAACCAAGTGATTAAACTGTCGATTAAACCAAATCTTGAAATGAATTGATGGTTCAATGGTTCAAAGATGCCAACTTTCCTTATGAATTTCTTCAGATGAAAATGTAAAGAAGCTTTGTAAAAACTTGCCCTTTTTGATTGGTTCTTCAACTTCCAAAAGAAAACCTACAGAGTTCATAGAAATGGACCTGTAGAGTCCATAGAAAACCAAGCTCTGTAGAGTCTATAGAAATAGACCTACAGAGTTCATAGAAATTCTTAGACTTGTGAAAAATCAAAAAATGAATTGGCCTTGAACAATAGGGGAAGAAGGGGACCAATTTTTTGCTCTATTGGGCAAAAAATGGTCAACAAATTGGTGACTCCTAGGGGAAGCATGCCTGCTATGCTTAGAAGCCAGTTGCCTTAAAAATCCATTGGGCACGAGGTTAGATTATTACTTAAAGATCAATAATAGCTCTGATAAATCTAGAACCAATCATGTAGATTTACCTCAAAAGGGAAATAAAACACACACAAAGCTAAGAAAACTACTTGTGTAAATAGCACTTATGGGAAATAGGGAAAGAAAACTAAAAGCAACCTACTATATATAGCTAACTGGGTATTTTTTATTCCCTCCTAGATCAAAGGGAAAGCTTCTAACATCTCCTTCATCTGACACACCCAGTATTGATAATGGATCCCACAAGGAAATATTTATGTGCAACTTCTTCACCTATCTATCATGTTGATTTGAGGATTTCTCCCTTCCATATTTTCTTTGGGGTCACTTGCAGCCTTCTGAGGCATAGGCCGGGGAGCTAACTGTATGACTGGTAGCCTAAAATTTGGGAATTTCTAGTTCACATGTGGTGGAAGAGATGGTGTGGACATTTGAATAACTACTTGAGTTTCTTCCATAGCTCTCCCTTTGGATCTTGTGTTGGCTACAACATAGTCAGCCTGATTATCTATAGCACCTACATAATTGATTACACAAAACTCACCTTCCAAGTGGTTTATAAGAGTAGAGCTAGGTTGACTCTGACTACTACTTATGCTGGGTTACATTGGAGCTTCGAAGACCTGGGAGTGAGTGGGCTACCTGATTATATAACACATTTGGGTAACAGCCCATCATCTCATTTGTATAAATGGCTTGTTCCTAACCATATCCTGTGGTTGAACATCTTGGATATTCTTACACCAGATTGTTCTGAATGGGCACCATGACCTTAGATGATGAAGGGGGACCTGGGTTGTAGCCTTGGAAAGGTCTGGTCTGAGTAATCTAACCCTGTCCTTGATTATAGTTTTGGAAAGGGGGTCTAGGGGCTTGACCATAATGCTGGTATCCTAGATTTGGTCTGTTGCTTTGAGCTTTCTACCTTTGAAGAGCTACAAGTTCATTTGACATACTCTGCAATAGACTCTTAACTTTATGAAGCTCATTGGATGGAGTAGTAGCTGGTTTCCCTATGCTAAGTAGAGGAGCTAATGTGGGAGTAATGGCCTAAATTAGAGGTAACATTTTTGGGAAAAGTGGCATGTGGGGTCTAGGGGCTATTTTCCTAGCCTTTACTAAGCAATTTTTAGTTGCTATGGCTATTTCATATGCAGCAGGTAGTACATGCCCTCCCATGGATTGTATCATCACAACAATATCACTATTTAATGCTCTTAAATAATATAAGAAAGCATAACTAGCAGTCAGTCTTACCAAAATGGGGATTCTATCCCATGTCTTCTAAAATCGTGTGTTGAAATCCTACATATATTTGTGTGGGGCTCTCTTCATGGTCGTCAGCTACTCAGCAAGTGAGAGGTGGTCACTTTTTTCTCCACAATGGTTTGTCAATTGAGTACCCAATTCATTCCAAGAATGGATTGAATTTATAGGCAAAGTCCTGTACCAGTCAAGAGCTTTACCCTTGAGAGACAATGCCAACAATCTGATTGCGATATTTTCCTCTGTGACATTGTGAATATTGCATAGGTTAGCAATATTTCTAATGTGTTCAATAGTTGTAATGGGCCCCTCTCTATCAAAGGGAGATACACTTTTGAGGACTACTCCTGGAATTGGGTCATAATGCTAGAGGTTCAAGGGACTCTGACCATGAGAGGTCATAAAGGAAAATGCCATATCTATAATGGGATTCAAATGGGGTACTTCTCTTGTGAAGGAAGCACCTGTAGTTGAACTAGGAAGATGACTCACTGAATAAGGATGAGTCTCTTTAAACCTTAGTCACTTTGCTGAGTTGAGAGGTAATTCAATGAATTCAAAAGGGATACCCTTATTAGCAGATCATGTGGTGACTTTAGGCATCAGAAGTCAGACTGATCTTTGATTAGGAAATGAGGTTCTTACCAGTGGAGTCGCCAAATGCTAAAAAGTTGATTTGCTATAATAGGACCAGGATCAATCGTAAAACCTTACTGAGTGTAAGACTAGGTCCCACTAGGCATGCCAAAAACTATTAATGTAGTGGATTACACCTGGGGTAGGAGGCTGAGCTCCTACCTTCCACACACAATAATGGAAACTCCCCTCTTGCATGTGGGACTAGCGAAGCTGGAGGGGAGAGTTTATAGGTAAGGGCTAGCTCCCTTTGATGCATCTGATTTGTTCCAGTAAGTGCTACCACACACACACACACACACACACACACACATAATGAGGGGGGATGAAAAGGGAGAAAGATTACAAGAAAACAAAACTACTCTAAAGGAGGTGATGCACCAAAATGATTTGACCTTCTCACACTCAAACTTAAAATCAGACAAACACATACATACACTTCAAACTGGTAGGAGGACCAAGTTGCAAGAAACTTGGCAGGGAGGCTTTAATGGAAAATACAAAAAATAGAGATTCACCAAAGGTGCTGTGAGAGACACATTGTATAGTACTTTCTTCTATTTCTACACTTCCAAATACATCTCTTCTTATCAGCTACAAAAATGGCACATTATAGACACCAAGTATGTTGGTGTTGAACTTGTGGAAGCATCAAGAAGCAATGACTAAACACAAAATAACACTCAGACATACACAAAGATATCTAACTAGGATAGAGGTAAAAAATGCATTTATTGATTCAGGTGAAAATTTGCCAGGGCTATGCCTTACAAATGTGGAAGATGATTTCTCAAATGATAAGTCTCCAATATATAGAGGAAGAAAAGAGGCCCTTTGGCACCCTTTTTACAAGTGACCCATGGTAGGCACTGTGTCAACCATTGAAATAACTTCTTGAATTGACACCTTCCTATGTCACTTGGATTGCTCATCTACTTCTACGTGATGGCCATTCTATTGTCAGGTTTGAATTTATGAGCCATGCCATTTTCTTACTCTGTGATGCATATCAAGGGAAACAAGTCATGTTTATCACTATTTGTGCCTCTTTGATGATTGAATGGTAGGCACTGTGTCAACCACTGAAATAACTTATTGAATTGACACCTTCTTATGTCACTTGGATTGCTTCTTCTGCTTCTGCATGATGGCCATTCTGCTATCAAGATTTGAATTTATGAGCCACACCATCTACCTACTCTTTGTTCTCTAGCTCTTTGTCCTTTTCTACTCCTTCAACCCTCATGGGCGATCTTCTGGCGGGTCATTTCATTCTTTGGGCTCATTCCATGGTTGGCACTTGGGCATTTAAAAAACAACAACTTTTTTACTAGCTTAAATTTGATGTTCACGCACTCATCACCTTTGGACTCTCCTTTAGCTTCTTACTTTGCCCCTTTTCACTAAGAGCGCATATGCCCTTGACATGTGTCATAGTCCACTTCTTGGGCACTTAGAAGACACTTTGAAATGTGGATGTTGACATGTGGTAGCTTTTACTGAGCTGATAATGGGATGTGGCAGCATCTGCTTACATTAAAGGGCCTTTTGAGAGTCAAGTGGAAGTTGACATGTGGTCACTTCTATAGAGCCTTTAGCTACCTTAGAGAAACTTATGGGCCCTTTTTTGGTTCTTAGTAGATGTTGGCACTTGGCACACTCTGCTTAGCTCCTATCAACTCATTCAGGCCCACCACAGTCTTCTTTGAAGCCAATAGGAGAAACCCCCAGATGTTGCCACCTATCATCTTCCACTAAGCCCTAAAAGGGACATGTGGTGCTTTTTGCTACTCTTAAAAAAGCATGTTGAAGTCCTCCACAGTTGCCACTTGGTGCTTTCTACGCTCTGGCTTCCCTGGTGTAAAATTTGATGATCTCAGGCCCATCACCATCTTTGGCAAAGTTCATCAAGCCTTTTCTCATGGCTTTTCTCCTTTAGGCCCTTTGGCTGCCCTTCACAAGGGCTTTTAGATATTGAACTACCCTCCAGCTGTAGGGCACACCCTAAACTAAGCCATTGAACCAAAATTTGGTTTAACAGTTTAATGGTTCAAGGTTGTGTGCCAAGTTGATTCAACCATTTGGTTTGAACTGAATGCCGCTTGAATTGAAATGGTTGAACCAAGCCATTTAACTAATTGGTTGAACCAAAAATGGTTTAGTGCTATGTGTTGAGCCCCTCTGAGCTATTTTTTGGATCTCCTTGTTGAACCATTCACTTGAACCAATCCATTGAACCATTCACTTGAACTAGTTTAATGGTTTAAAGCTATGCACTGAGCCCATTAAACTTTCCTTGTTCGCTTTTGCCATTAAACCTACACATTGAACTGGAGGCACTAAACCAAGTGATTGAACTATTGATTGAACCAAAGCTTGAAATGAAGAGATGGTTCAATGGTTTGAAGATGCCAACTTTCCTTGTGAATTTCTTCAGATGAAAATCTGAAGAAGCTTTGTAAAAACTTGCCCCTTTTGACTAGTTCTTTAACTGTCGAAAGAAAACCTATAGAGTTTGTAGAAATGGACCTATAGAGTCCATAGAAAACCAAGCTTTGTAGAGTCCATAGAAATAGACCTGTAGAGTCTGTAGAAATTCTTGGACTTGTGCAAAATCAAAAAATGAATTGGCCTTGAACAATAGGGGAAGAAGGGGACCAATTTTTTGCCCTGTTGGGCAAAAAATGGTCAACACTCATCATTTATCATCACATATATCATGTCCCTAATTATCCCCATGTCTTGTATTAATCAACTCATTGAGATATAATATCAATTAGTATATCAATCAATTACCATCCCCTTAATAACCTATCTAATCTTTTCATCGATCATCCACACCTATCAATTGGGCTTGACATATCACAACATCCATCTTTTCTTCCATAAATCATTGATTGATTCATTAATCATATATAATTTATAATGCCTCCCTCAATTGGGGCATGACATGAATTATAATTTTATCCACATATTATGGCTCATTGAGTTGATGCAATGCAGTCTTTTGGTCACTTGATCACATGATTTTAATTTTTTCATCTCCATCTTGAATTTAATTTTAGTTACACCCATCATCAATCCTATCAAATACTTGTCTTATCCTAGCAAATATCTCTCCCTTCCATGCATATTTACTTGGGACACATCTAAATATTATAGCCATTTAATCTTATCATTATCATGTTATAATTAATTCCCCCTTGAGATGTGTGAACAACCATGACACAATCATCTTACTCCTTGTGCATGTGTCTTTGCCAAGGGAATCACCAATTTGTAGCTCACTTCTCAAGTTAATTTTATTCTTCATCATATATATCAAGATCTCACATCATACCCTTTGTTTCTTTTTTTGAGTGGCCATCCATCTCAATCTTCCCCATATGTACCCTCGAGGGGGAATCATATACACTAACATTCCTCCATGAAATGGTTTTTATTTGAAAGACCATTACTCCTTCTACTTCACTCCACTCATAATGCCCATTCACAGAGGGAAAAAATGTATGCACTAAAATTTTCTCACCCCACTAATTACACTAATTATGCTAATTTAACCTATAACTATATTTCCTAACTAATTAACTAATAAACTATATCATATTCCCTATTTCTAACATCCTATAAGCCTTATTCCATCCCATAACTAGATAATCCTTTTGTTAATCTACTAATGAAACCCATTTGCCCACTAATATACTCCTTAAGCCACTTTCCATTTTAAAAATACAATTTATTCTACTTACCCATCTACCACTCTATTCCTAAATATTTCTAAACCCCTAAACCATAGTAGAGATTTCTAAACTTGGATAATTTTAGAAATTTCCTCTATTTTATCCCTTTCTCCTCTAGAATTTTTCATTCTAGATATTTCAAAGGAATTTAAATTCCTTGGAAATATCCTAGTCATTAATATCAATGGTTCAAAATCAAATTTAAGCCATTGATCCTTCCCTTCACTACCTATATAACTAAGCCACCCCTTCCATACAAACTAACTTATAAACTTGTTAAATTTATGCCATTGTTTTCTACCTAGAATCCATAAAGAGTCAATATCAATAATAATTATCTAGTGGAATCCATTATCAAGCATCAACAAGAAACTGAACATCCATAAATTTAGCATCAATCATCTGTTTGATAATCTTAGAGAGGAGTTGTAAATACCATCCCTACATGTTCCCTTAAGGGGGCATCATATCCACTAACATTCCTCCTACTTCACTCCTCTCATAATGCCCTTTTAAAGAGGGGGAAAATGTATACACCTAAATTCGATCACTTATTCCATGATCACTAATATTTCTATTAGTCAATACTAATTTCATTTATCCCATCTAATATAATTTATCCACCACAATTCTATCCTATATTACCCTTTTTTAATCATTTATATAAAATTCCCCTAATTCCTCTTCATTTACTAACCTTATTCCTATCCTACTTCTTTATTAATTCCTCTAATAATTTATTAATCCTATAATAATTTATCTTATTCATTATTTGGGAATTTTAAATTCCCAAAGCCCACCTACCTACTTATTCATAGGCTTTGCTATAACCCTACCCCATAGATATTTTAGAATCTCCTAATCACTCACATAACCTCCCTCTAATCATCATTAACCTCTCCTAATGGATTCTAAAATTCTCCAACTCTATAATCTTCTCTATTCTCACCCTTCCTCTCTAGAAGCCTCTAAGTTTATAGGCTTCCAAAGAATTTTTAATTCCTTTTAATCCTTCCCTCCATATTAAGGCTTCCAAAGAATTTTTAATTCCTTTTAATCCTTCCCTCCATATTATATTTACATAACCCACTCCTCCATCGGAACTAAATAGAAGCTAACTTGAATTCTCATTCCATATACATTATAAATCTATCAACAATCTACTAAGCCCATGCCAATTTAGTTCTTGAATCCATCATCAACATCATTGATCATGCCATCATAATATCAAAATTTTGAGTCCATAGAAATCAACCATCTTTTTAAACATCTTTAAAGGAGGATAACTAAAATAAGGGATTCAATAAGGTTTATCTTATGGTTTTGATTTATTTCCATAATCATTCCTACAAGGTAGTTTGATGCTTTGAGTTTAAATCACATAGTTTATGGTAATTTAATAAAATAGCTCAAAATCCATCTACAAGTCCCTAAGATGATTCTAGAATTCTCTAGTTCTATAATCCTCTCTATTCTCACCCTTCCTCTCTAAAAGCCTCTTAATCTAGAGGCTTCCAAGGAATTTTTAATTCCTTTTAAATCTCCTTCCTTCCTCTATTTAAATATACACATACCTCCATGGAAAACTAACCTTAAGTTAACTTTAAATCTTCATGTTTATATGATCAACTAATAACAAGAAGTATTTAACAAATCCATGTCAAATTTAAGATCTATGATCAAAAAATCATAATCTCAAAATTCTATGTCTAAGGTAATCTCAATCCAATATTCTTGTTTCTTGTTTTATTTTATCTATTTAATCATGATTTAGAGAAATTATATTTAGGATTAGAGTGTTAGAGTAATTAGATTTAGGATTAGAGTGTTGTTTTGAATTATGTATTCATATAATTGAATTTGATCCTAATGGCTCTAGATCTTACTTAGATAGTTGGATATTTTGAGTTTTTAAATTTCATGATTTAATCCATTATTCTCAAATTTCCTACTATAGTGACTCACATTTTATTATAATTTTAAAAATTAATAAAATATATTATTAATTGCTTTGAATTTGATCTCATCTTTATTAGAAAATATATTTTTTTAAAAATGTAATTCCCTAATTGAACTTAGAATTTTTACTTAATAAACTAATTGAATTTGATTTTTAATTAATATTTATTAGGTTTTTGGAATTTAAGAATCATTTCAATGCTTTGCATTAATAGACTGAAATGCCAATTTGTCAATTCGCTAGGTCATAATTTGACTAGGTTTGAATCTAAGATAGGTTATTATTGTATATAGGGTAATACCATAAATAAGTAATCTTTAACATATTAATGGATAGTTATATCCCTTACACAAATGAAATTGGGTAATTCAGTAACTTCTAGGCTTAAATTACATCATTTTCTAGAAATCAATCTAATACCTAGTTTAAACACAAAGGTGGCAAAAAATGAGTGTCTATAGTTTTCCCCTATTTGAGAAGGTGTTATAAGACATGCAAAATAATGTATTTTAAAATAATGAAAGATTTTTTATGAATAAAAATAAGATAATTATTGAATAATGATGATCTAAATAAATTTTAGGAATCCTATGATGCCCCCTTAATAGAGAGGCCAAAACATAGGATTGGTGGATGGTCCCTCAAAAAGAATGAAGAAGAAGAATGAAATTAATCCATAGATGAGATTAATCCAATTGAGATAATAATTACAAAAGATGATTAAAATACCAATTTTCCCAAAGGTGGTTATAATCAGTAATGGAGGTTAAGACACTAATTTTCCCATAAGATATTATAATTAGTGGCATAGGTATGTGCCCCAACAAGGTAGATGGGTCAAAATAATTATTTTTCAAAACGTGGTTATAATAATTTTGACAACCTAGATTGAATAATATTTTTTTCCCCATTAAGGAGGATTTGAGTGTCTCAAATTGGTTATGCCCTAGTAGGGAATATTGGTAAGCATAACTTAAGGATATAACCTATCACATTTATTAAATATGAGTGGTAGAAAAAATGTGTGATGGTCTAATTGCTTGTCCAATATTGAAGAAGCCATAAACAAATAGACACATAATGATACACAAAGTGATGAAAGAGATGATTGGAAGATAATAATGGGGATGGAAGAATAATGTTGGTTGAGCTGACCTAAGATATGTCATGTTTTCAAGCACTACCGACATAGTCCAAATGGACCTCAGGCTAATCTAGTTCACCCATAAGATGGAGAAACTAGAAAGAGAAATATAATAAAACAATAAAAAATGATCAATGTGGATGGTTTAGTTGTACCTACCATTGATATAAATGGGATGGCCAATGGGTTGATTTGATCAAGGAATATGGGATAATTGATGATTTACTATAATGGTGCCAATTAAGCTTATGTAATGAGCCTCTAGTCATGGATCAATAATGAAGTGATACAAAAGATAGGTATGAATTTGGGCTACCTACTAGTATAGAGATACATGTTTTAACTAGTAGGGATTACTATTCATTTATGATATAATTATTCTAAGTCTGGGTGATGTTTGAGACATGTAAATTATGAACAAGGAGAAATAAGGTTGATGAACAAATTTTGGGGATAAAAAATGTGACATCCCCCAACTTTGGAAAAAAAATTCAAAGGGTGTAAGCCCATTTTTAAAACTTTTTGAGACCTAGGATTATGTATGAGCCTAAAGGGTATATGCCCTTTGAGATTTTCAAAGGGTGTATGCTCTTTTAAAATATATAAGGGAGTAAATTCTTTAAATTTTTCCTATTTAAGATTGTATTTTATAAAACCCGTAACATGTTTTTTTAGGTTTGGAGTTTTTTGCATTGAACCCTTCTCTAAATTTATTCATAAACCATGTGTGTGCTTCATATTTGCATCCTACCAATGAGATTTGTAATTTTGGTTAATATCTTAGGTATTTTTATTTTAAAATTTTAATTTTTTTAATTTTTATTTATATTTATTTACTCACGTAAGATTTTGAAATTATATTTACATCATAATATATTGCATTTCCTAAAGAAATCTTTTATTTATATAATTCTAGATACATAATTAAGTGATGGACCCATTATGTGAAGAAAATGTAGAAAAAACATTTTGAAATTTTGATTTTTCAAAAGAAGAATTTAAATTATATGAATAATATAATGCAAAATGTCAAAAATTACAAATAATTATCAATGGTTTGCATCACTCCTTAGGTGATAGTTCACATAATTCACTTGATAATACATAAAGACTATTTTTAATGAAGTGAGAAATGTAACTTCACAACTTTATGTAATGTTGCATCAAAGAGAGGTCCTAAAACAATTTTATTCTAATAAATTTTCATATGAATATGTTAAGAAAAAAATAACAGAAGAAGATGCGTGTGATTTTTTTATTAAGACTAGAACCAACCAACCACCATTGGCGAATTGTAAACATATTAATATTTATTGGTGAGTTCACAAGGGGATGAAAAATAATTTTTGAGATAGGTGGTGGATGGTGTTTGATGAGACTCCATGCAAAAATAATGAGGTTTCATTATACTTTTTGAGAAAACTCAATTATATATTTGTGTTACTAGAAATTATAAATTATTTTGACATGAAGGCCTCCCAAGGAATGGGATGTGGGTATTAATTTTATATACTTGTGCTAGTTGAGACAAAAACCATCCTAACCAAGTTTAGAGAAATAGAAGGATGATAACACATGCTTCTATTGTAAATTTTTTATATTGTACCATACAGATGGACACCCTTGAAGAAGTTATGAGATTGACACAAATTATGATTGACTATGGTATGCATGCATTAAATAATTCTTATAGATATATAGGTGGTGAGATGTCTAGTAGTAGTATTTGTGCTAGGGGTAGTGGTATTGGTGGTAGAGTTAGTGGTACTAGTGGTATTGGTGCTAGTGTCCCTCCTCCTTTTACTCATGATAAATTTCATGTACATAATTAGACATCATGTGGGAAGAATTTTATGATATCTCATGTTTAGGTGTGCCATACATAGATTACATTTATGAAGACTAGACCTACCTTTGTGCAGTATACTAGTACCTAGTAGTTTATGTCATATACAATTTCTTCAACATCTCAAGACACTAGTAATTCTCATTATATTCCATCTATAGTTCCTTTAATAATTTAGGACACTAGTATTCCTAAGTGTATTCCTTCTATAGTTACTTTAGGACCTTAGGAGACTAACATGTAAGAGCATACATCACCTATAGATGCTTTAGTAGCATATGATAGTAAAATGATAGACACTATGCTAGTTGTAGTACCTTCACCAACTCCTCTTAAGACACACCATCCTATTATGGAAAAGTTTTCTACTTCACCATTAGTATTGATACACAAGTTGAATTTTAATTATATTTTATTTATGTTTTTAAAAAAATATTAAGTTTATTTTATAGTATGTGTTTACTTGATTGACTAATTTATTCGAATAAACCTTTTATTTATTACTTGAATAGATTATTATCAATATTTTGGTTAGCTCAATAGGCCTTGAATATATTGTAGAGGCCACAATTGACACTGGTGTACCCTATACTCAAGTTTGAAAACTTTAAAATTACATATTTATTCATGTATATTTATTAACCCTTGAATAAAAAACTATGTTTTAAGATATATATTATAACTTCATAGATTTTTTATCATGCTCATTAGATTCACACTTTATTCATTTATTAGATTTATATATGATGAGGGATGATATGGGAACCCGTCATAGATGATAATAAGGTCTGATTGATGTAGGGGTTACATCTAAGGATCTGTTATCTCCATAGCAGTCATGTTTCAAGGATGGAGACTGGTGAGAACACAACAAAATTGTTTTTTTAGATGTAATCAATGATTTTATATATCATATTTACATAAACATATGCACATCTAAATCTAAATATATATGTATGATCCATAGGATTATCCATCATATGTGTATATGCGGTCTCACATCCCTAGACAACTATTTAGAAGGAATATGGTGAGTCTAGAATCATTTAAAAAAAATTATTCTTGAAAAATTTATCATTTGAAATATATAAGTTTAATTAATTAAATGTTATATTTCATATGTTGTGTAGACATGATAATTTTCATAGGTTTTGGATCAAATATTTGAGAACTCCCATGCTAAGAGGAGAGTTTCTCCTCGTATTAAGGCATCTAACACCCTTGGTTCTACATCTATGGAAACAAAACACAAATTATTTGGAGGAAATAAGGAACAAGAGAGTTAGTTATTGTGTTAGGGGTCTAGTTATAGGCACAATCAATTTTATATGCTGATATGACCCACATTATATGTCGATATGGCCCACATTATATGTCAATATGGCCCACATTATATGTATATATGGCTCATTTTATGTATATTTTATGGTCTACATTTTTTTATTGATATACATCTTATTTAAACTCTTGAATTATGACATAGAACTTTGCATATACACATATATATTATTTGAAAAATAAGCTTCCTTTACCTATGCATATCTTATATTTTGATAATTTAATATTTACAGATATTATTGGTTAGTGATCATTATTAATTCATATGGGTATTTAAAAAAATACACATTTTGTTCTAAGTTAAGTGTTTCATCATAATGTATATTTTACATTTACATGTGATTTTTACTATGTACTTATTTCATTTACATTTAATTACATATCAATTTGGACTTGTGATTTAAATGGACTTGTGATTAATTTAAGGTATGTAAATATCATAATTTATAGTTTAAAATAGTTTTTAGGAGGTCTAAGAGGGTTTGTATGATCAATAAGAAGCCTTGAAATGCTTCAATTGTATTGGAAAAGGTCAATTTATCATTGTAAATAGTTTCCTTCCAAAATACTATGTTTTAAAATTCAAATTATGTTGTAAATGGATTATGACCATTAATAATGGCATGAATGTTAAGATATTGATATCAATCATCTACACTTTAATCCTTATGTGATGACGTCTGGGACCATACTCCTAGTTATTCACACTTGTACTTGTTCAAATCACCTAATCAATCTCATCACATTCTTAATGACCAATTATTATTCTATTAATACTTTAGTAGGATCATTCAAGGAGGTATGATTAAAAAATACTTTATATATATATATATATATATATATATATATATATATATATATATAAACTCCTACATTATAAACATTAATTAATTAGTAATTTTTATCTACATCTACATCAACTCCTACTTTTTATCTACATCTACATCAACAACCACTTGTTATCCTCCAAGGTCTGGATAAGTGATTCACTAATTCTAAAGGGAATTAAACTCATATAAAGGTTTTAGGACACCATTTAATATATTTTAAACATTTTATTCACCTATGTAAATGTAAAACTCCACGTTGTCATCCTCTATAACGAATCCCAATGTAGGAGGAGAAAAATAGGTAACTTGATAAGCCTTGAAGAACATTTGGAGGAAAAGTCAAAGAAAAGTATGTTTTTATGATGATATGAGGTCACAAAAATAATAAAGGATACTAAAAATATCCATAAATTAGGATAAATTTAGAGGAGAAGTTGCTTGAAGTGGTGATTGAGGAGGTTGGAGATTAATATTGAAAAAGGAGGATTATGTTTTTGGGTAAAACAAGATTGTATTTTTTAATTTTCTTCTTGAATGGTATGAAAAAGTGGTATTTTATCATTGAATATGTATTTTTAATCCTTAATTTTTTTTAAAATAAAATTTTAAGTGTTTTTGATGTTATTGGAAGTTGATAGGCTCAAGTTACCTCTAAACCCCCTTAGACCCCTATTTTTCATAAAATACAGTTTGAATTTTTTTGTTTTATTTTATTGCATAAATAAGGTTTAAATTGTAAATTTTAGAATTGGGAAAGTTTAAGGGTGTTGACATATACCTACACACTAAATTTGGGGTCTTGAAACCCTCTACAATGCTTTATGAGAAATTATTATTTCTCTCAACTTGTCTAGAAATTTTCTAAACCTTGATTTAGGGTTATCACCATAAAATGAATTTTAACTGTAAAAAAAATGAAATTTTGAAATATATCATATTTACATGATAAATATAAGGTGGAAAATTTTCAGCTTGATTAGGTAAATTTGGAATGATAAACAAGCAAAATACAGTTTAATATTAGGCTAAAAAGCCTAGTTTTAGCCCTATTTTGACTTCTCAAGTGGGTTAGAGACCTCATAGGGATACAAAACTTGAGATTAAAGTTTGATTCATCAAAAAAAAAATCAAAAGAGTTGAGTTTATATCAATTTTATTTGAAATCCTCCTTCTAGGCCTTTTAGGTCTCTTAGTCTCTTAAAACAAAATTTAAGGAAATATGAGTTAAAAATCATTTAAAGTTTAAATTTAAAATATTTTGTGTTAGATTAAGTGTAATTGGTGTTATTAGATATAATAACCAATAAATGGTTCAATTTGATATGAAATTATTCATTCAAGGTCTATTAGGCCTTATTAGGCCTACTAGTAACAAAAGGGTAGTTTTGAGGAATTGGGTCTTCTAAGATAAATTCAAGACAAATATGCATTGGTTAAATTAATTAAATATATATGAAACTTATACAAGTGATATAAAATATGAATTTCATTATTATCTCATGGAAACTCAAGAAGATCTATGTAGCCCTTGAAGCCTTCACTAGCCTTATCAAGTCAAGCTCTAGATTGAATGAAAGAAGTTGTTTTTAAACTATTTGAATCCTTGTTTCAAGTTGTATATGGTGTTACTAAACATTTTAAAACTCATGCATGATAAAATTGAATTAATATTATTGAAAGAGTACATGGTTCATGCAAAAGTCTAGAGAAAGTTAACATTGTTGAAGAGTAGTTATTAAAGAAGTTGAGTCAATTGACATAGTAACTTACCAATTAATTTATATAAGCTTAGAAATAATTGTATGAGTTCATTAAAAATCATTTAAAAATATTGTGAGGTCAATATTTGAAAATAAGTGTAAGATCCTATATGAAACCTTGTAATGGAGCTTTATTCAAGTTATAAGTTAAAGGTAAATTTAAGGTGCTTATTATACTACATCACTCATTATCTCAATCAATGAAATATATAAACAAGAAAATATAAATGAGAGTTTTAAGGATATAAAAACCATTGTTCAGTCTCTATCAGGCCTTGGGAGTAAATTTTTTAGGTGATCAGACACATCCCTTAAGAAAATCTTAGCATCCCTAAGTGTGCAAATTGAGCAAACATCATTCATGCAATAAAATATAACGATGAGGGATAGAGATAAGCCATTAGAATTTAATGAATGAGTCCTATAAGACACTTCAGAAGGATTATCTCTAACTCAATGTGAGTGAGACGTGGCAATGAGTTTTCTCTCACAACCAAATCTCTCTTAAAAGCCCAAAAATTGGTCAGTAAGGGCATATATTCTCACTTTTTATCTTAGTAAATAAACCATCTATGTGGTCACATCCAAATGGGTATTTTAAGTCTAGAACAACCATTGGTTAGTACTTATCAGGCCTTGGGAGTGAAAGTTATCATTGATTAAATTCATCTGTTAAGAGATTATAAGCATCCCTAAGTGTGAACACTGAGCAACTTTGGTAGTGAATTATAGGTTAACTATGAGGGTTAGAGATGAGCCATCAAATCCTAAATTTTCATGGATGATTATTCTAAGAAACATGAGTATTATCTCTAAATCTATGTGAGAAAGACATGGAAACATGTTTTCTCTCACAGCTAAATCTCTCTTAAAGGGCCAAAATTTGGTCATTGGGGCTATATATTCTAAATCATTAGCCTAATAGATGAATCATCTACAAAGAAAATCTAGATGGGAATTTTAAGGATATAAAAATATTATTTTCTATTTATCATGCCCTATGAGTGAAAGTTGTAGTTGATCAGATGCATCCCTTAAGATAATATTAATATCCCTAAGTGTTCTAATTGAGTGACCTTTGGTATCACATTGTAGGATAACCATGAAGGATTGAGATGAGTCAGCATCTCCCATACTTATAAAGATGATTCTTTTAAGAAAATATAAAATTATTCTCTCTAACTTGATGCGAGTGAGATGTGGAAATGAGTTTTCTCTTGTAGCTAAATCTCTCTTAAAGGTTAAAAATTGGTCAATGGGGGTGTATATTCTAACTCATTAGCCAAATAAATGAATTGTATACATGGGAATGTATAGATGGGCATGTTAAGGCTAGAATGACCATTATTTTATCTCTATAATAACCTAAGAGTGAAAGTTATAGTTGATCAGATGCATCACTTAAGATAATCTTATTATCCCTGAGTGTGCAAACTAAGAAAACTTTAGTTATGAATTTAAATAAAACTATGAAGGATAAATATGATATGTTAGCTCCCAAACTTGAATGGATGAGTCCTCTATGAAACCCTAGGAGGCTTCTCTCTAACTCAATGTGAGTGAGATATATCAATGAGTTTTCTCTCATAGCTAAATCTCTCTTAAGGGGTCAAAAATTAGTCATTAAGGGTGTATATTCTGACTCATTAGCCCAATATATGAAATATATTCATTGACACATACAATGGGAGTTTTAAGGCTAAAAAAACCATTATTCAATATCTATTTGGCCCTAAAATAAAATGTTATAGTTGATCAGACACATACCTTAAGTGAATCTAAGAATCCCTAAGTGTGAAAACTAAGTGAACTTCCATCGCATGTTACAAGATAAATGTGATGGATAGAGACACTTTCATGGATGATTCCTCTAAAAAACCCTAATATTATTCTCTCTAACTTGATTCGAGCAAGTTGCAACAATGATTTTTCTTTCATTTCCAAATATATCTTAAAGGGCCAAAAGTTAGTTAGTGGTGGGGGTATAGGCTAACTCATTATCCCAATTGACAAAACATGTATATGAAAATGTAAAAATGGGAATTTAATGATAGAACAAATATTTTTTGGTCTCCATTAGGCCCTAATAGATAAATTTAGAGTTGATTGGATGCATCCCTAAGTGTAAAAACTAAAAAAAATTTGGTCATGCATCATAGGAGAACCATGAGGGTTAGAGATGAGCTATCAACTCTCACACTTGAAAAGAGGAGTTATATAATAAAACATAAGATGATTATCTTTAAATAGATGCAAGTGATATGTGGCAATGATTTTTCTCTTATAGCTAAATATCTCTTAAAGGGCCAAAAGTTTATCAGTGGGGGGTGTATATTCTGAATCTTTAGCTTAATTGATAAATCATATATGTGGGCACATATATATGGGTATTTTAAGTCTATAAAACCATTATTTGGTATCCATTAGGCCCTAATAGATAAATTTTTAGTTGATCAAATGTATCCCTTAAGAGAATCTCAGTGTCCCTTAATATGTAAACTAAGAGAACTTAGGTCCCACATTGTAGGAGAAATATGAGGGATAAAGATGAGTCATTAGCTCTCACATTTACATGGATAAGTACTATAATAAACCTTATGAGTATTACATCTAAATTGACACGAGTGAGATGCGACAATGGTTTTTATCTCACAACCAAATCTCTCTTAAAGGGTCAAAATTTGGTCAGTGAGAGGCATGTTTTTTGACTTGTTAGCCCAATCAACAATCCATATTTTCCAATACATTTGGATGGGAATTTAAAGGCTATAAAATTAATTTTTTAGTCTTTATTAGTCCATGGGAGTGAAATTTATAGTTACTCAAACACATCCCTTAAGAGAATCTTAACATCCTTGAGTGTGCAAATTGAATGAACTTTGGTCACCCATCATAGGAGAACCGTGAGGGATAGAGATGATCCGTTAGCTCCTAAACTTACATGAATGAGTCATCTAAGAAAAAATAAGATTATTATCTATAATTAAATGTGAGAAAGATGTATAAATGAGTTTTATTTCTTATCTAAATCTCTTTTAAATAGTGAAATGTTGGTTAGTGGAGGGGGGCATATATTCTAACTCGTTAGCTTGATTGATGAACTGTCTATATGGGAACATCTAGATGGGAATTTTAAGGCTAAAATAACCATTGTGTGGTATTTTTGAGGATCTAATATAATTTTTTTTAGTTGATCAGATGCATCCCTTGAGATAATCTTAACATCCTTGAGTGTGTAAATTGAGTGAACTTTAATCAAACATTATAAGAAAACCATAAAGAATAGAGATGAGCCATTAGCTCCCACACTTACATGAATGAATCCTATAATAAACCCAAATATTATTATCTATAACTTGATGTGAGAGAGACATGACGATGTGTTTTCCCTTGCATTGAAATCTCTCTTAAAGGGCCAAAATTTAGTCAATGGAGGGCATATATTCTAACTCATTAACCTAATCAATGAATCATATTTATCAACATTTTTAGATGGGTATTTTAATTTTATAATGGCAAGTTTTTGGTCTCTTTTAGGCTTGTAAAATTAAAGTTATAGTTGATCAAATCCATTCCTTAAGGGAATATAAGAATCCTTGAGTGTGTAAATCAATTTAACTTCTATCTCACATTGCATAAGAACTATGAGGGACATATACAAGTCATTATCTCCCACACTTACATGGACAATTATTATATGTAACTTAGAGAGGATTAGCTCTAACTTAATGTGAGAGAGACATGAAAATGATTTTTATCTCATAGCCAAATCTCTCTTAAAGGGACAAAAGTTGGTTAATGGGGGTGTGTATTCTGAATCATTAACCAAATCAATAAAATATCTTCATTAAAACATATATATGGGCTATTTAAGGTTATAATGTCCATTTTTTAGTCTCCTTTAGGTCTAGGGAGTGAAAGTATAGTTGATCAGACACATCCCTCAAAATAATCCAAGTGTCCTTGAATGTAAAAATTGATTCAACTTCAATCTCATGTCATAAGAGAACCATGAAGGATAGAGATGATTCATTAGCTCCCATTATTGCATGAAAAATTCCTCTAAGAAACCCCAAGAGGATTTTATGTAACTTGATGTGAGCAAGACACAAAAATGAGTTTTCTCTCAATGCTAAATCTATCTTAAAGGGCCAAAAGTTGGTTAGTAGGGGATATATTCTATCTCATTATCCTAATAAATGAAACATATTTGATGGAATGTATATATGGGTATTTTAAGGCTATAATGGCCATTTTTTGGTCTCTGTCAGACCCTTAGAGTGTAAGTTGTAGTTGATTAGACAATCCCTTAAGAGAATCTCCTCATCTTTAAGTATACAAACTAAGGCAAATTCTATTGCACATTGCAATACAATAATGAGGTATAGATATGAGATTCATGGATGATTCCTCAAATAAACCCTGAAAGGATTATCTCTAAATTGATGTAATAAAGATGCAGTAATGAGTTTTCTCTCAAAACCAAATCTCTTTTAAGTGGCTAAAAGTTAGTCAATGTAGGTGCATATTTTAAATAATTATCCCAATAAGCAAACCATATTTTTTGACACATCTATATGGGAATTTCAAGGCTATAATGTCCATTTTATAGTCTATGTTGGGCCCCTAGAGTGAAATTTGTAGTTGATTGGATGCATCTCTTAAGAGAATCTCCTTAGCCTTGAGTGTGAAAATTGAGACAACTTACATCATGCATTGTAGGAGAATCATGAGGGATAAAGATGAGACATTGACTCCAAAACTTTAAAATAATATTCCTATAATCAACCCAAAGATTATTATCTCTAACTTGATGTGAGAGAGATACGATAATGAGTTTTCTCTCACAACCAAATCTCTTTTAAAGAGCTAAAAGTTGGTCAGTGGGGGTGTATATTCTAATTCATTAGCCCAATAAAAAAAATGTATTCACTAAAATGTTGGAATGGACATATTAATTATAGAACAACCATTATTAAATATTTATTGAGCCTCAAGAGTGAAATTTGTAGTTGATTAGATACATCCCTTAAGAGAATCTCCTTATCCTTGAGTGTGTAAAATGATCCAACTTCAATCACACATTGTAGGACAACTATGATGGATAGAGATGAGCCATTAGATCCCAAACTTACATAGATGATTCCTATAACTAACCCTCTAAGGATCATCTCTAACTTGATGTAAGTGAAATTTGGAAATGAGTTTTTTCTCATAGCTAAATCTCCCTTAAAGGGTCAACAATTAGTTAGCGGGGGATGTATATTTTGAATCATTAAATGAATTGATAAATAATATTAATCACCATGTATGTATTATAATTTTAGGGATATAACATATATTTTTTGATCTCTATTAGGCCCTAGGAGTGAAATTTGTAGTTTATCAAACTCATCCCTTAAGAGAATCTCCTTGTCTATGAGTGTACAAACTAAGCCAACTTATGTAATGAATTTTAAGAAAAAAATTAGGGATAAATATGAGCCATATAATCCCAAATTTTCATGGATTAGTACTATAATAAAGCCTTGGAGGATTCTTTATAACTCAATGTGAGTGAGATAGGGTAACAATTTTTCTATCACAGCTAAATCTCTCTTAAAGGGCCAAAAATTGGTAAGTAGGGGGTATATATTATGAATCATTAGCCCAATTGATGAAATATATTCTATAAAAATTTAAATCAGTGTTTTAAGTCTATAATTTCCATTTTATGATCTCCATCATGCCCTAAGATAAATTTTTTAGTTGATCAGATGCATCCTTTAAGTGGCCCTGAGTGTGCAAACTGAGTCAACTTTTGTCACACATTGTAGGATAAATGTGAGGGATATAAACAAGCCATCGAATACCAAAATTTAATATAATATTAATCTAAGAAACCCCAAGGGGATTATTTATATCTCAATGTGATCAATACATGGTAATGATTTTTCTCTTGCATCTAATTCTCTCAAAAAAGACCAAAAATTGGTGAGTAGGGGGTGTATCTTCTGGGTTATTAACCCAATCGATGAACTATCTATGTGATCACATATAAATGGATGTTTAAGAGGTATTTAAGAGATAATATAAGTTTTATTAGTATAATATTTGTCTTATGGGATAATAAATAGCTGACTATGTTTGTGTTTTTTATAGGTGTTTGACGAGAGATCTAAAAAAGATAACAATTTATTATTTAGCCTTATTATTTAGCTCCAAACATTGTATGAATATTGATTAAGGTAGTATTATAAATATAATATTCATAAAAAGGTATTTCAATCTATTTGTTTATTTCATAGGGTCAGATAAAGTATGAAGGCTAAATTAGTCCTACAAGACAAGACTCAAAATATCAGGTCTACAAACCATAATTAAGCCCTGTATAAGACTATTTTCTTGTTTTCTTGAAAGGAAAAAAAGAGAGAAAGTGAAAACCTATTTTCTTGAGGTAGATAACATCAATATTAATTTTTTTTTGGTCTTCTCTTTGTTTAAATAAGATAATATTCTCTACTCATAGTACCAGCCACGTAAAGGTGGAAACTCATCTACTACCACTGACCCTAGATTAAAATTATTTATAAAAAATTTAAACAATAATAAACACATAATGATAAAATAATTGAAAATAAAAATACATTAAATCAAATAATTTAACTATATTAATTTTAAATTCAATATAAACTTACCAATTCAATCTAAACTACCTTCGAGATTAGCTCTATTTGTAAGTGTTTCAAGAATCACTTCATGTTCAGATTCACATACTTTCCACAAGATTATATTGTGAGGATTTATATGATATTTTATCATTTGAATATTTTTATCAATAACCAAATTTGAATAATGAATCACCACCCTATGTTTTTCAAAGTCCTCAAATAACAATTATTTTATTTTTTAATGAATCCATGTTCCTGTAACCACTACGAATTTAGTGGGATAAATGAGCTCTTATCCATATATGACATTTATGGTTAATTTTTTTTGGACTGTAAACAATGACACAATTATTAGTTTGTTCCTTAATCATTTTCCACAGGTGAAATAATTGCAAAAGCATGCCTTTAATTTAAATTATAATCAAATTATAAGCACATATAGGGAAAAAATAGAGATATCACTAATAGAACTAACATTGTACATTTAAATTAAGAATAAATTATACTTGGTTTCACAAGATATGATATGTGATCAAAGTCAACTTATGACACCATTTAATGATCCATAAATGGTTGGAGTGAATGGATACTCTCTATAGGTGATATGGGTATACAATACCATTCATCAACCCATTCTTTTGACTCACATTCATTCCAATCAAATTCCATACATGTGGAATAAAAACATGCCATATCCCTAGTATAAATAGTCCATGAAGTTGAATTTGAGATTTGAATGGAGTGGAAAACACTTGATCTAGGTACTGTACTACAATATTCATATATTTCCTTATGTTTTTCCTCCATTAATCAAAAGAATATTTTTACATGATAATATTTATTTGATCCATGACAAATGTTATCATTACACCACAACACAATACTTGTAGAATTCATAAAATTAGCACCATATTTATGATTTCCATGTTTTTTTTAAAGGCTCTTTTTACACATGCACCTACTCCATCATGTTCCCATTTTCCATGCCCATCCTCAAAGAAGCTCCAAAAATGTTAAAAATAATTCTTCTTATGCACTATTAAAACATTAAATAATTATTAAACTTCCATACAAAATTATATAGCCAAATGTAGTGTATATCAAACATGATTTCTATTACATTAATATTCATATAAAATCTCTCAAAACAACCTTGTAAAAACTATGGAGAATGTGATCTATCATCGCTCATATAAAAGTGGTACTCCCTCAAGATATTTTTATTGTTGTATGTTCTATCAAGTGCATGTATGAATGTAATATGAACAAAAATTACAATTTGAGTTGAATTATAGTATTGGAATTGAACCTCATTTTATGGTTGTAGTGTGTAGTTCTCAACAAAGTCCACAATTAAAACAATGGTGCTAATTGAAAAGTTGTCCTTGTATAGCTTGAATTGATTATCTAACTATTTTAATTTGTGTGTGTCTTTTATATTGGTAGATAATACTCTAATTAAATTTAAATATGAAATTAGATACAAAAACAATGGTCATAATTGACTTCTATCTTGATGAATCTTTTCCATCTTTTAACACATACTTTACAAATTTTTACTTCTTATAGTAAACTAGTTGCTTTCCAAATTCATGTATACATCTCATCAAATTTGACAAACCACCACAGCTATTACAAGTTACATATAAACATTTTTTGGCAAAAAAAATCTATCCCTCAAGTCTTTGATAAAAAATCCTCTAGATTAATTATCTTGATGTCTTAGATGAAGAAGACACCATACATTCCTACATAATCTCATCAGTATGTAAAGTACAATGTATATGATGAAAAACATCAAAATTCATAGAAAATTAAACATCTACCCTACAACAACATGTGGTGCATTCTTGGTTTATTTTAACATAGAAAGGCTTGCACATATAAAATGACCTTTAGATAATTATCAATTGGCCATTAAATTTTTCAATAAACTTTTTTATAAAATTATGTTTGGGTTATGTATAAGATTTTTTTTCATATTGATCATGGTTTCTTGAAACTTTTATTTTTTTAACATTTTTTTACATTAAATGAGACCCTTGTGTTGTCCTGTTAAATTTTTTTAATCAAATATCTTATTCCTTTAACTAATACCTTATCTTTTCATTGGAGTCTACCACTAAACAACCAATAATTCATGAGTGAAGGGCCACCAAGCCTTATTCTTCTTTCTATGGCATTCATTATATTTATTGTATTAAATTTTAAGGATTTATTTATTTCACTAAGAATTCAAGATTTAGATGTTGACTTACTCACTATAGATTCCATTATTACTCATCTTGCCACATTACTCTCTTTTTTGACTTTTATTACATACTACCTTAAATGCATTAAATAGATTCTTTACTATTTTAGTATTTATTTTATCTATGTTGGATGTTTTTAACCATAAATTATGCATCACAGGGTGTATTGTTTTGCATTTTCATTAATTGAGCAAATAGTTTCCATCATTTTGTATGGATTTTACTCTCGAATACATAGTCTTATACACATTGAGCATGATGTTGAACTGATATTTTTGACATTTAATCTTACATAGGTTCTATTATTTTTTCATTTATTTTAACTAAATACCTTGATTGTCATCTCATTATCTTTGGAGGTGTGGGTGTAGGAGCTATATTTTGTATTAAATTGGGTGGTGTTACCACTTCAACCATAGTAAGGATAGTAGAGGGTTGAATATCTACATTACACCATACAAACAAATTTAATTCATCTTCATTAAGAGAAACATGAATTGGGATTACTACTTAATGTTGATTATCACCATGCTAAAAAATTTCATTATGGATGGATGTTTCACTATTTTATGTTTCTTAATATGTTTCATCACTCAATACAAATTCATTAGTTACATGCTCTACATTTTAAATTTCATCATTCAAGAATAATTGATTTTATTACCATATCTCATTTGAAGACATATCTAAATTAAATTCTATAGAATTGGGAATTTTAATTTCATTTGAAATATTACATGGTGTGGAGGAAGTACCTTCAACTTCCCTAAAAGCTCTTATGGATGCTTTCCTATCTACTTGTATTTTTATTTATTTTTATCTCTTCACATCAATTTACTCATTTATTATCTCTTTAATTGTTTTTTTACGATGATTACCTGACCCCATTATTTATCTTTATGTAAATAAGTCCACATTTAGAGTATAAATTAATGAATTTATACTAATATAGAGATAAAGTAATGAAGAATTTGTAGAGTTTTAACATAAAAAACTAGTTTGAAGTTTGTAAAATGCAATATGAATGAGTGATATTCATTTGCAAACAAGATAAATTCATGAATAATAAAGGGTGTTCACCATTTTACATAGTATCCACACCCTATTTTGATTCATGGATCAAAATAGACAAAAAAATTTAATGACTTTTTTGGTCTTGCAAAGGGCATGTGCCCTTTGAAAAATTTCAAGCTTTATTTCTATGCTTTCCCTCCAAATTTACTTTGGGTACAGGCTTAGGAGGTCTGAAACTACCCTAAAACTAGCCATGAAGTAGCCCACTTGGTTTTATAAGAAATTTAGGAGACTTTTTCATCTTTTTAGACACATTTGATTAGGTAAATTTTATTAGTTTGAAAAAAATATATGGTTCTATAGAGGGGAAAGATTAGTTTTTGAATATATAATTTTTTAATGTTAAACTATTTTTTATAATTATCACTTAATTTATACACAAAATGACTCATTATGTATTATATACATATTATTACAAATACTTTTATAACTTTTTTGTTGTTAATCAAAATTTTATAAAACTTATACCTCACCAATATATGCATCATTGGCTATTATTTTAAAAAATGATTTTCATGAAGTTAACATCAAAAAGTTGTGTTCGTATATTTACAATTTCAATTTTCTAGTTGTCTTGACTTGGAAAATTATTTAAAAAATATATATTTATTAAAAAATTAATTTAAAATTATCCTGATCGATCTTCAAAATTTCATCTATGCATGTATGAAATTTCATACATCAATTCATTTATTAAATAAAAAAATTGTGTCCTTACACATGTAGTCTCCTTATCTTTATAGAAAAATGGTCAAGCCATTGTCATAAATGCATCCATTTCACACACTTTTATTATCTGGGTATTAAAAATAAAATAAAATTAGAAACTATATTAAAAATGACATAATTCATATTCTTACATCATTGTAAAATTATTTTTCCAAGTGTCTCTAGTATTCTCTCCAAGTTCAACTACTATAATTATGGAAAAAACTGTCACATTATACCCCACTTTTATCCCCCATTATCCTACATCTACCCAATACTGACCACTACATTGCTTGTAATATCTACTAGCTTGATTTTTGTTATAACACATTATGATATAAATCATTATATAAAACACCATGATTAACTAGTTGTAATGTACATAAGGACTGACTCCTGATCTAATAGATAATTGAAAACAATGCACCAATGATAAAATTAATTACAATGCACAAGGAATCACCCAATGAAATTAGATACATTAATTTAAGGCACAATAAGGAAAATAAATAAATAGGCAAAAAATAAACAAATAACCAAGAAAACACACAAATCTTGAAAATAAAAGTAATAGAAAGAATCATGTCATTAAGCAAGCCAATATATAAATGTGAAGGTTTAATGGAATTATAAAAAAATGGTTCCCCAAGAAAGGCTATATGCAAGGGAACAATATTTAGGGATAATATATTTTTAGTACAAGATTCACAATTTGATTTTTTCCAAATAGGGTGAAAGCTATGAGCTTGGCCTAAAGTGTGAATGGAAACCCACCATGAATTTGCCCTTGTAGAGTGGATTTTTGACTAGGTTTAGGATAAGAAAAATGTTTTTACATTTTTGGGATCTATATCTCTCTAGGATATTGTAAGTTGTTTTAAAATGTTTAGGTTTTTTAAATGTTTTTGGATTTTTTTGGTATCTCAACTCAATGGAGGATTAAAAGATAAAAAATGGGATAACTCACAAAATGGTGAGAGATTTGGTTGAGGTTGCTTTAAAAATGACAAGAGTGCTATTTAAAAATACTCATAAAATGGTGAGAGCATCAAGAAAAATTGAGTGGGCATCAATGCATAAATTTAAAATCCACAATGCATATAAAGGTGACTCATAAAACGATGAGAGTGTGGAAAAAGGGGTGACTAAAATGACCTCAATGTAAATTGAGTGTTGCCTACATAGTCCCAAAGGAGCTCAAGTAAATGTAGTTCTACCTTAAAACTGAGGAATGTTTGTAAATGTTACTAATGTTTTTGGGGTTTTTAGGTGTCTCAATTCAATAGAGAATTACAAGTTATATAATGGTTTAACTTTTAAAATTAAAAGAGTACAAAAAAGAAGTGATCGATCTAACCTCAATGTAAATTGAGCACTGCCTACATAGTTTTGAAGGACCTCGAATAAATGTAGTTTAAAATTATGGAAAGGTATAAAATGATGGTAAGGCAAGGGAAAGGTAAGGAAAATGGTAAGACAAGGCAAATGACAAGGTAGGTTAAATAAAAAATCAAGGTAAATAATGGTATGGTGAGGCATGAAATAATGGCAATAAAAGGAAAAATTCAAAGTGAGATAAATGGTAGGGCAAATGACAAGGCAAAGGATAAGTTATGGTTTTATTATTTGTGTTGAAGTAGAGATGCTCACCCTAATCAACATATAGTACAACCAAAATAGTCAATTATTTAATTTCTAGCCCACACCTTTTTTAAGTAGCTATTATGTCAAGAAATTACTATTAATTTGTACTCCAATGGTGTTATTTTTATCTTCATTAGTCCTTGATTTTTTTCCTTCAAACTTATAGACAAGATATATTTGTAGCCTATGTAAAGGTAAGTTATACCAAGGATGGTAAATAAGGATGCAAATTGAATAAAAGGTCAAATTTTATAATGTAATATACATTTAAAATGGAGGAATGAATTAAAATGGAATGTATAATAGTTGGGAAACAAATGAAGATTAGGATTTTTTAGGTGCACACAATGTTTTTAATTCTAAATTAAACTTAAATTTGGATGTGATGGGGCCAAAGACTTTTGAATATGATCTCGATAGGACAACCAAAAGTTTCTATTATTTGGGCTTGAGAGTAGCTACCATCTAATTTTGTTGTATATTGGAAGTTATATTGATGTTATCTTTAATAATGTATTCATCAAGTAATAAATAACTAGTATACTCAATTATTGACACCTTAAATATGTTTTAACCAGTAAAGTTTTCTTGATTTTCCTATAACACCTTTGAGAAGGTTTCATTAAGGAACATTAACTTTTGACTTTGATTATCTTTTGTCACTTCAAACAAGGTTTCACTAGAAGATATTGAGTTTGGACTTTGATGTCCCATAACAACTATGAAAAGGTTTCACTAGGAGATTGTTCTTATTATGCATAAATATGGTCTTGGTCCCCCTAATGTTCTATAACTGATATGTCACCATGGATGTAGTTCAATAATGTGTGATTATGATGGTCTCAGTTGACACTTGTGGGAGGTGATATGTCAATATAATGGATAGGTTAGTTATTAGTATCAATGGAAATTAGAATGGTAAGAATAAATAAAATCCTCATATAATATAATAGGATAACTTGTGTCAATGCTTCAATAATCATCCTTTAAAATCATGAAAGGATCATATATGCATTCAAATTGATCTATAAGGTTTTTTAAACTAGCGTGCTTGATGGAACTCATTGGAGTTGGTTTTGGTGAAATTATAGTTGTATCAACATTCTTCATGAAGTATTTAGTGATTCCAAGCTAAAGTATTTTCTTTTAATAGTCCATGCATAGTTTCTAAGTAAGTATATTTTCATTGCATTATCTTGATATTATTTTCAAGGATGTGTATGAGGAGAATTCCTATGCTATATTTCCTTATCAACCTTACAATGAACTATTCCATCCTATTCATGATCCAAATAAACCTTGTTATGAGCCTAATCAGCCTTACCAAGAGTATTATCATTCCAATAATCAGTCTTGTCAAGAGTATGATGATTGATATAAGCCTTATAGTGACCCTTATCAGCCTCACTATGAACCTAGTTATGTGCCCTAATATCCTTGTCAATATGTGATTCAATCATATTCACCTCCTCCTACTCCATTTCCAACTCAAATAATGATTCCCCTGCCCTATCTTTATTGGCATTTAGGCCAAATATGTTAATATATGAAGGGGTGATAAGAGTGAGGGATAGAGAGTTGGATGTTATAAATTTTCACCTCATTGAGAAGATGAGAAAGACAATATAGTTGTTGAAAGATAGGTGGGAAGTAGTTGAAGAAGAAAATTAGTATGTCATGACTTATGAATTGAGAGAGATGAGAAGTATGATCCAATGGTGAGTAAATAGGTTATTGAGATGGGAAAATCAAGAGATCCAACCTAAACCACCTCAACCATCTCATATTACCCCTAATCAAACTTATTGTGCTCAAGTTTCTTCCTAACTTCACCTACCCTTAATCAAGAGAATAAGACTATACCATCTTGGAGGAATTCCTATGCTATGACTCCCAATTATGCCATGCCAACTCTTATGGATGAGTCTCCTCCCATCACTCTTCAAGAACCCTCTTGTTTACCATATCATCCCTCTTATGATCCTTGTCCTCATAAAGTCATTAACCATTCTCATATGGAGCCTCTAAGAGAGGTAACTCAACCTTCAAGTAAACCTACCACTTTCAAAGTCTTAATTTAGAACCAGGTAATTGAGTCTTAGGATAAATCAGAGGAGGTGAGTGTTATTGAGTTTACACCCAAAAAATACTTTGTGCCTATAATTGTTCCCTCATGAAAGTTAATTCAAGAAAACATATAAATGAAGGAGGAATGGATTGTTTAAGATGGAAATTTTTTGGTTACATATAATATTGATGAAGTGAATCATGAGGGTGAGGAAGGAAATGGTGAAGTATAAACAAACATCTATATCCCAACTCAATTTACTCTTTCTCTCTCCAAGCATTCCTACTATAATCCTCCATCCCCAAGACCTCAAATTAAAAAAGTACTCCCTTAACTCCCAAACAAACTCATGAGATTTTTTATTACCCTCCCACCATTTACCTACTTAAAGAGTATCGTATTATATGTAGTATAGATGAAGAAGTTACAGCTGTAAGTGATTTTTAGGGTGAGTGTACTGAAGATGAGGAAAGCATGTAAGAGGAAGAGATCTTTGTTGTCATGCTACTTGGTGAGAAAAAAGGTAACTTGGCATTCAAATAAGTTGGATAAGTTACATCATAAAGTAAAGGTGACATTGATTTGTTTCAATATCTCCATTTTGGTGTGTTTGAAGACCATGACAAAGAGGACATACATGATGAAGAGAACCTATTTTAAGAACCTTTTGTTGAGTTTGAAGAGCTGGCTATAGTTTAACTTTAGCTAAATACCCCTCATGGTACCTCAAGTGAGAAATAAAAATTTTGTATTAGTGTGAAAGATCTTCATGAGATGGTACAAGCTAAAGTAATGAATGAATTTAAGACATATCCTATTGAGAAGGAGGTTGACTATGAGCAGGTTGTTTCTCAATCACAACATGATTGCACATTTGATATTTTTGATATCCCTATTGATCCACTTGAGAAAGATAAATATTCAATTAAAGATAATCTCATTCAATTTAATCAAATTGAGGAATAAAAGGATGATTGGCATCTATACATTGAGTATTTTCAATAGATTGAAGACCTTTGTAGGGATATGTTATCCATTGGAGAGCATGCTTATGAGAAGGTTGATCAAGAGTCACTCATTAAATACCATGATGTAGATTGGATTGAATATTAAAATATTTTTTATGATATTGAAGAAATTTTAATAAATGGTAAGAAAAATGAGGTCACTCAAGATGCTATGAAGACTCAAGGACAATGCATATATGAGGTATCACTTGATGAGGTTATAGTTGACAAGTAGTATGAAAAAGATCCTAAAGTACAAGATGAATATATATTCATTAGTGAATTGTTTGATGTTGATGAATCATTTATTTATTTTTAAATAATATTTCCATTCATAAAGTAGCTAATCTCCATCAAGCAAAAGTACAAAAAGCATCTTGTCTTATGTCCTTGCATACCTTATCAAGTAAGTGATCCAAAAAACTTTGTTTTTGATCCTAGAGGAAGATTATTTGAAGGTTAGTTATAGTTATTTTATATTTATTGAAAATGCTATCAAAACCATTTGCACATTTACTTAGTTAGTTTGCCAAGTTTTGTGTGTTTTTTCCTTGATTTGGAGGAGGAATTTGTCTTATTTCAAGTCAAAAGAGTCTCATAGTCATGAATAAGATTTGTAAATATTATTATTGAATTTAAGTGTGATTTTATGAGTCCAAAATTGATGTCAATGGTCTAGTTCCCAAGTATAGTATCCATGTTTCCCAGTTGAGTCACTAAAATGTTGATAATTTTGATCTCACAGATCAAATTATCACCCATACCAATTGAAAAGTTTATTTTTAGGACATGGTGTACTTATTCAGGCATGAAAAGATCCATTAGATACATTTTTTATCAGTTTCATCAGACTTCTCAAGTGTTGTTGGTAATTTTAGTGTTAAAAAGGCCTATTTTGAGGCTATCCATATAATTATAAGGGTAAATTTGAGATTTAAGTATCTTAAAGACCTTATTTATCCATTATAAGGTCAAAAAAGTGATTTTAAAGAGGTTTTAGGTATTAAAATGAAGAAAACAATTTTATCTCCTATATCAACCTCCTTGACAGCTCTAGAAGGGTAGTTTTCAAATGATCAGTACAGAGAGAGGAGAGAGAGAGTTAGGAGTTGAAACTTTGTCAATTGTTAGGGGTCTAATAAATATTTAAATAATTTGAATTTTTTCATGGATTAGTGTCTTATTATTTATGAATAATCACTAAGAGTGATAATTTATGGCCTATTCATCTAAGAATGGTCTATTCTTGCACCTATTTTTTGAACTAATAAATATATGGAGAATAATTATTTTTAAGGTGTTTTATATATTTATTGGATATCAATTTAATATTTGTTTCATTGGTGAGTTCATCTCCATGAGGGACCTTCACTTGGAAGAAGAATGTCTTGGTGTATAGGTTGTTTCAATGAGTTCTATTGCAAGTCTCTATTATTATTCATGGTGGTCATTATAATATGTATTTTAATGATTTAAGGATAATAAAAAATCCCTAATTTATATTTTTTCATTTCTCCTTTGTCTTATATGTGTTTTGGTCCATCTTCTTCAAGTGAGATACTCTTTAGAAGCATAGTCTATGTTTGAAACAATTTGATAAAGATTTTAATGTTTTTGGGCTCAAATTCTAGTGGCAAATCATGGTTAATAGTTATGATATGGTATTTTATTAATATGAACATATAAATTTGATGATAAAGAACCTAAATACACAACTCAATGAGAGCTCATAATTGTTTCCTTCAATTACATGTTATATGGACTATAAGAATAGGTTTTAAGATGCTCAAATCCATGGAGAATATTTATAGATATATTCCTTAAATTAATTTGAATTTATTTCCTCATTTAACTCATAAAACTAAATAATAATATTATGATTCTTCAAGTCTCCAATCATATTCCTCTAGCATTGCTTGACAATACTTTTAGTCCATATAATAGTTGAAAGTAAGTTGAAGTTAAGGGAAACTATTGAGAGAGATTTGAAGGAGTAATGAATATGCATAGAATGGGATGATAGTTTCAAGAAGGTTCACAACTTTAGGATATTAATAAAGTGAATTATTAGCCCTAAATCAAGTAAATGATACCTATAAGCCTCAAGCCTATAGGTCCTCATTTTGGACAAATGCCCTAAACAATGAAACTTATAGAAACTATAATCATAATGAAAGTGTGAGACCTAAATATAAAAGAGATGGAGATATTTTCAATTAAATTTATAAGACAAAGGATAATATAGTCATGAATATAAATAAAATGATATCAAAACAAATTTGGTTTCCCTTATTAGCAATTTTAAGGTATTTTTATGAAGTTTAAGGTAACTTATGATCCTTATCTTTGTTCATTCCAAGTCAGACTTACAAAAAAAATCATTCCACTTCAATAAATATGGATTTATAATGAGTATAAAATTTTATTACCCCATAATTAATCATGGAAATCCAACTCTCAACATGTCTCAATCCGTACAGAGGTTAGACATTCATCTATAGGAAAAGGGTCAAGTTGACCTGAAGATTTCAAGTGTAGGTGATGATAATAAATATGAGAAAGCATGTTAAATTTTTGGTATTTGTGTCAAAAATCATAAATTTACAAATTAAAAGTGGAAGAGAGTCATCCCCCACATGAGAAGATATATATCACTTATACAGACTATGTACTTGTGGTGAGTCAAATAAGAAGAAGACAAGTGATTTGGAGTGTTGGTAGAGGGTGTGTTTAAAAAATGTTTGAAACCTAATTGAATGTTATCAACTTAGATTTAAAGAATAACGATATGGTTTATCATTCTTAGGTAAGGCTCAAAACCTAGTATACATAGGTACAGACACCTAATAACACCTATAATCAAGCCTATTAGTATGGGTGCTAATAAAGTTGAATGATTAGATGAAAAAATGCTATTGAATAACCCAAGACATAATATGGGATGATGGATATAATTACATAATGTACAAGTGAAGAGTGAGGTCCTAAGAAATTGGGAATTCAAATTCAATTTTGAATTGGTCATCTACATCCAAGACCAATAGGTAAACATAGTGAAATGCAAGGTGATAGTGGTCTAAAAGGCTATGGAGAGGTTAGGGTGAATGTAAACATGGATATTCTAGGTTGTTTGTTATATTTATATAAATATGAGTAGGCCTACTCTAATAATTACCAAACTAAGGATAAGAGTAAAAAATATACTACTGGTTAAGAAGAAAGCCTTAAGATAGTCAAATTAAAGGTTGAATGAAATTTGTGACCAAAGGGATTTGGATGTTGGAAATGGAAGGAAAGATAAGGTTGAATTTTTTGAAGTAATTAATAAGGTTCATCACCTTAATTTTTACAAAATGCAATGAAATAATTCAATTAATAAATTGAACACCTAATAAAATTTCACGTACAACTAAGGGATGAAAATGACCAAACACAGTCCTAACCCCAAAAGGGAGACTTACAGTCATATCCAAATAGCATATACATGTCTCAAGCCCAAAAAATGGGAAGAGTTATGATTGAAGAGTTATTAAGGTAGGTGAAACCTAAACTTAGTTCATGAACACTTGGAGGTCACTGGTGTGAATAATTAAGTCTCAAACTGAAGTGGTAACTGTGACCTTACTTGCAATGTATATGTACCTACAACTATTTATGAAGACACAGGATAAATCCATGATGTATGAAAAAAATGGATATTTTAGTGTTTTAAATGGATATAAGAATATTGAGTAGCATGAAAAGATGTATAAAATTATCTTAACAATGTTTATCTCAGTGACTAAACTCTCATTGTTGAGAATAACACCTGCAACTAGTGTTGACAAGGTATAAGGTTTGGGAGTCTTTTGAGAAGATATATCATTTTGAAACGTTGTAAAGGTGATGAAGGGAATTAGAAGAGTAAGAATAATTTTTATATATTATAAAAATAAAATCATATTATCATTATGACTTTCATACCTAATCCTAAGTGTGGCAAAGGGGCAAAACTTAGTCACAAACCTATTGAAAACTTAGGCAACCAAATAGCTAGTTTTAGGGAAAATGAGTTTTGAGGCCTATATAAGCATGATCTAGGTATTAAATTTGGTAAATTTTGTGGTAATTATTGGATTTAAGTGTCCATGTTCTTATAAAGGTCATATAAATCTTGGACATGTACATTATTTTGTCTCAAACTCAGTCCACTCCATTTACAGGGTCTATTCAAAAGATTAGAGGTTCACTTGAGTTGAAGAACACAAACCAAACATTATAGAACTCATGAATGGATTTTAAGGTAGGTTAAAATAAATTTAATGGTATAAATACACTCTTATGTGTCAAAACACTTCATTTCTCAGTCTAAGTACCCTTGAGCGCTTGTAAAGCTAAGATAGTCTTAAACCCCAAACATCTTAACTAGTACACCAAATGCATATAAAGGAATTTTGAATACAAAAAAAGCATCTAGAATAATGTATGGTATTTATTTTAAGTTTTTTTAGCTTCTCCCTAAATTTGGAATGATTTTTGAGTCCCAAAACCTATTTTTGACACCTCTCATGCTCAAGGAAAGCTAAGACAACTTGAGGAGCAAATTCAGATGCTCATACCCTATCTCATACTTTGCATGCGATACAATGGTTTTTTTTGGTGTTATAAGGGTCACAGTAAAAAATATTGTGGCATTAGGATGTTATTTGGATGTCTATTCTTTATGAATAATCATTAAGACCCCATATAGGTCTTAAACCCTCCTAAAACCCCAATTGTGACTAGTTTATAGATAAAGGCTTAAAATGCACATAAAATGACATAAATCAACCCTAAAACCTACCATATTTTATTTTAGACTCTCTAAGGATCCTACAAATGCAATTTTGTTGTACCTTCACTTGTATGGTTTTGTATAAAACTATTCTTTTTAAGATTTTTTGGCCTAAAATAGGGGTTTGGAGAGCATGAGTTGATGCCAATGAATGAGATAGGTGTTTCAAGACTTATTTTACATTTACAAGATTAAAAAAATAGAAAAATGGTTTAGAAGTTTTTAAAATATTTAAATCTTTTAGGCCAGTCTAAAAATGCTTTAAAAGGGTAAGTTTATCAATGGCCATTTCAAGGTTTTCATACTTCCATAGTCTTTCAGGACCCAAAATTTGGTATGTATTATGGTATTATGTAATTTAAATTTAATCAAACACTTTTGGCTAGTTTCACATGTTTTTATGGTCATTTGGGCAAGATTTCTCTTTCTAGGCTTAAGAGGGCTAATTAGGCCTAATTGGAGAAGAAAATGGAGGAAAATGAGTACTTCCACTTGGAGTCTGATCATAAAAATTTGTGTGGAAATGTAATTTGATACATGATACTAAAAAATGTTCCCAATTTTTCAATTTTTTTCATAAGATCTTCTAGACAAAGATATTTTTAGGTTTTATGGCTATAAGAAAAGGGTGCTAAAGCAAGTAAAATGATGTATTTTGGGCTAATTGATGGCTCTAAATGCCTTTTTTAAGGTCTAATGTCATGATGAGAAGCCATAAATGGTTTAATTTTTCCTATTTTAATGTAAAATCTCAATTTCTCTCTCCTAAGCTTCTTTTGCACAAGGAAGAATCAAGGGAGCAAAACACTAAATTGGTGCATAAAAACATTTAAAAATACTTTATTGAGTTTTATCCTTATGTCAAAGACACTTTAATAATATGAATAGGTCATAGGTTTATTGGAGGAAGTTTTCAAATGCTTGAAAGAGTCAAAAATTACTTTGAAAAGGCCTTTTCTTTCCAATGCCTAATCAAAGAAGACAAAGTCAAACTTACACTAAAAGAGCTCTAACAACCCAAGGAATATGGAAATAAATCATTAAGGGTATATATAAGGTTTAAAATGAAGACTTAGTCAAGTCATGATGACCTAATTATTGGAAATATTGTCATTGATGTCAAAGGTCTAGCATTTTTGGTGATAAAGGCCCCATTGCATTTAATGTTATTTGTAATAGATATATCTTGGCTAATGTGAGTTAATATTTATTTAATATTAACATATATATTTTTGGTTGCATATGAGACAAAATAAGGGCCCATGGAGAAGTCAAAGAGCCATGGGGTAAAGAAAAAAGAAGGATGGGACACATTTTCCCATGAAGAGTCATCTTGGGGAATTCCAAGAGTCACCAAGTGAAGACAAAAGAGGAAGGAAACAATTTCTCATGAAGGGACACCTTGAGGAATATGAAAAGTCACCAAGATAAGGAAAAAAGAGGGAAGGACATTTTTTCTCATGAAGGGTCACCACATGACTTTTTAAAGGCAAGGATATGAAGGGTCATAGAAGTTTGGTGCCATTTTCCATGAGGATTGAAGGGTCACAAAGGGGGAAGGCCAAATGTCATTTGGAAAGATATAAATAAAGGCTTGAGAAGAGATTTGTAATATGAGAGATAGAGGTTGATTTGATATTGTAATATCTAGCTTAGAAGAGTAATTGTGAGAGATGAATATGATTTGTATTTGTTATATCTAGCTTAGAAGAGCAAAGGTGAGAGAGAGGAAAGAGATGTTGTAATGAACTATCATTTATTGAGATAACAACATTGAGAGATAGTTGTGTGGTATACACAAAGGGGTTGGTGCTCTTGTGGGTTAGTGCTCATGAATTGTTGCTAGGTTGGTGCTCAGTAAAGGGGTTGGTGCTCTTATGGGTTAGTGCTCATGAATTTTTGCTAGGTTGGTGCTCGGCAAAGGGGTTGGTGCTCTTATGGGTTGGTGTTCACAAATTGTTGCTGGGTTGGTTCTTGGTAAAGGGGTTGGTGCTCATAAATTGTTTCTAGGTTGGTGCTCAGAAAAGGGGTTGGTGATTCTATGGGTTGGTTCTCCTATGGGTTGGTGCTCATGAATAGTTATTAGGTTGGTGCTTAGCAAAGGGGTTGGTGCTATTGAAAGTTGGTGCTTGTGAATATTGTTTGGGTTGGTGCTCATTCATATACTTGAGATTGTTCTCCATGGTTTTTCCCACATTGGATTTCTACGTTATATCTGGTGTCTCTCTCTATCTTGTGTGGTGTTTATTGTTTGAGTTTTATTGCATATCTTGAATGTTTGATTAAGTGGAATTTGGTTAAGGGAAAGTTTTATAAGATATATGATATACTAATTTACTCTCCCTCTTAGTATATCCCATGCTTAACAATTGGTATCAGAGCAGGTTCCTTTTTGAAAAGTTTTATAGCTTGAAGGTAGATCAAGAAAGCATGATGGCTAGGTCACAGGAAGGATTTTCTACAAATAAGGCACCTTTGTTTGATGGGATGAATTAGTCTTTTTGGAGCATAATAATGAGGACTTATTTGATGGCCCTTGGATTTGACATATGGAAAGTAGTGGTGGAGGAATATGAAGAGCCACATACATTTGCAATTACTCTAGCAGAAAAGAAGGCAAGTGAATGTAATGCTAAAGCTTTAAATGTTATTTTATGTGGTTTATGTGAATCTAAATTTGTTAAAGTTATGCAATGTAAATCTACTCATTGAACTTGGGTAAAACTTGAGAATATTTACAAAGGTGATGGAAAGGTTTAGCAAGCTAAGCTACAGACTTTTAGAAGATAGTTTGAAAGTTTGAAGATTGAAGAAGAAGAAGATATAGCAAGTTATATTTTACGAGTTGATCAAATCATAAATTAGATTCAAGGTCTTGGAGAAATGTTGGAAGAGTCAATGTTGGTACAAAAGGTTTTGAGATCTCTACCAATGAGATATGATGCAAAGGTTTCAAAAATCGAGGAGATGAAGAATTTATCCAAGCTAAAGATGGATGAACTTCATGGTATTCTCATAGCATATGAGATGCAGATAGAATAAGATAAACCCTCAAAGAGAAAAGTGGATTTCAAGACATCAAAAAAAGAGAAAGATAAGATTCAAGAATCAAGTGATAGTTCCAGTGATGATGAAGATGACAACGGAGCACTTTTCATTCACAAGCCAAAAAGGGGAATAGGTAAATATCAAGGAAAATTACCTTTTAAATGTTTTAATTATGGAAAGATTGGACATTTTTCAGCTAGATGCCCAAATAAGGGTAATGATGATGAAGAATAAAAGCCTAAATACAAGAAGAATTTCAAAGGAAAATCCAAGAAGGGATTCGAGAAGAAGAGCCTGTATTCTAAGGATCTTAGCTCAGTTGAAGATATTGGAGTCAGCGATTCAGAAGAAGAGATTCTATTCATGGCCATACATGAAGATGATCAAGAAGAAGAAGAGAAGCTAAAGTGAATATGTAAGGAGAACTCATTTGTGCCCTTGAAGAGTTAAAAGTTGTTGAAAAGAAGAATTGAAGATTAAAGCGCCAGATTGAGAAAAATGAAAAGGAGTCAAAGGAAATTATTGATGATCTAACAACACACTTGGAAGAAGCCAAGAAGAATGAAGAATATCTCACAACACAGTTGGAAATAGAAATAAAATAATGTCAAAGGTATGTTATTGAAATTGCCTCTTTAAAAGAAGATATTGAGAAATCAATCAATGATAAAGTAGTTAGTGATTCAAAATTTGAGGATAGCACTAACATGTTGAATAAGATATTGGAAAGTCAAAAAAAACAAATTTAGATAAGACAGGGATCGGATTTGTAAAGAAAAAGAGCTATGCTGAAGCTCTTACAAAAGAGGAAACAAAAAGGGGAGAAGTGAAGAATATAGAGGACATTTCAAATAGAGAAGGATGGAGGGCATAAAGCTACAAAAGATAATTAGGTTAGAGATATATAGACAGGTCTTATTTTTATGGCTATTATTTTTATTGTAATGGATATGGTCACAAGAAATTATAATGTAGAAAAATAGCTAACAATTTTAGAAATAAAGAGAAGGAAAGTCAAGTAGAGTCAAGCAGAAGCCATAACTCTGTTGCTCCTCTATCAAGCTTTGATGAAGAGACCATAGTATGCTACAAGTGCAACAACTTTAGACACATAGCTTGATATTGTAGAAGTGTGTTTGAGTCAGTCAAGAAGAATCATATTTTTAAAGCTCCATTCATCAAGAAGAAGGATTAGAGTTTCAAATCTCCATTCATTAGGAAGAAGGTTCAGACATGTTCATGGTAGAAGAAACAACCTAAAGATTCTATGTTGGTGTAAACAGCTTTGCATGTAAGAAATAAATATCAGCCATGGATCATTGATAGAGGATGCTCAAGGCATATGACTGGAGATAAAAGTAATTTCATAACTCTAAAGAAGATCAATGGTGGTACAGTGAGATTCAGAGATAAAACCACTACTAAGATAGTTGGAAAAGGTACTTTGAGTTTGGATTATGGTAGAACTAAGACTAAGAATGTTTTATATGTAAAAGGTCTTAAGCATAATCTATTGAGTGTTAGTCAAATATGTGATCAAGGATACACATTAAAGTTTCATATATAAGGTTGTGTGATTAGAAGAAAAGATTCAAATGAGTTGATTGTAGATGCTCAAAGGATAAGGAATAATGTGTATGTATTGTTAGATATCTTCTCAAAGGCATGATCAAAGGACACATTCAAAGATTTGTGAGAGGAGTTGGGAGTAATTTATATTACTTCTTGCCATTGATGTTTAGCATCAATTGAGGGGGAGCTAAGTGTTAGCTCTAGGTAGGCCCTTTGCCATTGATGTCAAAGGGTGAGAATAATAGGTACATATACAGGTGAAAAAATAGGTACAGGGAATAGGTATAGGTTACTACAATAAGGGGGAGTTATTGTATGTTTTTATATGATAGTATGTGTAGGTGATAGGATGTGGTAGTTTTAGGATTGAGGTTGCCATCAATGATAAAGGGGGAGATTGTTGGAAATATTATCATTGATGTCAAAGGTCTAGCATTTTTGGTGATAAAGGCCCCATTGCATTTAATGTTATTTGTAATAGATATATCTTGGCTAATGTGAGTTAATATTTATTTAATATTAATGAATATATTTTTGGTTACATATGAGACAAAATAAGGGCCCATGGAGAATTCAAAGAGCCATGGGGTAAATACAAAAGAAGGATGGGATGCATTTTCCCATGAAGAGTCATCTTGGGGAATTCCAAGAGTCACCAAGTGAAGACAAAAGAAGGGCACAATTTCTCATGAAGGGACACTTTGAGGAATATGAAAATTCACCAAGATAAGGACAAAAGAGGGAAGGACATTTTTGTTCATGAAGGGTCACCACATGACTTTTCAAAGGCAAGGATATGAAGGGTCATACAAGTTTGGCACCATTTTCCATGAGGATTGAAGGGTCACAAAGGGGGAAGGCCAAAGGTCATTTGGAAAGCTATAAATAAAGGATTGAGAAGACATTTGTAATATGAGAGATAGAGGTTGATTTGATATTATAATATCTAGCTTAGAAGAGCAATTGTGAGAGATGAATATGATTTGTATTTGTTATATCTAGCTTAGAAGAGCAAAGGTGAGAGAGAGGAAAGAGATGTTGTAATGAACTATCATTTATTGAGATAGAAAAAGTGAGAGATATTTGTGTGGTATACACAAAGGGGTTGGTGCTCAAAAATTGTTGTTGGGTTGGTGCTCGACAAAGGGGTTGGTGCTCACAAATTGTTTCTAGGTTGGTGCTCGGTAAAGGGGTTGGTGCTCATGAATTATTGCTAGGTTGGTGCTCGAAAAATGGGTTGGTGATCCTATGGGTTGGTGCTCATGAATTTTTTTTAGGTTGGTTCTTGGTTAAGGGGTTGGTGATCTTGTGGGTTGGTGCTCATGAATTGTTGTTGGGTTGGTGCTCGGCAAAGGGGTTGGTGCTTTTGTGGGTTGGTGCTCACGAATAGTTGTTGGGTTGGTGCTTAGCAAAGGGGTTGGTGCTCTTGTAAGTTGGTGCTTGAAAATATTGTTTGCACTGGTGCTCATTCATATACTTGAGATTTTTCTTCATGGTTTTTCCCACATTGGGTTTCCACATTATATCTGGTGTCTCTCTCTATCTTGTGTGGTGTTTATTATTTGAGTTTTATTGCATATATTAAATGTTTGATTAAGTGGAATTTGGTTAAGGGAAAGTTTTATAAGATATATGATATAATGATTCACCACCCCTCTTAGTATATCTCGTGCTTAACACTACTTTCAAGGATCAAGGCTTATTTTCAATAAAATGACTTCTTGACCAAGGATATATGAGTATGCAAGCAAAAATATAAGTTGTGTTGGTCAAATATCATAAATAAATGATCAATACTATTTAAATTTATCTAATAAATCCTTACTCAACATATATGTCATTTATCTAAGGATGGATGAGATATTAATAACAAAATTCTACATTGGGTTTTGAAGAAGACACAATGAAGGTTTTATTTCCTAGTTTTGGGGTCTCTTATCTCCTCTTTGTTCTCTCTCATTATCTCTATATGTAAGCCAAATTTTGGCATTTAAAAAATACTTAACCTAATTTGTTTCAATTTCATGCTTATAAAAACACTTGTATTTGCCTATTTGAATTAATAAGACCAAATTAAAACCTCTTCAAAGCTTGTTTTAATGTATTTTCATGTTTTTTTGATGAATGATAGTGATAACATAGACTTCATTTTATTTTCCTTTCCTCATTACCTATTTGTATGATTTATTTCATCATTATAGATTTCATAGTGTGCTTTAATCATCTTGTTTATATGACAAGTGCAAGCTTTCTTTAGTGTCTTTGAGAGACCTATTGAATAGGTGCCTTAAATCATGCATCAAGCCTGAGACTTTGTGTGAAACATTATTATTTAAAGCTTTGATTTAAGAAGTAATAAATTTTATGTTCTTATTAAAAATTCATAGTTTATATAACATAATCGGAGGTCATATTTAGTGTATCATCCCAGTTAGATAGGTTTTCCTTTCAATTTACCTTCTTCCCTTTTCCTTTGCAAGCTGGTAGTGGAGAGCAGGGATCCTAATCGATACATCAATGGGAGATAACCCTTATAATATATATATATATTCAATCCACATATTATTAAACCCACATCCTAAGATTGTCTCCATTTTAATTTAGACTATGAAGGCCTAAAACTACCTTCATAAGGGTGCAAGTCTAGTAGTCAACAATAACCAATGTTATAAAAACCACCAATATATTCTGATTTTGAATCTAATTATGACTTAAAGGACTATGAATAAAATCTTAAAATTGATTTTTATTTTGATTCTAATGTTAAATCTGATATTGTTTCAAAAATTTAACCTAACTTTAGTGTTTATTCTTCTTCTAGTGTTACAAAAAAGAAGTTATGTTGAATGTTTGGTATTGGATGAGTAATGGACTATAGTTTAACAATGGTATTATCAAAAATAGGCTCAGCTAAGGACTCAAAAAATACTATCTTATCAAATTGAGGATTCTCAACAAAATGGAAATGGTCAATAGGCAATTCCATAGAACCTATCTTGTCAAAGTGAGGCTCCTCAAAGATAGGGTAATGGTCAAAGTAAGTTATAATCATTTAGAGTGGGTGACTAAACATAGGTTAACTTATCAAAAATATATGTTTTAACAAAAAAATCGTATTTTTTATGATTATCTTGGACTTGGCTTACACTTGGTTATAAAATCTCATATTTGGACACATTTTGGTCTTTAAATAGTGGCTCTTGTAGATGTAATTATTAGATATATTATGGCCCGAATTTTAGATTGGATTTTATAAAGTGGGGTAAGTTTGGTAATGGATGGGTAATGGCTTGTGAATCAAAAATGGGATCTTTGGAAATAGACTCATCTAAGATGGGATCAACAAAGACTAGTTGTGGGTCTAGGATGGTAACCTTAATATGCCTAGTTATCATTATGCAACCTTGTTGAGATAATGAGCTACCAAATTTAGAAGAAAAGGGGAAGGGCCTAAAATGGTAATCCTTAAGTGATGTTGATATTGGTTTCTAGTGTATGCCAAAGGAGGAGGACCTAGAATGGTAATCCTTGGGTGCTATGGAGATTGGTTGTTAACTCAAGCCAAAGGTGGAAGGCATGGAATGGTAATCCTTAGGCACTGTAGAGCTTTGTTGATAATGAAATACAAAGGAGGAGGTTATATAATGGTAATCCTTGGGAATTGTATATTTTGGTTCCTATTTCAAGATAAATGAGGAGTACCTAGAAAGGTAATCCTTGGGTGATGTGGAGCTTAATTTCTAATGTAGGCCAATGGAAGAGGGCTTGGAATGGTAATCATTGGGAACTACTAATATTGTTTCCTAATGTAGGATAAAAGAGGAAGGACTTAGATGGTAATCTTTGGGCACTAAAAATCTTGGTTGCTAATGTAAGCCAAAATAGGAGGGATTGGAATGGTAATCTTTGGGTCTTGTAGAGCTTGGTTGCTAATGCAAGCCAAAGGAAGATTACTAACATAAGTATGGGATTAGGAAACATTATCATTGAAAGGGTTAACTTGGTACATTAATTGGACCAAATAAGGGCAATCTAAACATATGATAATTTACATGGTGGGTTTGTAAATTATCCCAAAGAGGGTAGTATTGGTCTATAAAATTGGTGTTGAACTTTGTTTTAGTTATGAAATGGACTTGGTCTAGGTCTAGGTCTGACTTGGAATGGAACTTGGTCTAGGTATAGGTTAAATTTTGATTTATTTTCATGTTCTAAAAGGGTTCAAATATGACCTTAATTATATTTGAATGTTTGTTTCAAAACACACCTTGACATGGCATGATTTGTCAAGTTGGTTGAAATACTTGATGTTTGGAAAAAGTCTAGCTTTTAACTTGGTCAATTTGGATATGGAAAAACTTGGTATTATAAAGGTTAAATTGGTATTTAAAATAAACATGGGATAGTAATTTTAAAACAAAATCAATTGAGGCATGTGAAATAGGTATTGATACAAACAAATTTGGGCTAAGCATTTGAAAATAAACTTGATCGAGGCATGCAAAATAGGTCTTAGCACATAAATTAAGCTAGGAATTTGGAAACAAAATTTATTGAGGAATGTTAAATACGTATTTTCACATAAATTAGGCTATGTATTTCAAAACAAAATCAATTGAGGCATGAAAAATAGGTCTTGACACACAACCTAGGCTAATCAGTTGAAAACAAACTCTCAAGTCTAAATTTCCCAATTTGAATCAAATAAAACATTTGGTCTCAAGGCAAAGATATTTTTAAAATAAAAATAATAAAATATCAAATTTGTATAATATAAAGATATAAATTTGAACCACTCAATCCCCAATTTTAGATAATACTCAAATGCAAACCAATTATGTAAGATCTAAACTTTGAAAGATAGATTATGAATGAGATTTTTGAAAGACTTAGATTATTAAATGAATAATGTGCTAGACTCAAATGGGTAGCATAAAAATGAATTTTTATAAACAAAGGTATGAATGGTTTTATGAAATTGGTTTCAAACAAGGCAAGTGTTTTATAATAAAATGGGCAACATGATAATGTTCCTTTACAAAAGTGACACAAAAGTGGTTTTGGAAAACTCCAAGGCCAATGTTTGAAACAAAATCTATTGTAACACCTCTTGGTTCAAAGTGGTGTGTAACACATGAAGGTTTTAAATTGTTTTGAATTTTACACAAAAAAAAATAGACTGAAATAATACAAGATAATAAAATAAAATGGAAAAAAACACCTAAGTGCATGTGCTATCCCTAAAACTGACAAGGTGTGTATAGCTTATGCACAAGTTTACACCAATATAACTATGCTCAAAATGAGTTAAGTGGTAATCCAAAAATTAAATATTGCATATAGGTATATTTTTCAATCACCCTTTATCTCTCAAGTATTAGTATTTAGCATGAATTTAGAATGTGAAGCACTCAATATTTATCAAGATATTCTGCAACAAAGTGGGGTTTACTAAAATGTATAAGTTTAAAAAAAATCTAAATGGTCTCAAGTGTAGATAAAAAAAAGGTTCATCATGTTAATTAGATTCAAAATAAATAACTTGATATTAAAAGGTATATTCCTTTTCACCATGACTTTGGTCATGTATTGCATAGTGAAGTCCAATGTTTAGCATGAACCAATCTAGGTTTTCATTAGAATTATTAGGGTATCCACTTATACACTATTCAATTCTAGTAACACATACCCAATTTATATACCCCACCATGGATTGGGGTTGGTATTATGTTTGCATATGAAACCCTAGGTTAACACACCCCTAAATAATTTGTGAGGAGGTGATGAACTCCTACCCACAAACCAATGCAAAAAAAAAAAAAACAAATGAAACATTTGGAAGAACTTTAAGGTCATTTCTAGGTTACACAAGTCACTTAGATCTTTAGGAGATCATACACAAATTTTATTCCATTTTAGACTCAATAAACAAGGAAATAAATAAGGCTCTTTTGATCACTTGATTTCCCTAAATTAGATGGGGGAGCATGCACACAAAGTTTATTTTTCCAAAAATAAACTTAAGCAAAGAAATTGAAACTAATTAAAAAATAAGGAACAAATAAAAATTAAGAGATCTTAATAGCACTAATCTAAGGTGATTTTTAATTTTTAAACCACCAAATAAGATTTTAATGAAATTTTGGCTCCTTGGTTTTGTTTTCTTTTGTAAAATTGAAAGACAAAAAGAAAAGTTTGTTAGGTCACTTTTAAGTACAAAAAGTAAGTGTATATAAAAATTTGAAGTGTTTAAACCTCCATTTCTTCACTTAGTTTCCTACAAAAATGTTAGGGGTTCACTTATTTTTATGCCAAATATTTAACCAAAAAAAAAAAAAAAAAATCACTTCCAACTCTTGGGTTTTATTTACATAGAATGAAATCACTAATTTCTCAATAGAGTGAAGCTGTTGATTTTTATGAAGTCACAAATTTCCTGTGGAAAAGAACATACAAAAAATAGTATCTAGTGAATTCCTCATTTAAATACATTTATTAAGACTAAAAATAAGGTGAAGTCATCTAAATCATGATTAAAATTACCTGGTAAATTCACTAAAATACAAGATCAAAGTCACTATTTTCATTCATTGATGTTGTTTATTACACAAAAGATGATTTAACATAGGTCAATGTCACCAATTTTACAATAGATAAATTTATCCATTTCCTATGAAGTTATCAATGTGAAGTTACCATTTTATATGAAACAAATGATCACAAAATAAAGGATAAAATAGGTGAAGTCTGTATTTAGTAGGGTGCATTCATTGATTAGTGACTAAAAAATGACATTTAAATTTGATCATAAAACTAAAAACTTGAATATGTGAGTGATATTTTTAAAGAATTTAAAGGTTTCACATCATTCATTTGGTCCATGTAGGGTACATGGTCCCATTGGACATGCCATTATGTAATGTTAGGAATTCAAAGAGCCATAATATCATTAGTTAATTTTTTTTGAGACAAAATAGAATCCAAATAAGATAATGAAGTATAAAATAAGATACTCTTGCATTATTACTTGGGTGATATTAACATAATAAACAAAATTATAAACAAAAGATAAAAATATAAAACTATGTTACGTCCCTTGTCAAAACTAGTGCTCATTTGTTAGCAGAGAGGATGTTATTTCTCAATTTGTTAGAAATAGAGACTTTGATCAATGCAATTTCCATTTTGTCAGACCACATGTGGATTTGCTTTTATTTTCTTGGGTTGGTGTGAATATTTTTAAATCAATCTAGCATTATAACATTTCTTGAAAAGCTTATTGAAGGCATTCATGTAGAATAACCTTACACACAAAAGCTTATTTCAAGAGAGTGAGGTGACTTTTATTTATAGCTCTTAAAACTAACTCTAACCATTGGGTGTTTAGGTTTAGTTTTAACCTTTTTTGGGTTTAGAGTAACCTTGGACAATCTTATATTAACCCTGGGTTGGGTTAAATAAATTATGAAGGTTTGAAAACTCATAAATAATATTTATGAGTCATAACAACTCATATAAGATATTTATGAGGTTATGTCTCACCTTTTCTTGGAATTTTATTAATAAAAAAATTATTAATTCCTTTGACTTTGACCTCATCTTTATTAAAAAAATCCTTTTTTTAGAAAATGTAATTCCCTAATTAAAATTGGATTTTTTAATTAAACAACTAATTAAAGTTTATTTTTAATTAATCCTACTTAGGTTTTTGGCATTTAGGACTTGTTTTAATGTTTTGTATCAATAGATCAAAAGGCTAATTTCATAATTTACTAGGTCATAATTTAACTGGGGTTGAATCCAAGATAAGTTATCATTGTGTATAGGGTTATACCCCAAATAAGCAATCTTGAACACATTTTTGGGAAATTATATCCCTTACATGGATGATATTAGGAAATATAGTGAATTCTAGGCTTAAATTATGTCATTTGATAGAAATCAATCTGATACCTAGTTTAGACATGAAGGTGGCCAAAAATGAGTGTCAACACCACCAAAAAACCTTATCAAGATTATACCATTTTGGAAGAAGTTTGGAGGAGTCAAATCTCATGGGTTTATAAGGTGTCATCTTTCACTTGAGTTCATGGATATTAAAGGGAGGGTGAGAATGTATTTTATTTCTTAGTTTGGAATGTCCCTCATTAGGTTATTGGAGATGATTTGTTTGATATGAAGTGGTATCAATGCCATTAGATGATGATTATTTTTGAGATTATTCAAATTGGATCATAAAGAAACATTTCCTTTTTGCTTGATATAAGGCCTCTTATAAAGTCTTAGGGGAAAAAATCCTAACTTTATATTGAATAGGGGATATAAGAGTACTAACAAAGAGTTTTGAAATTTTATTATCACTCATGTTATGGTCTATTTTATGGGATAGATACTTGATGAAAGTGTGGGAACATTCGATAGGATAGTATTAATGAAACAACTAAGGCTATTTTTGGGAAGATCATTATGTTTTAATTACTTAAATAGAGAATTGATTAAATCCTATAGTTTTGTGATGTAATGTATATGAATTTGATTATACCATTGTATCACATATTTTTAAAATGTTTTGGATATAATTTTTATAGTATAAAATATATTAGTTTGAACTCATTCCTTATAGAGATTGTAAAATGTTTTAATAAGGTTAATAGGATCTTTAGTCCCATCATATGTGATTGTTGGATAGATTTTTCCATTATATATGGACATAATGAAAGGAGCTAAAGGTTTATTATGAAGATTTTTAAGCTTTTTGTTATCATGGGATATTGAGGGATGATATTCACACTAACATCTATAAGGAAAGGAGGAAATAAATGCTTATGTGGTTGAGTCATGATGACTTGAGGTTGAATGTATAATTTCAAAATGTGGTTTTGTATTTAGAGAATTTGAGAATTATTGGAACCTTGCAAAGGGTCATTTATTAGATCATTTATGTAATAAATTGTGTTGTAACTATAGGTGGATTTGGATTAAAGTTATTAGGACTAGAAATTTGGGGCTTACTAAACTTAGTCTTGGGAGGAATATTCCCAACATTAGTGTTAGTTCCCCAAATTATCATAGAGGATGAAAGAAGATTGATTTCAACCATGCTACATTGTGTTGTGATAATACTTGGTGTTATTATTATTATTGGTGTAACAAGAGGATTGTAAACATTGGTTTAAATAAGTGTAAAATAATGTGATGCTCAATCATTGATGTTTATTTTTTGATGAGTTTACAAATTATATGTTTATAAGGAGTAAATATTGTACAAGGTATAAAGTTTTCATGATTTTGGATTTTCTTTTAAGGATTTTTTGGATACACCATATGGTGTTGGGTAGATTGAGATGGAGATTGAGAAGGTGTAGAGTGATTTTTATAAAAACTACACCATGAAGAGTTGTATTCAATGGTGGATAAGGAAAGAAGGAATAGTCAACCCATGTAGCATATGAATAGGTTGAGGTTGGTCAAAAGTATGTTAAGAGGTGGCATCATGATTCTAAGTAGGCTATAAAATTGACTATTAAAGGATAATTACAAAAATAAGTGGTATCATATATTTTGATTTTGTTATTTTTTGTGGCTATAAAAATAAATTTTATCAACCAAACACATGTAGTGAGTTAAAACAAACATATTATATAGAGTTGGTTGATACAATTTAGAAAAAAATGAGGTGCTAGTGGTGGTTGAGGAATAAGGAACTATATCAGATATAATGTCATAGTTGTAAAATACACAAAATATTATTGATTTTATTAATTCATTTAGTAAACATAGAGAATGGCATTGGGTTCATTGACACCATTCATAGGCATACATATAAAGGTATCAAGTTGGATGATATAGTTAGACTACAAAATATCTATTTATTTTAACTATTTTTTTAAGTTTAAAAAAAGGAATAAATATGAATCTAAATATAATCAATGAAAAATAGAACATGAATAAAATCAACAAATAATGTGATAGGATTCAAGTCTTATTCATAATAATGTATGCATGGTGTAGGATTAGCCTATAATTATCTTATCTTCATAGATCCTAATTGGGATACGGTTAATCAAATATAAACCATGATAATGTTTAGGTAGTGACCAATGGATCCACAAACCTAGAAGAGGGATGCCTATGTCATAAATACCAAGAGGAAAGGGTTCCAAAGCCTAAACATATGGCATAAAAAAATATATCTAACAAGACTTATATGGAAGTAAATGATTGAAAATAATAAATTTAAGTATTTATTCAAGTAAATTACATTAAATTGGAAATATTAAAATGATAAAATAAGGTAAGGTGTCATGGTCAACAAATGGGGCTCAATGAATACACCTATTTAATCTCTAAGAAGTACATAATAAAATATTCTTCAATATAATATTCTACATCTAACTCCTCCAAATGTGACTTAGGGTAGAACTTTGAGTGAAAGTGGAGAAAATAGATTGTATATGATATATTTGTAATTAAATATGACTCTTATATATAGATTTCCCATAACAAAAACCAAACCTGATTACTAAAACTATCGTATCAATAAGACCAATATAATATAAATGATTCTATTGACACATAATGGCATTGATCTGGATAATATAGTATGAATGTAAAAAAGATAGACTCAAAACTGCATTGAGCTAAATGATACATTCTAAAGAAGTTGAAATATAATAATGAATGATATGATCATGATATAGGTAGTAAGATCTCTCATAAAGTATCATAATCCTTTCCACCCCTTTCTTTATGTAACCTTTAAGGCATGCACTCAAGAAGATTGATGCTAAATATTTAAATTGTGTGTTATTAAATGATAAAGTAAAATATATTATGTGTATAAAAAGAGCACAACATGCTTATAGAACACCCACTAAACAAATAAAAAGTGGCCCCTAGTGAATTTTATTATCAAGAAAAATGTCTAACCATCACCAAGGATGCTTGATCTAAGGTGATTGAAAAGGTTATAACTATCTCTTGTTCATGAAACTAATGCACTATGTTAGGTACTCTTCTACCTAATATGATACATAATAAACACTCACAAATCTTGATATAAATAAATATTCAAAACTATAAGAAGGTATAGGTCCTCCTTAAAGATACACATTAATTCTAACAACCCCTGATAAAAAAGGGTCTTCAAAACAACATCCCAACTTCCAAGTTTCATGTTTCATATCCATTATAGTGCCTTGAAACTCAATAACTCTAGATAAAAAATAAATTAAACTCTCAAAAAAATTCCAAGAAATTCATATAATCATCAAAAAAATTATTATGAAGAAGAGGAAAGGAACATCATATAAGGAGTCAAGGTACAAGTAGCAGTCTTAGATTATGAACAAATTGACACCACTGTAGAATTCATCCTCTTAGGAAAAAACTTCCCAAGAATCATTGATGTGTAACACCTATACTCCTTATCAATCCATACAAAAGTATGTCCCAAACCTTGTATATCTAATTAAGGGTGTGGCATGGTTCTAAAAAATGAGATGTTACAAGCCCCAACAAAGTCATCTAGTACAATACCTCTTGCCACTATGTTTTACATTTGTTTTTTTAACATATACTATCAAAAGGATGAAATGTCCAATACTAAAATAGAAGGGTCACCTTAAATGGTTAAGACACACAAAATTTTTTATGTCACATTTTAAGATAAAATGCATGCATAAAGCAATCAGTGCACAAGTTACAAATATAAATACATACTCTAATAATAATCATGTTTAAAGAAAGAGACATACACACCCTTAAGGTGAAATATACCTATAGATATAAAATTATATTATCTTTCATAAACACTATCAACACTCATAGGAAACCACTAAAATATGTGCCACCACTTTGGAAACAAATTTTTTTATGAGGAAGTTATCTCTTTAATATCAATGAACTCAAACTATCATGGATACATTTATCAAATAAATATGTCACACAAGTAATAAATTATGAACTAACATTATACTAATTAGGAAAAAAAAATCCCATTCCTCTCAAATATCCTTACAAAAAAGGTCACCTCTTAACCACTATTGGTTTAACATAAGGATATTCTCTATACAAATACTCCAATAAATGGGTTCATAACTTCAAATGGGTTGTTGACCACAATATTTGGATATCAACATCTAAATTATATATGTATACCTTTGTTATCGATAAAAAATTCCAAAAAAGGCAATACTACCATTCTAATATAATCATGTCTTGATTAAGTTAATGATCACACCTACTTATAGACAAGATGCCACTATAGTCATATAAAATGTCTGAATTGGTAGTTTGAGTGTGGTTTATGACACCCCATATATAAGTCCTTTTTTCATGCTCTTATGACCATTATAGACACATTTTATCTCATTTATAATCATCTAAAACCTTTTGAATGGTCATTCCACCTCAACCAAATAGTATTCCTAGTGCCAATCCTATTCCCCTATGTCCTGAGCTTGTAGGACAAGAGCACCCCATAGATAAGTGTCCCATTTTTGTTGGTATTATCCATTTTCCCTTTGATACCTAATGGTCATTTTCATTTATTCCTTATCCTTAATTAGGTTAACCTAACATGAATACATTTGACCCATGATCAATTATTCCCTATAAAAGTCCACTCAAAGCTCATTTACGAGGGATGTGACCAAACTTACAAAGAAAATAAGAATAAAAACAAATCACTAAGGAAAAATTACCTATTATTTTCACACAATCACCCAACACAACTACAAACCTACTCAAATCCTCATACTAGTCACTAGCCACCTTAAACACTATTATTTTGGCATTTGCATCTATATCACACTATTGCACAAAGCACACTAGGTGGGAGAAATAGATATGGCTTGATCCCTCTTTAGAGTATTAGTATGTAGGTAGAATTCCCACATAATGGGTGTGGATTGTATGTTTAGTACATATTTCACACTAACCCCCCTTTCTCAAGTGACTCAAATATCAATTTACCAAGCATGATGGAGGTTTGAAGACATAATCAGCTCCATAATGAGTTTCGTAAACAACTAGCACTCAATTTTTCATAGGTATACTCAAAAATGCTCCTCATAACTACCCAAAAAGTTTTATGTCTCAGTGTTTAGAAAACAATGGCAAAATAGACAATAACATCAAACACCAAAGCATCTACTTTTTAACACTCCTATCCTTTCACCCAATGACAGATAAATTCAAATTTATGACACCTTCCCAGTCCTGCACATCCATTTCAACCTCCATATTAGCCATATCAGTATATTTTATAGCTAAGTTATATTTCTTCTTATTTATTTCTATTTTTAGAAAGGTGAAAAAGATAAATAGTTGCACAAATCATGACTACATTTATTACTATATTTTATACTAATTTATTAATCCAGACCCTTAACTAAAATAGGAATAAAACTCCATTATTATTAAATAAGATAAATAATTTGGTGAACCCAACTTACTTCATTTATGCACAAAAACCCTAAAAACCCTAAGTAAAATTCCTTACTGATTTTAGAAATATTCTTCTAATTTTTTCTTGAATATATAAATCAAAATTTCACATTTAATTTTTAAAATTCACCATAGTAATTTTAAAAATCATTTATTTCAAACCCTAGTAGAATATACTAGGTCCCTATGCTTTTTAGGTATTACCTTACATGTTAGTGAGCTTCATATCCTTTTTATGCATATTCTGGTTTGCTATTTTTCAAATCCTATATTACATTTATTTAATCTTTTCTTTCATTTTTTAAGTTGTTTTACTTATGCCACCTAAGCTCCTTGCATCTCTTCTTTTGAGACAAAGTTTAAGAATTAGTTTAAACCCTATTGAATTCACCCAAATTCCTCTGGCCTATCCATATACCATGGATAAACAACTAGCTCAATTTCTTACTATAGATCCTACACATCTATATTACACTAATTTCCTTGAGGATAATTCTAAAAATGAGTAGTATGAGAAAAAAAATGATGATATACACACTAGTTTTCATGCTCCATGACATTGGGATACTAATCCACTGCCACCTATTGTTAATGATAATGTTGTCATCAATAAAGATTTGATTCTATAGAGTTTTAGAGAGAGACTTAGGGAACAACCCTGAGATCATGCCATTATCTTACAATCTATCATGGAAATTAAAAAATATAAGCAAATTGAGTCTTCTATTCCTTCAAAATAACCAATTATAAATAACACTATGGGGGTTACTATGTCTTAACAACCCCTTATTGCAGCCTAACCTTCCTATATGGCACCACCAATTATAGCTAGTACATCTTTGCCTCCTAATGTGGCTACCCTTGTGCAATAGATTAAATATCTTCAATCCAAGGTGATACATCTTGAGCAAGGTGCCTCTAGATCAACATAGGCTTTGATATATTTTTATCTAATTCATACACCATTAGCACACCATATTACTTCCAAAACTTTGCCACCAAGTTTTGTTCAACCCAAGCTCACTCTATATTATGGCAAGGGTGATCTAGAGACACACTTGAGAGATTTTCACGTAGCATGCTTAGACTATGTGCCAAATGACTGGTTACTAACAAATATATTTCCATGGAGTTTAAAAGATTATGCTCTAAAGTGATTTTATAGTCTATCAAATCAGTTGATCAAAGCATTCAATCCTTTAGCTGACATGTTCCTATCTCATTTTAGTGTTAACATAAGTGATAAGGTTTCTTATGCCCAAGTTTTATAATAGAAACAAGGGTCAAATGAGCATCCATAGATTATGTTATTAGATATAAGACTATCTTGGATAAAATGACTATCCCCATAGCCGATAAAGAATTACAAGATCTCTTCAAACAAAGTCTTTTGATAGCTTTTCATGAGTCAATAATTTTCAAAAAGTTTTCTTCCTTCACTGAGTTATGTCATACACTAAAGGAAAGGGAAGTCAAATTATTTTCAATGGGAAAACTCAAGTACATAAGCATATCAAAAACAAAAAATAAGAGTAACAATAAAGTCCCATACAAAGTAAAGGTTAATGATAGAGAAAGTCAAAATCAACCTACATTTAATGTGGCTTTAGATCCCCCTTAATGAGTGGTTTTATCAGTGCCTCCTTGATGAGCCTTTACCAATCTACTAGTATCTCTAGCTAGAGTCTTACAATACCTATTGAAAAGCAATGTCCTATCTCTCCCTCCTATTCAAGGAGTTGATATGACAAAGCCTTTTCCAAAAGGATATGACCATAATATATTATGTTATTTTCATAGGGAACTAGGAGACATAAAAAATAGATGCATTAGTTTGTAACACAAGATATAGGACTTGATATATGGTAACCTTATTGATCTTGGCACTCTAGTTGAGCCTTAGGGAAAACAAACATAGGATAAGAATCTAAAAGTTTTCTCAAGTTCTTTCCTACAAAATTATAAATAGGAGATAGGGGCACATCAAGTGTTCATCATGCATATCATGCACACCCTCCACTAGCTACATACCAGACACCTTAAGTTGAGTCACATCCTTTGAGTAACATGATTGGTGTGGATAATTATAGAGTCCCAACTAGACCTTTGATCTCCTTTTTAGAGTAGGAGATAGTTGAAGATGATTCATATTACTATTCAATCTTTATTTATTAGAGCCTACATTGATCACCATCCCATTCATAGTGTTCTCATAAATAATGGATCTAGTGTGAACATGTGGACTATGACAATAATTTAGCATTTAGGATATTCAAAGGATGATATAACCCTGATGAACATAGTTATAAATGGATTTAATGGACACATACAATGTTCATTGGGTGAGATTATACTTCCTTTATAGGTTGGTCCAATACATGTGGCCACACCATTTACTATTTTTCTTAGTGTAGGAGTCTTTAACATGTTTAGTCAACCATGGATCCATAAACTTTGTGCAACACCTTCTATAGTTTATAGATGCATGTAATACATTCATGTTAATCATGTTTTTATATTTGGTGGAGTTTCATATGAGTTACCACTCCCCACTTCAGAGTAATCTCCTAATCTAAAATCACCAATTTTAGCTCCTCCACTAGTTGTAGTTATTATTTTAGATAAGATTCAGACATAGTCAAGGCCTCCCTCACTAGCATACAAAGTTCATACACTTCCACAATGGCCTCTCTTAATGTGACCAATACATCAATGATAGTTTTAGGACTCTAAATAGTTTCCAGATATAGTATTCACATGTAGGGTAGTATAATTGAGGTATCATGCCTCTACATATAGAGAAAATTTTAAAAAATATTCTACTATCAGATGGGTCACTAAGAGCCCCATAATTGCATACACTTCTTAGATTTATAGGGAGACCCCACATCATATTTACACTACAAAGATTTTAGATCACTTGACACATAGATAAATTTTAAATTCACAGTCTTAACCATTCCATCATGTTTCAAGATCATGCATGATCTCTCTCCTTAATATAAAACACCATGATAGGGAGTCTCTTATGAGATTAATTGGTTAGTATTTTTTCTTCTAAGTCTTTATTATACATAATTTCTCAGCTTACTTGTACATAGTGTCTTTTTGCTTACTTATACATAGCTTATTTTAAAATACCAAAAGTAATACAATATTTCAAAATACCAAAAATAACATAACATGTCAAAATAAAAAAACATTCAAATAACTCCACCAAAAAAAATTTAAATTATACACATTATCCATGCTTTACATTTCTACTACCATTATAGACTTACATTTTATTATTCTATGTTATTATTTGTCAATTTATATACATTACCATGCTTCACTTGATCTTCTTTGAGTATGTCTAATGACACCTAGATACTTGATTACTTCACTCTACCCATTGAGGGGGTATCCTAATTTTACATTCAAGACATACATCAATATATCTACCCACTGGGGGCATCTTCTACATGACTACACCATCTAGGTTATGTATTCCTATAACACACACTCTAGTGATCATGTTGATGTACATTACTTACTAGATTACATAGATTATTCTATCAACACTCACTAATATATAACACTTGTGTATTTCTTAGTATCTACCTAGTCTTGTACTACATGTTTTTCATACTTTCACTTCTTGCTTTGATTAGTTAGATGTGATAGTATTTTTAGAATTTACATGCCTAAATTTCTTTCTTTGAGTATCTAGATATGATTTCTTTTCTCAATTCGTATTTTGTAATTGTGCATTCCTTAAGACATTTTTCAATTTCCTTTACTTGTATGTGCTTGTGGCACTCATTCCAATCTTACTTGTTTGTAATTGTATGTGTATGTTGGAATTTGAACATGCCTTGTATGCTTGATTTCCTAGTTTGAGTGGCATGTGCCCATAGCCCTTATTTTCTTGGCCCCTTGGCCTCTTTGATATGCTTCTTACTTCTTACCTTGTGTGTTTTTTTGCTTCTCAATTGTTTATAATGCCATGATCCACATCATGCAATATCTTGCCTTATTATATGTCATGATGGACATCATTATCCATTATTCCTTGACAAATAAAAATATTTATAGTTTTAGTTTAGTATATTATACATTATATTAAATTGTTACATCTATTTAGGCATACCCTTGTTGATCTAACAATCTCCAATACAAATTATGCTATATCTTAAGACATATTTTGGATTATCATTGCTATATCATGTATTTTTTAGAATAACACACTTGCAAGGCTATTTTTTCTAAGGGAAGTCAATGTAGGGTCTTCATTCCTACCCTTAGAAGAGGGGGAAACAAATAGGGGTTTTGTCATAAAGATCATAGCCCTCTACTGGTTAAAAAATAGTTTTTAGAACACTCAAAACAATAATAAAAATTCAAAACATGCAGATTAGACTAGAAAAATAGGGATGAACATATAATAGTCATCAAAAATAGTAAAGGACAAGAGCACCCCATTTGGACTACAACACCCTATAACAAAGTGTCCACTTTTTGGTGCTCCTATCTAAACAGCTAAAAATTCAAAATTTCAAAAATAGATAGAAAGGTAAGGTCAATCATAGTTTTTTCAACTATAGTCTAGTTTAGATTAGGTAGTTTTAGTATAATTTTACTTAGGTTATCTAGATATAGGGGGCATCATGCATGACATGATGGATTTCATTTCCAATTTTAGATTGGGTAATTAGTACAACTTCTAAATCAAAATCCATGTTATAAACACTATTGATTAGGTAAAATGTGCATGGCTCAATTGCCTTATTTTCTTTCTAATTCATTGTATTACCCAAGTATTTTGAGTAGTTTCATGCCTTATTCTATCTATAGGTGGTTGGAATCATTTTAGAGTGGCTTTAATATAATCCTAGTTCTTAGTGTTGGAGTGGATTTCATATAAGCCTAATCTCCACCTTTTAAAGTGGCCAAGATTGGCCTAGTTCTTAGTACACATTTGGATATCCATGCTACATTTTCATATTATAGAGCATTCATGGGCTTCATGAGCCATCTAATATGACACACATTCATACCAATATCAATTCATAATTCACACTTAGTGGACAATGATGGATCTAAAAGACTAGCTAGCCTTTGTTTTCTTGATCTAGCTACTCAAAAGGATTGGAAATATAGTCCAAACATTGATTAACATACACATGATCACATAACTTCACTACATAGTGGGTAATGATGGAGATAAAGGGCCAAAATTTTTATTCTTGAGACACCCTTAGAGAATTGAGCACTTAGCTCCATTTATGATATTACTCTGGTACAACACATACCTAACATCAATCAACATCACAATAGGTTTTGTATTAGTTCACATACCTAGTAAGGTGTATTAATTCCTTTTTTTACCTCTCTCTTTTACCCAACCTTTGTACACTCTTCTTTTAGACATAAAATGTCTAGTAAGAACTAATATACTCCTTGTTTTCTATTATATATTCATGCTTCACATTGTGCTCTCTCTATGCACACTCAACATTACACATCTTCATGGGCTTCACCCTTGTAGGTAAGTTTAGGTACACTTTTTATTTTTCCTTTATCCTACTATTTTGCTTTGCTTCATCACTAGAAAAAGGGGGGAAATTTAGTCATATAAAATGTCTAAATTGGTAGTTTGAGTTTGGTTTATGACACCCCATCTATAGGTCCTTTTGGCATGCTCTTGTAACCCTTATAAACACCTTTTTGCTCATGACCAATCATTCAGAACCTCCTAAATGGTCATTTGACCTCAACTAAATAGTATTATCTATGTTAATCCTATTCCCCTAAGTCTTGAGCCTATAGGACAAGAGTGCCTGATTTGGACTATAGCTCCCCATAGTTCCCATTTTTGGTGGTCCTATCCATTTTCACTTTGAGCCCCAATGGTCATTTTCATTTGGTCCTTATCCTTAATAAGATTGGCCTAACATGAATACTTATAACCCATGATTAATTTTTCCCTATAAAATCCCACTCAAAGCTCATTTAAAAGGGAGGTGAACAAACTTACAAATCAAGTAAGAATACATATAAAGCACTAAGACAAACTTCCCTATTATTTACACATAGTCACCCAACACGACTGTAAACCTACTTAAATCCTCATACCAATCCCTAACCACATCAAACGTTATAAATTTGGCATTTGAATCCACATCACACTATTGTACAAATCCCACCAAGTGGGAGAACTACATATGGATTGACCCCTCTTTGAAGTAATTATATGCAAGTAGCATTCCCACAAAAGGGGTGTGGATTACATGTTTAGTACATTTTTCACACTAACCCCCCTTTCTCAAGTTATTCAAATGTCATTTTATCAAGCATGATGGAGGGTTAGGGATTGAAGACAAAATCAGCTTCATAACAAGTTTCATCAACAACCAAAACTCAATTTTCATAGGCACGCTCACATAGGCACAATGCAACTACCTAAAAAGTTTTAGGTCTCTGTGATTAGTTTGGACAATAGTGAAAGGAATGGATAAAAATATCAAATGCCAAATCATCCATTTTTTGATACTCTTATCATTTCACCCAATGAAAGCCAAATTTAGGTTTATGACACTTTCCTAGTATTTCAAAGTTATTTTCAACTTTTGTATCAATCATCTCAGTCTATTTTCCATTTAAGTTATATTTCTTATTATTTATTGCTATTTTTATAAAGGTGAAAAAGATAAATATTTGCACAAATTAAGATTTTATTTATTGTTATATTTTCTATTAATTTATTAATCCATACAATTAACTAAAATAGGAATAAAACTCTATTATTCCCAAATAAGTTAAATCGGCCACAAAGGCCCATATGTTCCTCTACAACCGTCATCAACGTCTAATTTTAATGTAAAGTCAATATATTATGTCACTAAAACCTAATCCATATCTAATTATAAAAAGGATTCAAAGGTCATTATACATAAGGATAATAAAATAAATTGATGCACATGGGGATCCCTAATAAGAACATCCATGTGGTATCACCAATCCATCACATAAGGTGAAGATAATATTTGACAACACTCATATGTACATGGATAGGTTTCAAGTAAAAACACAAATATAACAACATGAATTTCTTATTCACTTGTGTAGACCAAGTATGTAACTACTTATATGTAACCCTCTTGTTCCACCCAAACAATACTTTTGGCATAGGGAGGGGCTATACCCAATTCTTCCTATAAATTTTTGTAAGGCAAGTTTAGGAAAATAAGGAAAATGTTATAGATTCACTAAAATCACCCTAATTAATTCCAATCTCATTACTAAATGTGAAGTAAATGTCAATTAACCCTCTATCACACACCAATTGAGTGGTAGGGAAATATTTGCTTAAAAAGAAGGTCACTAAACCTAGAAAGGCCCATCTCAACCCTTGGTGAACAAGACACTTTCTTGTATAGATAATTGATAAAACCTCATAGTATTTTTTAGAAATTATTTTTAAATTATATAACACCTCTATTTTTTACACATGGAAAACTAAGACATTGGTTTTTTCTCTTAGTTTTAGACATTTATCACTTTCATAAGTCTTGCATTTGATCTCTCTTGTGTCCCTTGTCCTATATATTAGTCTGCTCAAACTTATGTTGATGACCCAACACTTATATCTTTCCAAAAATGATTTAAAATTGTTTATATTTTACCTCTGTAAGTTTTGAGTATGTACCTATTTTCCTACTCCCTAGAAACTTGTGTCTTGGATAGACACCTACATCAACACAAGTATCCTACTCTAAAATAAGTGTTCAATGCCCTAAAATTCATCTAATTTTATAATTAAATGTATCATAATGTTCATCATAAGTGACTTAATATGATATATTTTCTGAAGTGATTGGTATAGATACAAGATCAACTCTCATTCATTCCTCACCTAGAAACTTCTTATATAGTCACTAGTAAACTTACCAAAATCATTTAATCAAGAAATCAAGTGAGAAAAGATTCCCTATTTTATCCTATTTCAACATTAGTCATAGGGAAAACACATATAAAGTTTTGAAATACTAAAGAGTATCCCAAAATCCATATTTTCTAAATTACAGACTAGGTCATTATTTTACTTTCTTAGATCATAAATTATATGATTCACACACAAGCCAACACATGGGATAGAAATATATAAATCAAAGGCCCAGTTTGGATTATTTGATATATAGGTAGTTCTCATTGATAAATGGGTATTTGGGTTAGATCAACATCATCTACCCACTAACCCATTTTTTCCATATCCACTCTAAGGATGAAGAACTAGGGTTTTGATATTTGACATAAATCAACAGTCCATGACCCAAATCTAAATACACTAGATTGAAGGTGATAAAAAAATAGAATATTCTAGGTGGACTGAAGTCCACCTTAGATACTAGTTTTGATGTAACAATCTCGGGATGATGCAAGTGCTGATAGCTATAAAGGCACAAAATCCAAAATTTGGTGACTATTCTAAATTATTCTTTCATTATGCTTCTTTCTTATTCTATATCTAGATCTTTATTAGCATTATAGATAACTTAGTATCTTATTTATTTTTCATTTCATTTCTAACATAGTTGTAATTTCCATTTTTATCACATCTCATTATAATAAATTTAGTAAATGTTCTATCTAAGTTTTGTAATTAATTATCTAGCTATAGATCTATTTATCACCCTTATGCTTATTCATTTTTATATTTATAATCCTATCTATCCCAATAAAATATTTATCCAAATTTAGGGTTCAAAAATATTAATAACCAAATAAATATTTCTCAATAACTCATCTAAGAAGTCTTCTATGGAAGATGTGTAAGACTAATGTCATGAAAAAGTCCCATCAACTTAGCACACAACTACATGATCACAAGATAACATTCACTTATCCCTTATGGCGATATGAATTCTTAAAACTAGTTGGAACTCTTTGTTCCAATCCTTCATCAAACCTCATATATTCAACTATATGTGTGGATATCTAAAAATTTTAGCATGGGTCTCTTAATAACATATACCAAAATAAGAATCCAAGTTTTTTTTACTTGTTTAAAGATTTTATAGTCCAAATAACTCTTTATGTGTACCATGCCTACCTCTTCAATGACGTGTAACACCAAAAAAGTACTTGTATCAATTTCTATGGAATAATTGGTACTAAATGATGACCCCCAAAGCTTGTGGTGTTTTAACCATGATCTGATACCATAATGTCATGACTAAAACCATGTAAAAATATTCCATTTACAAAAAATGTAAAATACACATTATACATAATTAAATTTCTCATTGTACATACATATTAATGGAAAATATATATGTCATTCAAAAAAGTGAACATGCCCAAATGACATGGATGGTAATGTGCAAGTGGTCACACGATTGTTACATAACCCTATTAGATCCACTTAGTCTAATTAGCCTACATGCTATCAAACAAGGATAAATTATCAAAGCTAACCAACAAATCCCATAGTCTCAAGGCCCAAAAATAAATATCAACTAAGGTGAGGTAGGTTAGATAAACCTTTGGTTCAATCAATTCTATCTAACTCTTTGTAGTGATTAAAATCATTTTTGAACAAATATGACCAATCAAAAGGCCTAGTTCACACTTAAGTCGTAATAAAAAATTAATTTTGACTTAAGTTAAATTAAATTAAAGTTCTCAACCAAATATCATATAGTCCTCAGATTGATTCAACCTCAACCATCATATTTAATCAAAGGTGAAGAAGTCTAAGAAATACTTATGGAAGTTAATAAAGGATTTAAAAAAATAATTAAGACACAAAATTAGATTTTGGAATGGAGGGAGGAGAATTTTTAGTATGAATTGTACATATTCATCCCTCCTCTCCTTCCTCAACTTGGGATGACTACCATTAATGGAGTCTCAAAGATTTTAATCCTTTTCTACCTTATTTAATTTTTTAATTATGGTTTTATACATGAATACTTGAATTTCTTACAAGTACCCACATTATCATAAATATTCTAATTGGTCTTAGTCTCTAATAGTTTATAAAAATGTATTTGTGAGCTTCAAGCTCCACCATAGCCGTTCATGGTCTCTAACAAGGTTTAATATGGAAACTCTTTCAATGATTAATTTTATTCAAATATTTTTAGTTCATGACATAGATGAGTAAAATTTAATTCGTTTCCCCTTTAATGTCGACCCATATTAGGGATTATAAGAGCCTAAAACTCCCAAATATGTCAAAAGTGACCTCTCAAGGACAAAATAGTTAAATATTCAAAACCACAAAGTTTTAGGTCCTCATACTAGTTTAATGTAGAAGGGGATGAAAATTAGTGGGGGGTCTCTTTTGGGTTTCCTTACCTTTAATAATCCATGTCTCTGTAATAATCTATACAATAACATGTAGATATAATTGGAGACTTATCATTTTAACTTTATTAGTGGAATTTCAAACCTTATAAAACCAAAAAATATAATAAAATGATATTAAATGTAATAAAATTACAAGTGATGGTTTAATTAGTGATATTAAACATTTTTTGACTACTTTGGATATAAATAACCATGATTGGGGGATTTGAACCACATGTATTTAATTTCATGCAATCCCCAGCCACCATGGTTGAATTGACCAAAAATAAATGATGGGACCACTCACATGGGAGGTTAAGCTACAAACTTTGTAATATCCCCTCCAAACAGGAAATATAGCAACACAAGAAACTCTGAACCAAGATATAATCTCTGTTGAATAAATTCAGAATGATAACAATAATATAGTTTTTCAATAGTAAATCACAGATCTTATCACTTGTCCTTCTAAACTATTACAATTGCAGTCCTCTATTATGTATATAAATATGAAATACAGTCTTGAAAACCCTAGCTTTGCAAATATAGAAGTGAAAATTGAATTTTGGAAGGTCTCAGCCTTTCTGTGTCGACACACAGAAGCCGTCGTCGGTCGATATATCACCGACGTCGGTCACTGTTGGTCGGTTTTCTGCTGATGTCGGTCTTCAGTCGACCAATGTCAGTCACTGGAAGCTCTCTACCTGTCGAGGTCGGTACCTGCCTGGATCTGTACGGACCCGTACGGACTTCGTACGGCTGCCAAATTGGGCACAACTTGCCTATTTCCAACTCCTGATCTAAAAATATATGCTTCTAGCATAGAAGATCTCTAGCTGTATAATTTATTGAATCAAAACATAAAGAAATAAATACCTGGAATATCTCTAATAACTTCTGTGTGAAGTTATCTCTCAACCCTATAAATTTTGTGATAACTTCTGGATGAAGTTATCTCTCAATTTGGCAATAGATCAGCTGATATTCCACAGCCTCTTAATTGCACACACTGAAGAGGGAATGTTCTCCAATGCAAGTGGAATCCTGGAACCCTAGGCTCAATCTTCAAAGAAGAATTCTTCAGAAATCAAAATCAATAATCATATGCATAATCAATAATGGCCTCCATGTGAAACCCTTATACCCTCAAAAGATATGCTTGCCATAATTAGGGTTTTCTTAAATTAGCATTAGGGTTTCTAATTTAAAATTAGACCAAATAATTAATAATTAATAATTAATGAGACCAAATAATTAATATTTGATTAAATCAATCAAATATTAATATCTCCCTCAATATACGTCAGATCCTCAAACCGATCGAAGCAGGTGAATCATGGAGTGATTTTGCACATGACCATACCAAAATAAAGGTGCTTTGCTGCATATCAAATATCCCTAAAAAGTAGGAGCTCAGGCCCAATGTGTCTGAAATAACCTGAATGAAAACCAAATGTAGAAATTCTGTGAATCAAAGTGAAGCCAAGCTCCATTATGACCCTCTATCCATCCTATTAGCCTACGAAGGTCGTATAATAGGCTAACCATCATGTCTGTCAATGTCCATGAAAAAGGGGACATGACAATCCGCCCCTCTGGAAATTGCTTGTCCCCAAGCAATCTCAGAACAATGAACTACTCGATCCACCTGGATCCCAAATGTAGTTATGCTCTGCACTGCTGTGAATCAATGTGAGTACCTGCAATATCATCAAAAGTAAAACAAAGAGGAACCCATAATCAAATTGGTGAACACAACTCAACCAATCTCTGAAATCACAACTGCCCTGGATGTGTCGATATTGTAGGCTGTGTAATTGGCAACTGCAAATTCCATCTACAAAAGATGGTGCCAATCCATCCCATAACTGATCCCTCTGTAACTATGGCACAACCAACTGTACCACACTATCAAATGTGTGAGAAGAATCAATCTGGAGACTCAACTCCACTGGTATCCCAAACTCCTCAGAATCAGGTACTCCCAAGTCCTGAATATGTGTGTGAGCCTCAACCACATGCTCCTCATAAGCAGCTATAGAAACATACTCATCTCCCACACTCAGTGTACTAACATCTGAGTACACCTCCACACTTTGAATGAAAGCATCAGACTCATCCTCACTGTCTAACTCCTGAGTTAGACTCACCTTAAGACAAAGCTCATCAACAACATCCTCAACTACTCCTGCCTGTGAAGATAATGCAGATAAATCATTACATGAAGATGTGTTAATATCTCCTTGTACTGGATCAGCATGACTGTCAAACTCATCATGCAAGTTGTTACATGTCATAGGGAAAGCACTACGATCCTTGGGCCTATTAATTAAATTCTTTAACCACATACAAGCTCTAGGTGAGACATTTCTCCCTTTTGTCCAGACATACCATAAATCCTCTGCCAAAAGTTTAGAAATTTTATCCTCCTCCTCAAACAAGATTGTGAACATAATAGAGTGCATTGATGCCAATATATTGCTAGAATGAAACTCATCTAAAATATTCCAAAATATTTTAAACATCATGCAAATTTCACCGATACAACCTACTAACATCATAATGTTTTCAAACCCATACCTTACAAATGTTTCAAGTAATCTTGCCCTCCTTGAGAAATGAGGGTCTCTAATGTTATCCAACGTTTCGAAGCTTTTTACCATGGCATAAAGTACCTCTCTCATAATTTGATCATCATTAAAATCAAAGCCAGCTATGATCCTCATGATTTCACTAATACAAGAGAGAGTTGCAAGTCTTACCACCTCATCATGATGTCTCAATAATCGGGGCTTCACCAACGAATCAAACGCTGGAGATGACGCTATTTACATCTCATAAGAATTTAACTGCTCAACCTTGCTTAAATAAATTTCTAACTCCTCCAAAGTTTTTAGAATGTCATCTACTTGCTGGAATGGATTATCTAGCTTCTTCTTCGCATTGTGCATTCTTTCTTCCAAATCTTTGACATCTGTTAAAGCCATACTGATACCCAAGCTACCCAACAGGATGGCAAGACATTAGCTCTGATGTGCCCAATAGGATGGTAGGAATTTGGCTCTGATACCACTATAATATCCCCTCCAAATAGGTAATATAGCAACACAAGAAACTCTGAACCAAGATATAATCTCTGTTGAATAAATTCAGAATGATAACAATAATATAGTTTTTCAATAGTAAATCACAGATCTTATCACTTGTCCTTCTAAACTATTACAATTGCATTCCTCTATTATGTATATAAATATGAAATACAATCTTGAAAACCCTAGCTTTGCAAATCTGGAAGTGAAAATTGAATTTTGGAAGGTCTCAGCCTTTCTGTGTCGACACACAGAAGCCGTCATCGGTCGATATATCACCGACGTCAGTCACTATTGGTTGGTTTTCTGCCGATGTCGGTCTTCAGTCAACTGATGTCGGTCACTAGAAGCTCTCTACCTGCCGAGGTTGGTACCTGCCTGGATCTGTACGGACCCGTATGGACTTCGTACGGCCGCCAAATTGGGCACAACTTGCCTGTTTCCAACTCCTGATCTGAAAATATATGCTTCTAGCACAGAAGATCTCTAGCTGTATAATTTATTGAATAAAAACATAAAGAAATAAATACCTAGAATATCTGTAATAACTTTTGTGTGAATTTATCTCTCAACCCTGTAAATTCTGTGATAACTTCTGGATGAAGCTATCTCTCAATTTGGCAATAGATCAGCTGATATTCCACAGCCTCTTAATTGCACACACTGAAGAGGGAACGTTCTCTAATGCAAGTGGAATCTTGGAACCCTAGGCTCAGTCTTCATAGAAGAATTCTTCAGAAATCAAAATCAATAATCATATGCATAATCAATAATGGCCTCCATGTGAAACCCTTATACCCTCAAAAGATATGCTTGCCCTAATTAGGGTTTTCTTAAATTAACATTAGGGTTTCTAATTAAAAATTAGACCAAATAATTAATAATTAATTATTAATGAGACCAAATAATTAATATTTGATTAAATCAATCAAATATTAATATCTCCCTCAATATACGTCGGATCCTCAAACCAATCGAAGCAGGTGAATCAGGGAGTGATTCTGCACATGACCATACCAAAATAAAGGTGCTTCGCTGCATATCAAATATCCCTAAAAAGTAGGAGCTCAGGCCCAATGCGTCTGAAATAACTTGAATGAAAACCAAATGTAGAAATTCTGTGAATCAAAGTCAAGCCAAGCTCCATTATGACCCTCTATCCATCCTATTAGCCTACGAAGGTCATATAATAGGCTAACCATCATGTCTGTCAATGTCCACGAAAAAGGGGACATGACAAACTTCCCCACAAGCCACTTGACTTTAGGGCCTCAAACATTTTTCATGTGGTCATATGAGGGACCACCAACTTAACTAATAATATTTTCCCACAAGAAGGGGTATGTTCCCTTCTAGAGGGCCTATATGAAATAAAATTTATATTACATACTATAAAAGTTATAAACTTCATAGAGGATCACAAGACAAAAAATTATGAAACAAGTGGTAATAGTATAAAAAACTCATGGAATTTTATAAATAATTATTTAAAGCTCTCTATTACACTTTTTATGCACAATAAAATTAGATGAAATTGAAGTAATTTACAAAGGAGTTATGAGGAATTTTAGTAATGAGATTTGATATAAAATCAACTACAAGTCCTAAAATTACACCATAAATTGAATTATTTTCCTAGTTTTATTTATTTTACTACTCCCAAAATCTAGTCCTTTGAAATGCCTTTGAGTTTAGGTGCCGAGAAGAGAATTTGGTGATAATTGGGAGACTTGCATCCTCTCTTTTTAGGAATGTTTTTGAGATAATCCAAGACATGAGTTGTAGGTATTGGGCTCCATTAAATTATATTCTTGGAATAGATGTCTAAGAGGTACAATTCTACCACCAAATATCTAACATCATATTTTTCACTGACACATGAAACTTATACACTAATAAATAAAATAATTTTAATCTCTACTATATTTCATTCATCATTTATAAAAATAGAGATAATAATTAATTGTTCAAAAATAAAAATCAAAAGGGATAGAGGGTAAGGTAAAAAATAAATCTTTCTAGATAAATGGCCAAAATAAATTCTTCTAGGGCAAAAATGCACCAAACTATAATTTCAAACCTATATGGTAATTTTAATGATGGATAAATATCTATTTACATAGGGAAAGAGTTTAATAAAAAAGTAAAAATTGACACATCCTATCCCATTTTCAAAAACTACTTAATTATTAGTATTGGACATAGAGATAATGATATATATTTTGATTTTTATGTCTGATCTAGATATGTTTGTTGTATGATTAACAATCATATTTTTTATTTTTCATGATCAATTATATTGCAAGACATTTTCATATGTTTATATTATGTTATATGATCATGTTGATTATGATTTCATTTGATAACTACCTTTTGTTTGATTAAGGTGGTTGTAATATTGTTCTACCATCACAAATGTTACAAAGGGAGAGTATCATTAGAGAGGGTCATATAGATACCAAAAATGGGGATAAATATAATTGATCTTAACTCATACACACAAACACACACACTCCATTCTCTTTTTTCTTAGCTGAAATGAATGTTAATCAATATTCTAATAAAATAGTGAATGTTTCTTGCATTATTTATCCTTATAGTGAATAAGGCATGTTTTCATTATCTAAGTTCACCACTTGTCATGATTAACATAGTATGTGAATTCTAATAATTGAGTGGTTGTGTTTCTTAAATTTTTTATAAGAACTAAAATATAAAGTGTTAACCTTGAATTCAATCTAGTTGGGAGAATTATTGAGTTTTTATTGACCTTGTTTAATTGTTTACTCTATTCCCCTTTTTGGTGACATAGTGAGGAGGAAAATTAGGGTGGAAGTACCACAATGCAATTTAATTAAACATGAAATTTTAAAAAATTGGATTTTTTTTGGTTAATGGCTAATACTAAATTCCATCAAATTCAAAGGGAAATAAATTAGGTTTTTGGTTTGTTGAGTTGACTTGGACATTCCCAATGATGGATAAATTACACATGGTGGCCATGCTAGAAATTTTGGGTATGGATTATGAGTTACCAATCTTAACATGAAAATTAGGTCTAAGTGGAGATGAGTTCATAATGGAACACTTGAAATTTAGTTCAAGAGAGGACTATTCATGCAAAACATGGTTAGGGTTTTGGAAAAAGAATAAGAGGAGAAAATGATATGAGAATGGAAACATAACAGAGAGGGAGGCGAAATAAACATAGACAAAGAGGAGAAAATATATAATTACACACATTGAGATGACAACCACTATATAACTAGGTTAGTTAAACTTAAGTTTGTAATTTTTATTATTGGTTGGAGACCTTGTTAGCAAAAAAAAATGATTCTTGTCATGGGTTTTAACATATTTCATATAAACATGTGAAATGGTAGATTTTTGTTATTTAGAACAAGGATTTTAGGTTTATAGACCTGGGGATGGAATTAGGTTCCATCCATAGGCATATATATGTGAGATTGATCATGTTTGTGTGATGAAAACTAAAATTTATTGGTAAAAATCCTTTACTAAAACATAGGGATTCAAGTCTATAGATTTAGGGATGGAACTTAGTTCCATCCATAGGACTATAGAGATAAACCTGAGTCCTATTTAGATTGAAACTATTTATTTTAGAATAAATGAGTTTAAAAACTAAATAGTGAATGGTTGAGTAAACACTATTTAGTATAAGATGAAAAAAACATGTGACTTATTTTCATTCTTGTAAGTTTACTCTATTGGGTGAGCCCCATTATCAAATAAAAACTTAGATTTATTGATATTGGGAATATATATGTCTCACTTGAGAATTTATATCACTTTATTACTTGATAAAACTTTGCATTAGCTAGGCACATTATATTTAAGTTATAGTAATCAGTTGAAGTTTACTTTAATGGTAACTATCTTGGTATTTGTTATTATTGCCATTAAGTTGTAGAGAGTTAATAATAATGTTTACCTTGGCACTTGTCTAGATTGTTCTAAGGATTTTATAAGGGCAATAGAAGACTATTATTTTTTTTGGAATATATGTTATCATATGAAAGCATTACTCATATATATATGTATGTTTATAAAAGATGTAAAACTATAGTTGTATTTTGTTAGTTGCAGGGGATCGAGTTTGGATAATTGGGTTTTAATACATAATGTTACTAAGTAACCCAATATTATATATATATATATAATATTGGGTTAACTATTGAATACATTTAACTATGAATGCAAAATGCATGGGTTAAGAAAACACTAGGATATCTAGTTGAACATATACCTAATTCCTTTTGGATTATTTTGTAGTCATGAGTTATAAAGTAGAAATTATAGGTATAATTATATAGGTGACTATATTATAAAAAATGACATTTGTCCATTGGTTGTATAAATAGCTAGTAGGTTTTTGAACAAGTAAATTTGTGAGGAGCTAAGGTATGTATATTAAATACACATTTATAGATGTTGTATTATTATTGTAATAGTTCTTTGATATATATAAAACCAATAGGGAAGATCTTGGTTATGAAACATTTATAGGTTGTAATTATGTATTAATTAAAATATGAGAATTTATTATATTAGGGAAAATATGGAACATGATCAGTAAAGTTGTCCCTAAAGCATAAAATAATAGTAATTTTATGAGTTATTTGAGACTTATTGGTTTATATTATTTACTGAGTTTTATACCATTATATATATATATATATATATATATGGATTTTGTTTAAAGAGAGATATGTTGTATGGACATATTGTTCTTGAATTCTTGTTCTATTCCTTTATGTATTTATAGTTTGAATGTATAAAAACCTATATATGACTTTCATCAATTGAAAACAAAGAGATTGTTTAATAATGATTGCTTGTACCTTACATTATTATTAGATTGGTGTATGATGAAATATATATTTATTATGACTTTAATTTATATATGAAAATTTACTAGGCATGTACCAAATGATAAGATGTGATAGATATATGAGGGTGTCATTTTTTTATTGATATATATGCCCCTGATATCATCAAATAGTTTGTGATTCATTAGCAGGGAGTTTTTGTGAGTGAAATTAACTCAGATCCTTATGAGATCTAATTTGTATAATGAAAACTTTAGACAAAGTAAAGTTATAGCTGAGACATTTTCATTCCACTATACTTTATAGTTTACATGTGTTTGTTGATGTAATATTATATAGAGGATTAGTTTCCATAGTGATTTTATATAGGGTTCTAGTTGATTTCTCAATATCTGCATTATTATCTTTCCCTCCATGAAGGAAATGGCCACTCCTCATGGGGAGGTGTGCAAGAGACTAATGATATATGGTTGGAGGTAAATCACTCATATGGTATTCTCCATTTGTTCAATTATTCAACCATTTGGGATCATACTCATGGCTATATATATGGATCATTGAGTTGTTTATTGGGTTCTTTTGTTTTGTTGTACATGTTATATTGTATATTTGACTTTATACTTAAATTTAATATGTAGTATAATATTATTGATTAATATTTAACACAACAATGGTTGTGGGATTCATAAATTAGTTATGAATATTGAATTTTAGTGGTTATATGCTTATTTATAGTTTTAGATTATGGTAAAAGCAGGTTTTGAAGGGACCCCGAAACCCTATACATCGAAGAAAAGATAAACCTTAAAGCCCAAAGAAGATCAAAACACCAAAACAAGTTCAAACTAGACCAGGTAAAATAGGAACCTGAAAATAATAGAAAAGACCAGATGTTTCCACTGACACTACACAGAACATACCGATGGTAGACAGGAACAACATCCTTCAACCTTCAAAAAATATTTCTTCCAAAGGCTTAGACTTCTTCCTCTTCACAGTGGTCCATCCATCCTCTACCTTAGCTGCCTCTGTCATCCATACCTCAGGAAACGGTGATCCATTAAGCCCAAGGGATACAGATGACTCAGCAATATCCTTATGAACACCAACCAAAACCTGGCTCCTAGGTGGGTCCTCCAAAATAGGGGGAGAAACCAAAGCCTCCATGACCACTGGCTTTGAAAGATCTTTAATCTCAGTCTCCACAGGACCATCTATGGAGTCTTTCACCTGTGGCTCCTCCTCAATCATCGGCTCAGAGTGAATGCTATCTTCATTCTCAGAATCAGCCAGATCTTCCATAGGTTGATTTGCTATATAGTGTTCTGAGGAAGCATTGGCCCACCAAGAAGGTGGTCTTTTGGGCTTTGAAATCCCTACCAAACAATGAGCGGCCAAATGACCCATCTGGTGACATATTCTACACCAAAAAGGTACACCCTCAAAATCCAACATTTGTGTCCAAGTTCTCCTTGGAGAGTCCAGACAAATCACCTCTGGTAGGCCTTTTGAAACATCCATTTCAACCATAAAGCGAGCACAGGTCGAATGGTAACCAAACAAAGTATTTTTATCCACAAAAAAAAGTCTCCTATTGCATTCCTGATAGTTTCAAAGACTAGTTCATGCCAAAGATGTATTGGTAGATTTGGTAACCGAACCCATATCAGAAAATTGTTAAAGGTTTCCGTGAGCGGATTAAAATCCTTATGCCACTATTTGGCCATGAGAGGATATTTGCCCTTCCATAAAAAATCACTGTTACTCAATATTATCCTCCTATCCTCAGGGCTTTGGAAGACAGCAATAAAGAATCCTTTTACGTATGGGAAGATTTCAACACTGTCTTCAATAAGTGGCAACCAATTCTTGGATATTGCTGGTTGATCTACATGGATGGATATGCTTATTTATAGTTGTATTGTGGATTATATTAGTGATTTAATGTACTTGATTCTTTCCATTATTAATTATGAGAAATATTCATCTTGTAATCTATTATAGGTTATTTGAAAACTAAATATATTACTTTATTAACCATTGGGTTGATAAATTTATCTATTTATTACATTTGATATATTTATTAGTCAAACAATTATTTTGCAAATAATTGTGGATGCTTTTATAAGTAAACTATTTGGATTGAAAAAAATGTGTAACTTTTGAGTAACCCAGTGGGGTTGTAACCTTGTGGTATATGAGGTAAGTTTAATGCTCAGACCTAATGAGTCTAGTAACATTAATCTATTCTACTAATTTTAGTGAGGATAATGACATGAGGTAAATTGAGTGGAGAGGGGAATTCAAATGTGAACCCTCAAGCTAATCCTAATTAGATAGTAGCTAAACAAGATGCAAAACTTGATCAAATAATCACTATCATGAATGAGGCTAGAGATAAGATAATTAATCAAAATTATTATGAGGTGAATAAGTTCATTTAGGGAGCTTACCAATTGGCTGGTAGAGCAACAACTTGGTGGGCTAATAAGAATCTTGAGATGAGTCTTGGTTCCACTACCACCATTTAGGAGTAGTTTGTGACTATTTTTAGAGCACAATGGTTACCTCGATTACATTTTGATTAGAAATTAATATATTTTTATAATATTAAGCAAGGGGATTTGTTGGAAAATGAATACTAGGAAAAACCACAAGTCTATTGAAGTATGTTCTACGATATCAAAAATATTAACTTTTTTGGGTCAAAAATTTCATTATGGGCTTAAAATACCAAATCAGATGTGAAGTAGATTTTCATGGACCATAAACCATGGACTAGGTATTTGATAAGGTAGTTAATAAATAATAAAAATTGAAATCACTTGTTGAGATCAGAGAAAAATTCAAAAATAAGTTTCAATGTTCAAATACAACCTTAAAAAAAACTAGAAATGAAATGGGAATGTTAAGAAATGATTTAATAGCCAAAATTAAAGATTCATTAATGATTCAAGGAACAAGAAACCTATAAGTGGTTTTATAAAAGTATTTGAGGGATTTATTTGAAGTTAAGAGGAAGTGACCACTTGGTGGATGATTTAAAAATTGAGGAAAGCATTACGCCAAGGATTGTCTTGGGTGGACAACATATGATAGAAATAATAATTCAGCCACCTCTAAATCACAACAAGGAACCTTTCAATGGCATATTCAAACAAAAATTGATAACCATCAATCAAAATTTGAACCCTCTCCTATTAAATTAACATGTACTTTATTTGGGCATCTTATTTTACTTTTGATAGATACATGAGCTATTGAATGTTTTATCTCTCCTAGAATGCTAAGTAAACTATCTAGGAAATTTAGTTTTATGGTAAATGCTTGATCAATTTAGTATGGGAATGAATATAGGTCAGTATTTATATATGTATTTTTGAAGAAGAAATAAAATTGTTAGAATTCACTAAGGTCATTGGTCTTTATGCAACACCACTAGGGTCATATGATGTGATCCTAGTAGTGAATTGTTTCTCTAAACACAAAGCCAAAGTTGATTATTTTATTAATAAGGTTGAGTGTCTATATGATTTTATAAATCTATCCCAAATCCAAGGAGATCAAAAAGAGTTAAAACTTATGTAAATTTCATCCATTCAGTTGTTAAAGACTCAATGAAAGGGATGCCAAGCATTCCTTTTCAAAATGGTTGAAATTGGTGAAGCTAAGGGACCCTCTTTATAAGAATATCCTTTTTTTACAAGAATTTAAGGATATTTTTCCAAATTAATTTCCAAGTCTACCTCCCAAAAGGGAATTCTATTTCATAATTGATATCATTCTAGGGTTAAAACTACAATCCAAGGCTCCCTACAAAATGACAGTAAATGAGTTAATCAAGTTAAAGGCACAACTTAAGAATATGTTGGATAAAGGGTTGTTTCAACCAAGTGTTTCACCATGGGGTGCACCTATAGTCTTTATAAAAAATAAGGATGAAACCCTTTATTTGTGTATTGAATACCAAATGCTTAACAATGCAAAAATAAATAATAGGTATCCTTTACCTTGCATTGATGATAATTTGTATCAAATATATGGTACAAAAACAATTTAAAATATTGATACTTGTGATGGGTGTACATATGGAATCCAAAATGAGTTAGATCAACCATTAACTAAGAAAACTCAATAAATACATAGATAACATAACTAAGACAACTCCTTCAATGGGGTTTGAAAATGATAATTAAGAGCTATTGACAGAAAGCATATACATGAAACCTTCACAAGAGCATCCCACCATCCAAATGCAACTGAAAACATAATTTTACCCTTGATTTGGTGCTCAAGTCTTTGTTAATGATGAATTATTTTCTCCTCCATCATCTCAACTGCACAAATGAAACTAGGATCATGATATTTGATCCATGTTATTCCTATAGTGAATTTATCCTATTGTAAATTAAGCATTATAACACTACATAAAGATGAATTATGGAGATAATTATGTATAATAAGTTTAAACTAAAAGAGCTTTAAAATGGTGGTCTTGGCCCTCTTATTTATAGATTTTTGAATTTGATTGGAATCAACCATGACCATCCATCTTGAGATCAATATGTGTGGCCATGGATTAATTCAATTTTGGAGGCTTAAATCATAAATACCTCATAAATATTTGGAAGTAAGGGACATTAAAGAGGCATGGGAGGCCTTAAACCTGATATTTGTTGCATTTATGGCTTACAGATGCCACCCCACAAATGATGTCCTGATGATGTAGATATTAAGAATCAATTTTAAATTAAGTAATCTTCAATAGATTTCATGGATTTTCCATTTAAGATCTCAATTTGGATTAGTTTTCATAATTAATATTAATTAAAATTTATGCAATTATTTAGAAGTTGGTTACACATTTAATCAAACTAGCTAGAATGGCATATTACTAGGTCATTATTTGACTAGAGTATAATTAAAAGGTGTTAGTTGTGTATAGACCAATATACCATTAGGATATTTTTGATATGAAATAACACATGCACATGGCATGTGCCTTCGAATTAGAATAATTTAGAGGTTTAAAGGGTCAAATTGCATTTTCATCATTTTGACTCAAAATAATTTGAGAAAAGTTAATAATCACATAAAATTCATTTCCTCATTTAGGGATATATTATCCTAAATCATTACTTTTATATGACAAGATACAACAATTTATCATATTTAAGTGATTTTGCCTCAAATTGTGCATTTGAGAAAATTTTGAGTAAGATTGATAATTTTAACATAATGGTGTTAGGAATTGGATGTCTACATTTTGCCCCTATTTGAGAAGGCATGGTAAGACATTTAGCAGAAGTAATGTATTTTCAAAGAAAATATTTTTCGATAAGAATTTGGAAGGAAGTTACCCATGATTCCCCCTCAAGAGGACATACAAGGATGAAAGATAAGGATTGACTCTCAAAAAGAGAATGAAAGAGTGAAAGTAACCCATGGATGAGATTAAATCCATATTGAGATAATGATTTCATGTATTGATTCTTATTGATCAAAATATAATTAGAATATAATAGGACATAAAGATGAGGTGAAGTGGGAAGGATATAATCCAAAAATATAATTAACACACTTTGAACACACCCAAAGCTAGGGTGTAAGTTGCACATTTAGGGAATGATCAATCCCAAGATAAACTACACAATTTGAAATTTCCAGAACAAGGGAAAAATTCCATAGAGCTTGGAATTATAATAAATAAGAGAGTTTTACTCTAGAGATATGAAATAATAAGGGTGCCCTAATAGAGTGGATTTGATCAGTTTATAAATAAATTTTGCCTTAGTAGTGTGAATTTCAATCACTGATAAATAATTATACCCTAGTAAGGTTGATTTGATTTAGTGATTAGTCCAAATGTGGTGCCCCAATAGGGTAAATTGGAAATCATATCTCAATAATATAACCTAATTCATAGATTAAATATGAGTGAGTGCAAATATATATGTGATGGTCTAATAACTAAAACAACCACAATAAAATAGGCATATGAGGATCCACAAAGTGATGAAATAGATAAATAGAAGAATGAAGGTGGAAGAGCTAACTCGAGATACATCATGTATCTAATAACTACCTATATATACTATATGGAGCTCAATCTAATGTAGTTCACCCAAAATTAGGAAAAAAATGGAATGAGGAATGAAGAATAGAAGAAAATGGACCACTATTTTATTAGACTCATAATGTATGCTAAGAGATGCACATCTTGCATAGAGTTTAGTGTGTAATCCATTGGTGTTTAGTTTCATTAGTGCACTTAAGATTTTATCTTTAGAGTTGCATTGATTTTGAGACTTGGATTCAAAGCACTTGGTACTTACTATAACAAAATGAAACTATGCATCATAAGTATGAGTAACTTATAATGACATTGGATTTTGATTATGATGAGATATTTAAAATGTGAATATTTATAATTAAGGATTGTGATAATAACTAACAATACCAAATTTAAAATGATTTACATTTAAACAAAAACAAATAAAAACAAAAAATAATAATATGTAAATGTAACCTAACTTAAAATCAAGATATGAATGATCAAGATTTAAGTAGGAAAAAAGATTGTTTAAAATTAACACAAGAATAAATTAATAAACAACATGAAAAAAGATATGAATAATCAAGGTCCATGTGTATTAACAAGATGTACTTGGTAAAAAAACCAAAAGAACAAAATAAAACATGAACATAAAAGACCAAGAATAATATGAAGAAACAACAAAGGAATACAAATGCATAAATGAAGAGATAATAAAACACAATTAAACACCAATAAAAATCAAATAAACACATAAAAGTAAGATTTATTCATAATTTTGGTGAGATCAAAAAATAAAATTTCATGTATGTGTAGTAGAGGTGTTAGTTTCCACAATGATCTAACAAGAACAAAGAACACAAAGTTGCCCCTAAAGTGATAGGTAAATAACAAGACACTAAAATGGGGGAAAAATAAGAAAAGGGAGGGGGTGGCCAAGATAAATCCAAATGTACAAGACAAGGGGATGCTACCTACATAGTTTCATGGATGTTATATCCAGCATGAACTTTAGGCCAAATGTAGTTCTCCTAAGAAATGGGATAGAATAAAAGTGATGATAAGAAAAAATGATTGATGTTGTGGAAAAATAAGGAAAATGGGCTCATAATACAATTAGAGAATTCTAATGAGTGCTTGCAAAATAGTAATAGCATGGAAAATTTAGAATACACAAAAGTGTAAAACATTGTTTTTGTTTGTGTTATAAATCATTTTCTAATGTTTTTATGTTTTTGGGATAAGTAATAGAAATGAACTATTCACAAAATTCCCAAGTAACCACCTAATTGAGGAGATGCACATCCATAGGTAAGATTTCAAAAAACATCTAAACCAGATACAATGGCTTATACTCACAAATAAATGAGAGCAAGATCCAGTTAAGGCAATAATGCCTACCAAAAAATAACACAATAAGAATAGAAAAATATGCAACACTAGATAAATCTAAAGAACCATTAAACATGAAAAAACCATGTGCTGATGTATCCATTTTAAATTTTATATAAGAAGAAGCTACAAAATATGGTCCAAGCTAAACTACTTTGTAAAACTAGAATTAAATGTTTCCAGAATGCCTATGAGTCATAATCAGGATAATAATTGGGCAAGGGATAAAACTATCCAAGTTACAATGGCCTAGGGTATGGAAAGAATATGGTTCTAAATATAATGGTCTAGAATGAATATGGTCCAAGATAGGATGGTTTAGGGTGGGATAAAAAGAGTCAAGCTAAATATAAACGATCTAGAGTGCCAATGATCCAAATGTTCAACTATCTAGAGTCATAAAATAATGTGGTTCTCATAATAACAGTCTAGGGTAGATTGAGACATAAATAATATGGTCTAAAAGAGAATGGTTGAGAATATAATAGTATAAAATAAATTTAGCATAAGTTTCCCTCAAGCAAGGGGTCTTGTAAACAATGGCTCAAAAGATGTCAAGCATAGAATCACTTGAGATGTACAATGTTCGTGGGCTTTAGAAGTTCTTCTCCACTTGGAGTAGCCAACTGATATGCCCCTAATACATAGTTTACTATGATAACATAGGGTCCTAGCCAATTGGGTTAGACCTTACCCTTCTTACATCTAGAATTTATGTTTTTCTAGTTCTATTTCAAAAACAAATCACCAATTTAAAACTCTTAAGGGAGAATTCACTTGTTGTAGCTTCTACATAATCTATTCTAATAAGCTTGTGAGTTATCTAGGGTAGAAAAAATATTTCCATCAAAGAGTTCTAGTTCTTTCAACCTTGAGACTCTATAATCCTCATCATATTCAATATTCTCTAAATATACTCACAATAAAGGTAACTCAATCCTAATTGGGATAATAGATTTTGTGCCATAAAAAAGGGAGTACAGAGTGGCTGTTGTGGGGTTTTGATGACTATTAAAATAATCCCAAAGGGTGAGAAAAATTTACAAGTGCCAATAATGATTAGTGTTATTGACAATCTTCTTGAGTATGGAAATAATGGTTTTATTTAATGCCTTGGCTTGATTGTTGCCTTGTAGGTTATATGGTGTGGATTTATTATGATTGATTTTGAATTTTGTATAAAGAGATTTAACATCTTTGTTTATAAATGATCCACCATTTTTGGATATTATACATGCTGAGATACCATATCGATTGATGATATGGTAATGAATAAACCTAGAAATCTACTTCCTAATGACATAAGTGAGGAATGGCCTCAATCCACTTAGTAAAATACTTGGTGTCAGTGAGAATATGTTTTTGGCCATCGAAATATGTTGGGTTTATTTACTAATGAGATTGAGGACCTATGTAGAAAATGACCATGGTGTAGTGATCGGTTGTAGAAACAAGGAAGGTGTGTGTATCAAATTTCCATGTTGTTGACAAGAAAAACACTTCCTTACATAATTAAAATCATTTGTCTCTACTTTGGGGCAATAGAAACCTATTTTGAGGATATTTTTAGCTAAGACTACACCATTGGTGTGGGCCCCACACATTATTTCATGAACCTCCTTAAGTGATAACTTAGATTCTCCCAAAGATAAATAATGAAGTAACATTACATCATAGCCTTTACAATAAAGAACATTTCCAAGGAGCTTATAATAGGCTATGTGGTGAAGGAAAAGTTTCTAATGATTGTTAGAAAGGTCAGGTGGAAAAATGTGATCATGGAAATAATTATATAAGTCTTGAAACCAACGCAGGTCAGGTGAGGGATTGGGACCAGTAATGTTGCATACCATTTCTAAATCTAGTAAGAAATGAATAGGATGCAAAATATTTTCAATGAAAAACTGATAATCTTTAGAATTACTATTAATATATATTATGTACCCAATTGTTACCATTGCATTAATAAATCAAATTTTGTCCCTTGGTACTTGTTCAAATTATAGAGATTTAAAATGAGCCTTTATATTACCATGATCTACTTGTAGGGTAAAAGCTTATCATCTCTAGTCTGATATTGATCTATGGTTTGATTGATAATCAATGTAAAATACCCATGGACCATTAAGTGTTATATATCCCATAGTAATGCAAGATAAAGCCCTGTAATAAGTGCCTTATACTCAGCGTTATTATTGGTACAATGAAAATTGGTATGAAACTATTTGGGAATCAGATCCACCTATGGTGTAATCAATAAAATTCTAGATCTAGATCCATGAGAAGTAAAGGATCCATCAAAATATAGTTTTTATTGTTCAAATTCATGCTTCACTTCTTCTACTATCATAATAGAATTATCTAGAAAGTTGAATTTAAGTGGTTGAGTGTCTATAATAGGGGCTTCTACAAGTTGATCAATAATAACCTACCCCTAGATAGATTTATGATTTTTATACTCAACATCAAACTCTCTCAAGAGCATGAACCATTTATCGATGTAGCCTATGAGAGATGATTTGGAAAATAAAAATTTGAGAGGATCCACCTTAGAAATAATAATGGTTTTATTATTCAACATATAATGTTGCAAATTTTGGGAAGCAAACACCATAGCTAAGCATGCATTCTCAATAGGCATATAATTGTGTTCATAAGCCACCAGTGTGTGGACTAAATAATAAATGTCATGATATTTTCTTTGATCATCATGTTGGCCTAAAATTTCCCCCAATGCATGTTCAGTTGTTGAAATGTAAAAAAGTAATGGTTGTCTAGGTGTTAGCAGTCTCAAAATTGGTGGGTTAGCCAAATAGGTTATGAGATTTTTAAATGCTAATTGACACTATTTATTTGATTGAAATGTGACCCATTTCTTCAATATATGTGTAAATAGGTGGCACTTATATGCCAATTGTGAAATAAACTTGTGGATAGACTAAATCTTTCCTTGAAGGCTTCAAAGCTATTTAAGATTTGAAGGTGGAGGAATTTAAAAAATTGCCTTGTCTTTAATAGGGTCAACTTTGATCCCTATTTATGATACAAAAAACCATAGAAATTTTCATAAAGTGATGCCAAAGACACACTTTTTATAGGATTGAGGTGGACCTTGTACTCACAAAGTCTCTCAAAGATTCTTCGTAAAACATCAAAATGTCTAACACATGTTATTGATTTATCTAGGATGTCATCAACATAATACTCAACAATATCATGCATCATATCATGAAAGATGATATTCATTATACACTAATAAGTGGATCCATCATTCTTCAATCCAAATGGCATGACTTGATAACAAAATGTTCCCCCTGGTGTAGTGAATGCATTTTTTTGTTGGTCTTCTTGGGATATCTTGATCTAATTGTATCTATAAAATCCATCCATGAGGGACAACATCTCATACCTATAATTAGAGTTGATAATCATGTCAATGTTGGGTAGAGGAAAATTATCTTTGGGACATGATTTGTTGATATCTCTAAAATCATTAAAAATACATATACCCTATTGGTTTTTATTGACTAGAACTATGTTTGATATCCATTTGAAATAGTTTAGTGGTTTGATGAATCCTACTCCTAATAATTTCTCTAATTTATATTTTACCAAAAGAGAAATGTGTAGATGTATCTTCGTCAATTTCCATCTAATTGGTTTGGCATCTAGATAAATAACAAGTTGATGTATAACCAAGTCAAGGTCTAATCTTGGTATGTCAAAATATGCCCATGAAAAAATATCAATAAATATTTAAAAATGGATATAATGTGTTCCTACCCTTCACCAATGAGATAAGATCTAGGTTAAATAATTTTGGGATCATCATATGTTCCCAATTTCACTTCCATAGTGTTTTCTACAAGGAGTATAGAACCATATTCTAGAATAGTAGGTCATATGTGATCATGATTTTCTTGTTTTTATATAGTTTCTTGTTTTTTCTCCCTAATCTCTAGATAATGTGATGAATCTAAATCTACCAATTCAAGTAATGGCCAACTAGTAAATATCTTAGAAAAGATATGAGCAAAATCCTCAAAGACTTGTTGTTTTGACATGATGCTCATATTACCTATAAGTTAGTACTTGATGGACCTTGAGCAACCTTTGGGGATGAGCAAAATTTCCCATCCAAGAGTGCTTGAAATAGGTTTTTACTCAAGGGATTTTATTTTTATTTACTATTTCCCTAACCAATGAGTTCCTCAAAGAGGTTTTCACCTGAGAATCTTGATTTTTTAAATCTTTTTCATGACCAAAAAAGTTTGCATGTTCACCAAAGTAGGAAAAAGGATCAAAAGAAAAATTAAAGCCTTTTTTATGATCACCAATTGGAAATCCATCTCTAAGGCCCATATACTCTACAATAGACTATTCATCTTGGAATTCATCAAGGCATATGACTAAATTTTGTTGGTCGTGATCAATGATTTTGGGATGGAAAAGACATAGGGAACAATGGGGTGTTATGGTCATAATATAATTAGAATCAAATGAGTCAATGTTAAACATCTCATCAAAAAGACTATAATGGGATGCTACATCACTGCTAGGAGTCTCATTACTAGTTAGTTCAAAAGAATCACTATTAAAAGTTCTGAGGTCACTCCCAAGAAATATAAATTTGAGACCTTAATTGATGTTAAGTTTACCAACTAATAAAGGTTATATCATTTCTTGTGCTCATGGGCCAAGTACTTTTATTGTATAATAAAATTTATCCATAATACGATTAGAGATATGATAATTTAGATTTTGAAAACAATCAGCAATGTCATTAGAATATAACTAGTCTCCTTTAATGAAAGCTTCCCAATATTGATTTGGCAAAGTATCAAGTAAAATTACCATCAATGGTTTCTAGATTTATTTCTTCTCTTGACAAATCATGTTGGGTTTATTAGGGGTTTTTTAAGGTTTGGGTTTACCAAATGATTTGGGAAACTTAGGTAACTTAGCAATACATAATGTGTTGTTAAGATGATATGTGAAAATGCCCACTCTTCTATAATAAACCATTTTTCAATAGTTATAGGAAATGGATTAGTCAAAGTGTATGTAAGGTCAATAGGGTTGATATAATTTTATTTTGGTAGATGTGAAATGATTTCCTTGTTCTTCTTTACAATGAATTCAAAATCAGGAAATAGTTATAATTAGAGAATTTAACCTCTAGATGTTTACAATATTGATAAGGTTATAGATCGACAAGAATAGTGACCTTGATCCCATTATGGGGAAACTTAAGGAACTAATGAAAAATGGATGGAATGGTTTATACTTCATGGATCTAAGGATGACCAAGAAGTATGTTATAAGGCAACTCAATATCCATAATATGTAACAAAGTATGATGAGACATATACCCAATAATGATTGGCAAACAAATGGTACTAGAAGACTCCCTCTTAGCATTATCATATGATTTTATGGTGATCATATCTAGTTGTATGTCCTTCATAGTGTAACCTAATCTCTGTATTAGTTTGAGGGACACTATGATTAGCCTTAAACCATTGTCTATAAGAACCCAATTGATCTTATGGTTTTCAATGATGACCTCAATATGCAAGGGGTTATTATGGTTAGGACCAAGAGTGGACATGTATTTTTTATCAAAGGTAACCTATCAAAATAAAGAGAAATTCCTTACAAGTATTTGAAACTATTTAGGATTAATATCTTGGGGAATAGCTAATTATTGAATAAGGTTATCCAAAATAGTTCTATGGACTTCAAACATACACAAAGATATAAAATATAAATTTGTATAAGGGTTTTACTTAGTTGGTTCAATATACTATAAGGATTTTCAATATTAGGATGACATGATTTAGCTTTGGCTGACACAATGTTTGTCTTTGGATCTAAAGGCATAATGTTCATGTTGGGTTCAGTGGTAGAAGAGGGCAAAGGGCCCTAAAGAGTAACTCATGAGAATCTAGTTGTGATTATGTAATTTATAAATGGAAAGGAGCCACTATAATTATAAGATGAATACAAAGGGATTTGGAAGGTGACTCATAAACATCTAGTTATGTTGGCACAATTTTAAGTCGATAAGGAGAAATTATAATTAAAGGAAGGATGGGGTCCAAAAATAGTGACCCACAAAAACTAAGATGTAATATAATTTTATTAAACTTGATGTGGTGTTACTTGTGGGAGAGGGTATTAAACCTATAATAATGGCTCTAGTAATTCAAGAAGCATGAGATGGCTCATGGGATTTAACAGTGATTTTTGCAATGTGGCTTGTAGAAATGCACCCCATGATATTATTGTAGTCATAAGGCATGTTATTGTAACCCAAGTTGTTAGCATGGGTATTATGATCCTAATTATGATCATGTTGATTAAGATTTTGACCTTAATTTTGATTGTCACTGGTCTTATCCTTGGTTCTAGTTATATCTTGCCAATTTTTTATTATATTTAGGAAATGGGTCCTTGTAGATGCCCATATCCTGATTAGTGTTTTGTGGGGAAAGTTTGATCTCAAATTCACCACTTTAAATCAAATTTTCAATGAGATTTCATAATTTAATGCATCTATAAGCACCATGACCAACAACATGATGGAAGTTGTAAAACTCATTTGCCTGATAGTAGTCAAGTTTAGGTTGATCTTCAAGAAATGGCCTTGGTATAGTCTATACAATTAAATTAGCTGCTACAAGCTTTTAGAACACAAACTCAATAGGATCTCCTAATTTTATAAAGTCTCTAAAGTTTTTATTGAATAACCTTTGTGGATGTAATTTTTCAAAGTTTTTGGTGGATTGGGGGGAGTTAATTACACATTTGGAACTGGTAGAGCCTAAACTATTTGTACATGTCTTGTTTCAATCACGCCATTACCTATCATATTCTTGTTCTTATTAAAGCCATTGGGTTTCTATATTATAATATTTTTAATAAGAGATCAAATATAATTTTACATTTAACCCTGTGAATAAATCTTAACAAAGCCTTTGGCAATAAGAACCTTCTCAATCTTCACACCCTTATCTATAATTTTTTCAAATGCATTTGCACAAATAGATCATAGATTGCGCACCACATCAGGGTGTAATTTATGTGAAAATATGTTGGAAACTATTTGTCTATAAAATTATGTTTAAATCATCTAACTAATGCTCTCCACCATTATAGATATGGTATGAATCTTTCTCAATCTTGCTATTTAGCTTTACACAAGTTAACTACAGTTAACTCATGCTCAATATTATATGATAAGTGGTTGAATGTTTTTAAATAGATCATTACAATATGAAACCAATCCCTTAGTTAACTTAAGAAGACATTCTAAAGTTTATCCCTCTAAATTTTATGGAAATAAGTGAAGTAAATAAATGCTATTGTAAGATACCTTTTAACATAATACAAAAAAGCCTGAATGTGTTCATGAGGGTCACCCTTCCCTTTATATTTGTCAAATTTGCATGCTTTAAAATGAGGCAAAAAGGGGACTTGGAGAATACTCAAATCAAATGGATATGGACATATATCATCAAAATTGTATTTTTTTATTATATTTCTTGTCTCCAATTGTGACACAATTTAATTCATTGAATTCCACTCTTGCATGTTTGGTGAATTGGTAGGTGGAATATAGTTTTTTTTGGGTGGTATGTGCCCTTGTTGTGCATATTTGTTAGGGATATACACCCTATGATATGAAACTTTGTTTTTATTCTCTCCTTGAGTCAATTAGGTGAGCTGCTATTTCTTGGGTTGATAAACATTCCTTAAAATTAGTCACCTTGAATTATAAGTGTTTTATTGATTTTGGGGAGTCTATGGTCTATTCACCAGAGTATGTGTTGGTTGTAAGGAACTTTCCAATTTTTTTTAAGGATATCATCAATACATATTGAGTGTTTCACTCCTTGATTTTATGAAGGAATAAGAGGCTCTTGATGATTGAAAAATTTATGCTTCATGTCTGATAAATCATGTTTTGGAACCTATTGATACTTATTTTATTCAACTGACACATCATGATCCATTGTAGGTGTGATCTCAACTAAAGTGTGATGCATTAGTTTAATCATATTCCCATTTTCCTTGGAAGTGTCATTATGTATTGAAGTGGTAGCTAAAGATTTAGTCAAGTCCATGATAAGTTGGTCTACATATCATTGACTTATCTTTTTGATCTTGGTGGAAAGATATTTATCCTTAGGTGTTGATTCTACAAGCAATTCCTTTCATTGGCTAGAAGAAGTGTTTATTTTTTCAATATAAGTGACGGATTTTTCTCATTCTTTTTCTTCTACCCTAACCAAGGTATGTAACTATTTCATAAGAAATTCTGATGGTAATATAGTTCTTGATTCAATCAACCTTAAGAGTGATTCATCCTTATCTTCTAATGGTTTATGCTCAAATTAGTCTTCTTATAATCCTACATTTATGGGAATGTATCCAAATACCATTATATTGTCTTGCTTATCATAAAAGTGCTCCTTCTCATAGCTAGGGTCGTAAGAGACCCAACTATAAGTATACCTTTGTGTAATGTCTAAAAGATCTATTCTCTACATTTTCTAAGATTTCGAAAAAAAAATCCAAACATTAACAAGGTGTGTTTTAATTTTATTTAAATAAGTGACAAGGTAATAAGAGACTATAATAAATAAGGTGGTGTAGTAACATACAATTAGAAGAAATGGTCATGAAATTACTCAACTTAGGTGGGTTGAAATCATCAATTTTGAAGAGGGTAGGATAACTCTAAAACCTATAGTGTAAAATAGTACACCAAATGTAGGTTTAAAGATAAATTAATATTGTAAAATCTAGGGATAACTTCAATGAGTTATGACTATAAAATTATAAGAGAGACTTTTTGATGAGGAAAGTAACAATTCAAACAAATAAACTCAAAATGTGAAAACACATAAGAATTCCTAAGTATAAAAGTAAAACCAAATGGGTAGCACAATGCCACCACATGGTGATAGGAAGTAAAATGGGTTCCAAAACTTAGTGTGTGAGTGATACATAAAATAACCTAAGTTCACAATAATCAGATGATGATGAGTCTATATAATAGCCTTCAACCCAAACATGAAATTATATCCAAGTTAACTCAAACTAAGTACACATGGAAAAATGATTAACACCTTGTCCTATAACTTAAAAAGGTGAGAATCCAAATTTGAATTAAAAAGTGAAGGAATTGGATATTTTTAAAAATGGTCTAGAATCAAATGGACAACATAAAAATGTTGTTTAGATAAAGATAAACACAATGTTTCAAGTGAGGATTTGAACAAGGCAAAAGATGATTTTGATTTGACTAGCATAATACCTCATTAAATTAAATGGTTGATAAAAAAAGGTGTTGGGTTGACCTATTTGAGTTTATAAACAAGTTTTAGACTCCAGTAAGACCAAGTAAGTAAAGGAAAAGACAAAATACAACTAAGTAAAATTGTCCAAAGCCCCAAAATTGACAAAGTTGATTTGTGTCATTAAATTCCATCTATTTAAGCTCTATTGGGAGGATTTTAAGTGTTAACAAAATTAAAAGCAAATGAAGTAGTAGGGGTTTTACACCCCCTTCTTTCAAGATATTGTATGGTGATATAGAACTTTGGGCTACTTTCCCTACATCAATAATGTGTCTATGACAAATGGGGTTGTTATAAAACTAAATTTTTGATCATCTAGATGGTCCCAATTATGGTTAACATTAGATATGCCTCACATCAATTAAGTTTATATTAGATAACTTATTATGCAAAGGTCTATTCCTTTGCATAGTGATTCCATCCATGTACTTATTAGTGGAATCCCCTTGTTGGCTAGACCTGACTTGGGTCTTCATTATGATTGGAGAGGTTAGTCATTCAACCCCCTGACAATCATAGAATATGTGTCCTAATTTATATACTCCACTATGGAGTAGGGTTGAAACAATTCCAAGAGATGAATTTTTAGGTCAGATCTTCCCTAAAGAACTTATGAGGAGGCTATAAACACCAACTCACAAGTCAAGTTGCATAAAAATAAAAGATAAAGTGAAAAGACTTTAAAGGTTGTGTTTAGATCACCCAAACCATATAGGTTTTGGGGAGAGCCTTAACAACATTATTTTCATGCCTTGGAAAAGGCACAATTTGAAATAAAATAGTGATTTTGGTCACCCAAGTTCCTTAAAGGGGATGGGGGAGAGCATACACACCTCTTTCATTTTGTAAAAAATAAACAAGTATAAAATGATCTAGCATAAAACACACAATTATTTTATTTAATGTACCAAATGGAAGTGTTTGTGAAATTTTTGGCCCCTTGGCCTTAGTTTGAAACTTGGAATTTTTTTGTAAAATAGTTAAGTATAAAACACCTAGATACCTTTTAAAAACCAAAGGGGAAGTTCAAAACTTAAGCACTTTCAAAATTTGCACTTTTTTTAGTATGTGACCTATAATTTTTAGAGGGTTTACTTTTACCTTGAATCACAAATGCAAGTTAGAAAATAAGATTTGAAATGTAAGCTCTCAGGTTTATCTATTTTTATTAGATAGATATTGACGTTAGTCCATAGTGATCAATTTTAGTTACAATATAATTGATGGTGGTTGAAACAAAACTCATGTTGATTGAGAAAAATTGATGCTAGTTACCTATGAATGCTTAGGTAAAACATATTTTGTCAAAAAACATTTATTAGACCAATTATTATAAAATATATAGGAAAAACCTTTGGATCTTGTAATAAAATGTTTATTCAAAGATTATGCAAGCTTTAAAATCACAAAAATCAACTTACAACTATTTAATATAAATTTTGCTTTATTTTTAAGAAGAAAGTTCTAAAACTTGAAAAAAAGGTAATGTTAGTAGAACCTAGATTTGGTTTACACTCTATGATCTAGATGGTTATAGATACTCTCATCTTTGGCTTGGGAGGAATGACCTATAGATAAGAAATCACTAAAGAGATGGTTGATTAGTTAGATAGTAGGGTAGACTACCTAGAAAGCTAGATCTAAGAACCATAAGCTTCTTTAGAGGATATCAATCCACACTTTTAAACAATTAAGTTCTAAAAAAGAAAGATAAGTTACTTGAATGAATAATATAAGGTAATAAAATCAAATACAAAAAGTGATTGAAAGAGATGAATTTTACTAATTATAACAATAAACAATTGAATATTAATGTCAAATATATTAGGTATGATTCAAAAAATAGAGTGATGATCTGTGCTCAGGTAGAAAGTTAAAAAGTGGGATTTGGTTGAGGTTTGATAGGTGTAAATATCTTGTTATTTAAAATGTCACACAATGACCATTTATGGTTGGGAGAACCATCAATGGTTAGATGAACCATCAGTAGTTGGGTAATCATCGACAATTATGGACAGATTATCAAAGTTAGGGTTACCATCGATGGTTATTATGGGTTTTGGTCTAGTGTAAGAAGTTGATTGATGAGGTTTTAGAATGGATTATAGAAGATAAAATAGAGAGACTAATTACTAAATCTTATAAAAGATAGATACTTATCTTGATATCTTGAAGGATGTGGATTTAGTTGGCTTAAAAAAGTATTGGTGGAGTCTAGAGTAATTTTGATAGAGTGTCAGTGTCTTCGCTGTAATTGATGAATTTTAGCACTTCAAACTTTGACCTAGTCACTATTTCACTAAGAGAATCCCAAAAAAATAAGTTTTGATAAAATAATCTATGATAATTTTTGATGATCTATGATGCTTAATTACTTTGATTCTAGATCTCGATCCCTTTTCACCTCCTTTTTTTATAGAAGGAAGGGAGAGGTGAAATAATAAGTTCAATAAGGTTTCAATGGGTCATATATTTTTAGTCTTAACATGCATAGTTGTGTGAGTAACTAATAATTAAAAAGTAAGTTAGAGTTAAATCAAAGTTAACCCTTTAAGGTAGTTAAAGGTTGACCATCAATTATTAGGCCTAACCATCAATGGTTAGGGTGACCATCGATGATCGATAGGTCAAAGGTCAAGGTGATCAAATTTAGTCAATTTTGATTTAAGTTTATGATTGAAAGGTTGTAGAATACTCCCTAGAGGGTCCTGAGATGGTTTAAGGGTTAGTTATAAATCTATAACTATTGTGTGTAGTTTTTTAATGTATATATTTTCCCCCTTTTTGTTATGTAATTTGTATTAGCAAGCTATAAAATAAAAATAGATTATGGGTCGAAGGTTAGCTGCCCCAAGTATGGGAGGAGGTGTTTTTCCTCAAACCAAGATTTGAAGAGATAAAACAAAGTCAAATATGGGTTTGATGAGTAGGTAAGCTGGTATGAAGTGGATGATAGGTTGGGCACTGAAGCATAAACACACACACAAAGTGTGACTAAATATGATAGTCAAGATTGTACATTAACTAGGTTGTTATGGTTGAAGTAGTCAAGTAAAAAATAAGTTCAACACTACAAGGACAAGTGATAAGTGGACCACATGACTACATTTAGGCATGGTGGTTGGGTTACACTTGTAAATGTAAGTCTCCTAGATAAGGTCAGTATAGTCATGGGTATCCAAAATAGGAAGTGATCTTGGGAATATATAATTGGTCAGTTATATGTAATGTAGCATAAGTTCAAAATGTTTAAATTGGAAATTTAGTTAGTGAAGCCAAAATGACCAAAACAAAGTCATCATAAAACATGTGAATGTTGGGGGAAAATGACCATGATCGATGTTGATGTAGTTTATGGGGGTTATTGGAGAAGGTTATCTCCAGTGGTTGGCATTAGATGAAAGTTTATTTTGTAAAAGTTATGGGTGGGAGGGAAAACCCTAAATTAGTCAACCATCGATGGTTAAGGTTGACCTTCGGTGGTCACATTGACTGTCAGTAGTCATACATCAACTCTAGAAGGGTGAAGATAAAAGAGCCATTGAGGGTTTATTTTGATCATTTGTAAATAAAACCTTTGATGATTAACACTTGTTACCTAGTGAGAAAAGTGGTAGAGGTTTGTGAGTGTGATCTAAACTATATTGATTGAGTTGATTGAATGGATTAATTGAGGATGCAAAGGGGATGAAAGAGATATTGAGGTTAGGTGGTGGCTCCTAGGGTACCTCCTCGATGGTGATCAATGAATGAGGTAGGGGTTGTTCTTAAATTTGGTAGTTTGTATTCAATTTTGTTATGGAATTGGTTGTCATTTGTTTGGGTTATGGGTGGGTATTGACCTAGGGCTAGATTTAGGGTTTGGTTTGGGTTTTTGTTTGGTGAGAATGGGATATGTGAATACTTTTTTATGTTATTATGGGTATGTTTATGTTTTATTAGAATTTGGTTACATTGGGAAATAGTTTGGTCAAGCCCTAGGGCTTAAAGATCACCAATGGTCACTACATAGTGACCATTAATGGTTGTTACTGGTTGTTGCTAGTAATTTTAAACCATCAACAATCATAGGTGAACATAGATGGGTCACTTTATGATGACCATAATTATTTTATCCCCTAACTATTGATGGTTGATGGTTTGGTTAGTAGTCAATAGGAATAGTTGACCATTTATGGTCAATAGTTAGTCATCAATGGTCGATGAAATGGGGATGGATAATTAGAGTTAAGGTTTACTAAGTAATTAGTTAAAGTGAAAGCTAGTAGTTGAAGGTTTATAGGTGAAGGGCCTAAATTAAGGTTAAAGTTAAGATTTTGGTTGGATGTTTTAGGTAGTGGTTGAGGGTAGTAGTGAATGGTTTAGAGTTAGGAGGTAAGATAGGTTAAAGGTTAAGGGTAAGGGTAATGGTTTAAGTTAGTGGTTTATGGTAAGGTCAATTTTTAGATAACATAGGTAAAATAATTAATAAGACATTCATGTCTTATGTAAAGGTCAGATGAGGTAGAGTTATTATTATTAAAGTGAGTAGTTAAAAATAGGGGGTAGGGGTAAGTGGTATTTTTTAAGGAAAAGTATGTTAGATTAGGTGAACTAAGATGTTACCATCTAACCTTGTAGGTGTGGGAGCATATATAGATGAGGGATAGAGTGAGCTGGATACTAGATGAGATTCAGTGAGGGATGATTGATGCTGATTGGGAGAACATGGAGGATGTGGGCCTTAAAGGCATGAGGTACTACTAGTACATACCTTAGGATGTCACAATGTTAATGGAATTAATCAAGAGATGGGATCCTTCCATTAACACATTCTTTCTTCTAGTAGGAAAGATGACCATCTTTCCTAAGGACATCCATAGGATCATGCAGCTACCCATACGAGGTGGGCTGATCTACCACATTGAGAGTGATGAGCAAGATGGGAAAATGGAGTTATTGTATGGAGAGGACCTCATTTTTTTGAGGTTTCACTTAAGAGGATTCCACTACATGTTTTTATACTAGAGATATAGGGATTTGAGGAGGATATTCACTATGATGATAATGATCACTTATTATGCTTTATTAGATTCAAGTAGTGGGAGGTTTTCATACTTATTATTGGGGGTGTTGGTTGAGATGTTTTTGGATTAAATGATGTTTACATGGTATATTTTACTATTAATTTATATTTATTGAGAGATTTGGGGATTCCATGCTCATATGAGATATGATATCAGTGTTGGCTTTATTTTCCATTATTGGGCTTATAAGCACATCTATGTATTAAGACCTATGTGGATATCATGGGAGGGTTTTTTATAGATGGATTTTATGGTTGGATATATGTGGTGGATAGGATATTATGACCTATTAGGACTAGGAGGATGGGCATATAAAATAGAGTGGTATAAGGACCAACTGGATTCTTTAGTTGTGGGAGACATGATTTGGAGATTGTATGTTAGGTTTCCAATATGGAGACATTATGAGAGACATACTCTATCTCTTTAGTGATATAGATGGATCTATGGTAGGTGAGATTAAGAGATAGATCTCATTCCATTTGATAGGGTACATAGGTAATTTGGCCTTGTTTAGGATATCCCCAGGGTGTTCTTGAGGTATAACAAGGAGGATGCAAAGTTTCCACTACCTACTTCATAGTTAGTGCATGAGTTCACTAATCATGAGGAGTTTCCTATGATGATAGTGTAGACACCGAAATCGTGTCGACTCCCCTGGTCATTCCCCGTCTTCTTCTTCTTCGCCTATTGAACCCTTGCCGATCACTTGTTTCACCAGCCTTGACCCTGGCAGCATGTAAAGAGGAGCACAGAGCAAAAGGTAGACTCTATCCCCATTATGCATCTGCCGACGTCGGTCTTTACCCGACCGATGTCGCCGACGTCGTTCACCTATCGGCCGACGTCGGCAATTCTGCCGACGTCGGTCACCTTCCCCTTGTCCGTTATCAGTTACCATTCGGTTTCCCGAAACGGTTGACGAACCGTCTCTGGAACCGTCCCTGTCCCCTGCCTTCATCAACCTCCGCTAGCCATTCGAGACCAGATCCCCGAACGCTAGATCCTCGAACGCTGATCAACCGAATGCTGAACAACCAACCTGCGAATTCCTCCATCAACCTGCGAACTCCGAGTAATCATCAACACTACGACATCAACTAATCTGCACACCATGGCTTTCATCGGGTCTTCTACCAGGTAAGTCTTTATTCTGTTTATTTCATTTCTTTCTTAGTTATTATTTATTAGTTCTGTTATCCCTGCCTTTCGTCCCGACCTTGCCCAGACCCTGTCCAAACCTCGTCCCTGTCCTTATCAGACCCTGTCCAGACTCTCCCAGACCCTGTCCTGACTCTGTCCAAAACCCTATCCTGACCATATCAGACCCTGTCCCGACTGTTCAGACCTGTCCCGACCCTGTTCAAACCCCCCAGACTCTCCCTGAACCTGTCCCAACTCTCTCAGAACCTGTCCCAGACCTTTTCCCAGAACCTGCCCCTACCGATGCCGGTCACTACCCCGACCGACGACGGCACCTTGACCGACGTCGGCACCTTCCCTAACCGACGCCGGCACCACAGAGACCGACGCCGACAACTGTGCAGAACAGTGCCGCATATCAGGTATGCCTTTTATTTTCTGTCATTTATTTCTGTCATTATCATCTACTTTCGTCCAATATTCTGCTCTTTTTTATTAGTGGGTTGATATCCTTCTAGGGAGTCTTCGTACTTCCGGGATCGGGCGTTCGCCTGATAACCCACCCTATCTTTGACTAACATTTTCCGTGTTTTAGCCTTTTCTTCGCAGGTGTCATTCCTCCACAGCAAAAGAGGAGAATCTTTCAACGTCTGATTTTGGTGCGCACGACTATATCAGGTACTTCTAGCCTTAACCATCTTTTAGTTTCTTATTTCTTCCTTGAATGTAGAAAGCAATTTTGCATTAGAAACATTCTGGCACGCCCGGTGGGACGGTAGGTCCTCCTTGGGTTCTTTCTTTCTTTCGTTCATTTAGGTGCATTAGGTTTCTTCCTTTTCGCCTCCTTTTGTCTCTTCTTAAACGACATCATAAGCAGAACTAAAACGAACACTTCTTTCTTTCTTGCATTTCTAGACTAGCTAAAACTCATATTCTTCGACTCTTTCTCCATTCGTCTTCATACGAACAAACATTTCGACTTGGACATTAAAACACTTTGCATTCATTTCTGTTTGCCTGCATCTTTTAGACCACACATAGTAATTAAACCGCATATTGAATTAATCTAGTCACTTGATGTTACACGACCAAACCACCTGCACAAAACAAACATAAAACTTACCTGAGACAAGGCCCGACTGGGATTTCATCCCCCAGCGGATACCTTACCCGTCCCGGTGACCCTACTTGGATTTCATCACCAAGGGGGAAGCCCACTCCGTTCTCTGGCAGAGTCTAATCTCTAGGCGAGGTATATCTTGGCTAAGCGAAACCAGCTAACCACTGGAATCGTGAAGTGAGGGGAGCTTGCTCCTTAGCACCAGGCCGCGTACCAGACCCTAACACAGACTTCTTCAGTGCCATAACAAAACCCGAAACTATCCATAGACTGCTTCTTCTAGGACCCATTTTTTCAGCCAACCTTCCTCCACACATATTCTAAGGCATAAGCCACTATAATCCTAATAATTTACTTCTAGGGTTTTAGGATCTGCCTGTGTCTTCATCTTCTTTTTCATTCTTATCTGCTTGTTTGAGCTTGTGAGGACGTTCTTTTTTGCCTTGAATGGTTCTGACACGTAGTCAAACCAAGGCTCTTCTTGACCACGCTAGCCATCAATCGCTTTCGCCTACCCCGTCTATAAACAATCATATAATGGAGTTCTACTCGAAGACCGAAAGAATTCCTACTAGACTATCTCCAACCCAGACACCTATCATCCTAGAAGGGGACCAAGATTTTGCAAGATTCTTGGACCTCAATACTGTAGCCCTCCAAAACTATCTCGTAAGAAAACCAATGCGGGACCTTTCAGACGATGTGGTGACGACATCAACACCGTTCGCCACCCAACCTTTTTCGACTCAACCTTTCACCTCAACCATTAACCCGACCATGGCCTATACGCAAAGTTCGGCCTCCTCGTCTATTTTTAGACCAACCTCCACTGGGGTTTCGTTACCCCCTCAACCGCCTGCAATTCAACCAAGTTCTACATCATATCAGAACTTGATTGTCTCGACCCCTCACACTCTTGCGCCTATATATGCAGGAGTGCCTACCTCGCCCTTTGTCAATGCCGTCACACAACCTCCTTTGGCGGTATCTAGTCAGCCTATACCTTCGACCTTCATAACGCAACCACCCTTAACCTCTACTTCTGCCCCTGTGACTAGCCATCTGTATATTGTACAACCGACTATGTCGCACGCCTCTTCTAACCTCTTTCAAGTGCCTTACAACCTAGGGGGCGCTCAACCCGCCAATCCGTCAGCAGATCTTATCAAGATGCTGATGGATAAAATGTCCAATCTCGAAGCTTCTATCTCTGGTTCAAGCAATACTTTGTCATATGAACAAGTTTGCAGCGAGCCCATCCATCCTTCCGTCCCTATTCGACCATACCCTAACCATTGGGAGCTTCCTAAATTCACTCGCTTTCAGAGTAAGGAAGACCCACAACAACATCTAAAGGCATTCAGACATGCCTGTTATCTTATCGCTCACGACGATGCGTTACTTCTACGCACGTTTCCTATGTCTCTTTCTGGCCCTGCCCTTGACTGGTATAGTTCTCTTGCCAGACATTCTATCTTTTCATTCATCCAACTCGCCCAACTATTCATTGACCATTTTTCTATCAATATCACTAAACAAATTTCGATCGCAGACCTTTACTCCATCAGGCAATTTGACGACGAATCAATAGCCGATTTTGTCGCCTGTTGGAGAAGCCTGATTAATCAGCTCTCCTTCTCCTTGCCTCACCCTGAGCTCATTGAGCTCTTTTCCCGAGCATGTGTCAGTCACATCTCGTCTACCTTGCGGGTTCAAACATTCCACACTTTCGACGAGGCCTTCACCATGGCCCGAAAGCTTGAACTCCGCGCCATTGAAGAAGATAAGGTTAAATTGTGTAACACTACCAATGACCATTCTTCTTCCAGACCTTCTTCTGCCCACTCTCAATCCAAGGGGTCGGCAAACACTGTCATCTTTAGACCATCATCTTCAACAACAACCAACCGATCATCATCTTCAACATTAGACTACATCAATAAACATTTTCAACGTCAATCCATACAGCGTCAATTCACTCCAATTAGGGAGTCATATGCCTCTGTCTTGGATAAACTCGACAAGGGGAATCTTATTTTAGATAACCCGAATGCACCGCCCAACCAAAACCTTGACATCTTCAAGCAACCCCTTTCTAATCACCCGCATACTCAAGACAACGTCCAAACCATAACCAATGACCCTCAAGACCATGATATACACACGGTCGACACTATCTTTTCTCTTATCTCTGACCAACCTTTTTCACAGGTGGAAGACCTTTCTTCCCCTATACCTCCTCCACAGGGTGAAGAACTTTCTTCTCCCACTTGTCCTCCATCAACTTCTCCCATATTGGAGGACGCTTTGACCACATCAACACCAGCTGCCTCGCCTTCATCCTTATTATCATCCATAGACGATCATACCTTTTTGACTCCCCAACCACACACAGAAGCCATAACTACTCCAGAGCTCTTTCCACTTAAAGAGCCCACACCTTCAATCCCTTCTCTATTGAGAGAAAAACTGTCCACATCTAAATCTAAACCCGCGCAGGCGTCCATCATGCCCAAAGAGACTAAACCTCTTGGTGTTCGCCCCACATCTAAGCTCGCCTCGCATAAAGGTGGCCCTCAACCCAAACCAAAGAAGGCTACTAAACCACACCGGAGGCCTCCTCCCTTATCTTCGTCATTACCTTCAATCTTGGGCCCACATCCGTCTACTTTACTCGGAGTGCTTCTCACTCCCATACTTCACAGAGGTAAGTCACCTCCACTATTCTATCAACTCGTCAGACTTATACCTCCTTCAAACCATCGACCAACGCCTCTTACGCCTCCCAAACCAATGTCACCAACCCTCTCTGCAATAAAACATCCTGACCCGTTAGCAAGTTCTTACGCCTTGCTCTTACGGCAATTTTTGCAGTCCTCTCATCTCTATCTCCCACCTCTTAGACCATATCACTCTCTCGGACCAAAACCACCATGGTTCGATGACACTCGCATTTGTGCGTACCATCGCACGCCTGGGCACGACATGGAGCATTGTCATGCCCTCAAGGTCGTCGTTCACCAATGTCTAGAGAATAACACCTCTCTTCTCGACCACGTTATCCACAAACCTTCAACACCACCCCACTCATCAACTCTCGGATCAAGGCCATCTTGGTTCGACAACTCTAAATTCTGTCATTATCATCACACTCCGGGACATGACACCGAGCGTTGTTGCGCTCTTAAAGCTGTCATTCGTCACCACCAGAAAAAGGACACCCTTCTCACCAAGGATCCTCTTGACCACCCCTTTGACAAATTATCAACACCTACCCATACCTCTCCAACCTCGTCATCTAAATCAGGATCTCCATGACAGACTAGGGTCCCTTCGCTGCCTTTAACCCCTTTATTTGACATCAACACAGTCCATCTGACCACTAAACCTCAATCGACCTTAACCAATCCATCAAACATTCTCCCTAGCCGCTGGGGGAATTCAACCTTCATCCAAACCTTGACCAATTTTTCAACACAGTCTCGACCACATATCAATCACTCTTTCAACTTAACCTCAACCAGACTAGCAACCAAACATTTAACCCGACCTCAACCAAACATTCGACCCAACCCTTTTTATCAAAACATTCAACCTGTTTCGACCAATCAACAACCATATCAACCAACTTCACATCCACTCATCAATCAACACCTGACCAATCTGGAAAGAGGCAAATGGGGCAAGTTTGCTCCTAATTGACTCGGACCTTATCACGCACATGTATACACCAGGGTCTTATTAGACCTTGAGCCTCTTAATGCGTTGCATCTGCGATCGTTCTACTGCTAGTCGAGTATTCGTCCACTTGACACTTAACTTGAGCTCGTCCCTTGAGCAATCCCCGTCCTCTTCATCCTACTTCTTTTCAACCCTATTCCTCTTAACAATTCCTATAACCCTTTTATGATGTATGGATACTTTGTCCTACTAAAAGGGAGCCCTTGACCTTCTACAGTCTTGTCCATGACTCACATTTCTATCAAAACAAATCAAGATGTCAAAACATATCCATGGTCACTATATCCATATCAAAATCAAAAAGACAGACTGCTCCCTCGAAGGACAGCTGTACTATCATTGCTGTAATAAATAGACTGCTCCCTCGAAGGACAGCTATTCAAAAGCCTTTATATTATTAAACAAAAATCTAGACCACTCCCTCGAAGGATGGCTATGACTACTCTGGCAATAAACAACAACTTATTTTAGAAGCTTCCCGCATTGATCAGCTTCGCAACCTGACCATACATCAAATGACATCTCTATGCAGGCTTCCCGCATCGATCAGTCTGCCTCTCAAAAAAAAAAAAAAAAAAAAAACGAGTCACGAACTTGGCTTGTAGTTGTCTCAGGGTCTCCTATAAAAAGGGGCAAAGTTATCTCTGCTCTTAAAATGGGTTACCCTCTTTCCTCCTCCTATTACCTACTCAAGGGACTTCGAGCTCACTTTAATGTCTAAGTGATTCGATTACCGCTCTAACATAACTATGGTCAACGACGTCACGCATGAATGGGGCTCTTGGTTCTCATCACCCCTATCTATGCTATCTTTTTGGTCCTTGTCAATGAAAGAGCAATTTGCCTTTCATCTTCTTCTGCCCTTTGGTCACATTCACCTTCATCACTTGCCGATCAACTCAGCTCAACTCTCTTTTCAGACCATCAACATGACCTTGCCTATTCACCCTAGTTTCTATGGACACCAATCCACATGGAAACTATCGACCCGCCACAATTTATGTTCAGCATAAACCAATACTTGCTGAAGCATAAATAGACCTCCATTCATTTTTAGCATACATCCATCACGTACATGGAATATTGCTAGGGATGAAAAACCCCTCAACCAATGTTGCAGAATACACCATTTGGAAAAGGCTGCAACATCTTTTTTTCCTCACCATCCCTTTGACCCTTCCTCCCTTCTAGGGAGAACTACATCGGCCTGAGGCCCTATCACCAGGGCTATGTAGGCAGCACTCAGTTGACATGGGGTCTTCTGGGGTTAGCTCGGCTGCATCCTCGCATCCTTTCGTCCATTCATCCATCCATCGACCACCAACTATTGGAGATCATGCCTATCTCCTCTGACCTCGACCACTTCCAAGACGTTGTTGCCTTGGTTGTTTTTGCATGTATGCTACCTCATGACTGGTTAGCAGAATTGTGCGCAGACCTTTTTGGACCCTCACAAGTATAGGATCGCACACCGGTTGATCCCTACTACTTGTGACTTTTTCGTGTTTCTAGGAGCACTTCCTGAGCCCGGGATACCTGGAACGCGACGACCCATTTGGAGCTTCAGCTTAGATTGAGTGACCCGATCAGCAGACGACTAAATGCTGGGGCCCGATTACTTTAATTTTGGCACTCCTCGACCCTTGACCTGTGACACTTTGGCCTGACCATCTCGTGCAGTGGTATGCATGCAATCACGATCTTTGCAGCGTTCACCCTCACCCCTTTTTCATCCGCTCTTTATCAAATCAACACCCGATTCCCGGTTCCCTTCCCTCGACTCCTGCTTTGAGGGGGAATACCTCATCCTTACTCAGGGTGTTTCACTTCCTATTTTTGTCTTGCAGTTCATTCGAACAACCAACAAGATGAAATCAACCTTATCCCTCACCTGGGGCACTCACTCCTATTTTTGTCTTGCAGTTCGTCCAGAACAACCAACAAGACAAAAAGGGGCAAATGTAGACACCGAAATCGTGTCGACTCCCCTGGTCATTCCCCGTCTTCTTCTTCTTCGTCTATTGAACCCTTGCCGATCACTTGTTTCACCAGCCTTGACCCTGGCAGCATGTAAAGAGGAGCACAGAGCAAAAGGTAGACTCTATCCCCATTATGCATCTGCCGACGTCGGTCTTTACCCGACCGATGTCGCCGACGTCGGTCACCTATCGGCCGACGTCGGCAATTCTGTCGACGTCGGTCACCTTCCCCTTGTCCGTTATCAGTTACCATTAGGTTTCCCGAAACGATTGACGAACCGTCTCTGGAACCGTCCCCGTCCCCCGCCTTCATCAACCTCTGCCAGCCATTCGAGACCAGATCCCCGAACGCTAGATCCCCGAACGCTGATCAACCGAACGTTGAACAACCAACCTGCGAATTCCTCCATCAACCTGCGAACTCTGAGCAATCATCAACACTACGACATCAACTAATCTGCACACCATGGCTTTCATCGGGTCTTCTACCAGGTAAGTCTTTATTCTATTTATTTCATTTCTTTCTTAGTTATTATTTATTAGTTCTGTTATCCCTGCCTTTCATCCCGACCTTGCCCAGACCCTGTCCAAACCTCGTCCCTGTCCTTATCAGACCCTGTCCAGACTCTCCCAGACCCTGTCCTGACTCTGTCCAAAACCCTATCCTGACCATATCAGACCCTGTCCCGACTGTTCAGACCTGTCCTGACCCTGTTCAAACCCCCCAGACTCTCCCTGAACCTGTCCCAACTCTCTCAGAACCTGTCCCGGACCTTTTCCCAGAACCTGCCCCTACCGACGCCGGTCACTACCCTGACCGACGACGGCACCTTGACCGACGTCGGCACCTTCCCTAACCGACGCCGGCACCACAGAGACCGACGCCGGTGACTATGCAGAACAGTGCCGCATATCAGGTACGCCTTTTATTTTTTGTCATTTATTTCTGTCATTATCATCTACTTTCGTCCAATATTCTGCTCTTTTTTATCAGTGGGTTGATATCCTTCTAGGGAGTCTTCGTACTTCTGGGATCAGGCGTTCGCCTGACAACCCACCCTATCTTTGACTAACATTTTCCGTGTTTTAGCCTTTTCTTCACAGGTGTCATTCCTCCACAGCAAAAGAGGAGAATCTTTCAACGTCTGATTTCGGTGCGCACGACTATATCAGGTACTTCTAGCCTTAACCATCTTTTAGTTTCTTATTTCTTCTTTGAATGTAGAAAGCAATTTTGCATTAGAAACAGATAGATATAGATGATGTAGGTGTTAAATATGCCTATCTTGTATGGTACCGAGAACATTATGTTTTGACCAACTTTGGAGGTGATGATGGTGGTTGGTAGGATATAGATGTTGATGTAGGGGGAGATGGTAAATAGGCTTAGATGCAAGGGGTTGCCCTAGATATATAGGTAGTGATAATTTAGAGGGATCATGCATAAGTGGCTCTAAACATAACTCATGCATAGTTGGTAGTAGAATGGGCATCCTTGGTAGTATCATAGGGTCAGGTGGCCACTCTTACAAGAGAAAAATCTCAGGCTAGAGCTTAGCTATCCATGGTTACATAAGAGAAAGATTATATTTGGTAGGTAGAAGGAGGAATACCAATAGATTTGGGACCATCAGGGACTATCATGATCCAAAGATATGTAGTGACAATTGAGGATTTATAATATTATGAGGCCTTAGTCTTTAGGAATCTACTAGATGAGCCCTGATGGAGTGAGTATAGAGAAGGTATGATTGGAGGGGATGACATAGTGATACCAATTCAATGGGATTCATCTATATGTGGACAAACAAGTATAGGAGGGAAGGATCTAGGAGGTAGTGGTTCCCTACGCACTTATATTTATGAGACATTATATTTTTGATGTACCATATGATTTTGATATCAGCCTACAAGATGTTGTAGTGAGATGTGTATATATTTTGAAAGACATGTACATGATTATATATATGATCAACATTTTAATGTATATATATATATGATCATGGTTTATGATTTATTTCTCATGGTTATGATGTTCATGCTACTTATTTATGATATGATGTTGATATGCTTATGTTCATGATGGTTTATGTAGACTCACCTAGGTAGGCATGTGATGTTATGGATATTTTAATTTATGTTCATGATGACATTGATATTGATAGATGTTATGTATGCGATTATTATGTTTATGAATGTGATCATTGACTTCATGTATAATATGATCATGCCTAAGATATTGATATGATTATAGTTATGGCTACTAGTTATGCTTAGGTCAACATATGATGTGATTATTGTTATGGTTATGGATGATTATGATGATACTGATGATTACATTAATACTTAAATTATATACATCCTCATATAGATTTAGACATGTGGTGTATAATCATGTGTGAATTACTCATTTAAATTTTATGATTAAACTATGGTAGATGTGATAGATGGTTAGTTGATGTGATTAATCACTAGATGATGTTATGATTAGGATCATGATAATGGTTTATGGATTTGATGTTACTTGATCATGGTTCTTGGTGATTATGTTAATGATGTTTTGGTTATCGTTATGGTTATTTGATTAAAAACCATAGTCTAATCTATAAAACACAAAGTAAGCTTGATAACAAAATGTGATAAAGATGGGATAATCAAGAGAGAAATGTCATAATGAATGTATCAACATGAATGAGAGAAATAAAAATAATACCTGATGCTTCTTCTTTGGAAAATACTAAAACAAACCTAAGTTAGATAGGATTAAGGAATAGAAGTCATTTGAACGCTTCACATTAGCATTCGTTAGTTGGTTAAAAAAGTGTTTTGATCACATATTGTCAAGTAAGCTCAAAATCCCTCATCTATAGAGTGTATAAAGGGGAAATGGATGATGTTGGAACCTTATTTGAGACTATCATGCCTCTTTTATAGGTTACAAAAGAGATATCATAAAAAAGTCCATGTCATATAATATGTATACTGATCGATGCAGGAAGTCTACTTATGAAATACAATTTCACCTTCCAAATTATATTTGTATTTTCAAATTTTGATAATGGGTCTTTTGATATTTTATTATTGTTTGGAGAGATTGGGGAAATTGATCTATATGGGAAGCTTCCAATAAATTACCATGATTTTTACAAATGTTTTACGCGGCCATCCTTTAAGGAAGTGGTTTAATTTTATGTGCTTTATTTAAGGCTATTAAGAGTTATCCTTCAAGGGAGAAGTCTATCTTATATTGAGAAATTTTTATATGTTTGTGCAACTATCCTTCAAGGGAGTAGTGTACAAATGGTAATAATGAACCCTATTTTGATTTTGATTTACCTTCCCTTGATGACATAGACTTGATTATATAGGCTTAGAGGCTAACATTTATGAAGATAAGACTAAAATCATAAGAAGGTTAGTGATTAATGGAAGAGGTTTAAGAGATAAAGACCATGGGAATCCATCCTATAAGGGACAAAAAGTGCCACGAGAAATATTCCATGGGTAGAGTCATGGTACCCATGTTCAAGATTAGGTGAAGACTGTAATAGATAATCACATGATTCAGTTGTCCTTAAAAGAAGGAGATGAATGTGGGTGAACACAAGGGATGATCTTAAGTTAGAAAAAAAGGTGAGTTTGAACCCATTTAACAAAATAAAGGATGTAGATGTGAAGCATTAAGGGGCTCAAGTTTTGGTTTCCCTTCAATGGAGGATAACTAGAAAGCCCTAATCTATACTCGTGCATTATGATATAAGGTATATTCTAATTAAAAGTAAACTTACCTCACTTTTTTTTCTCCATATTGGTAACATGTTGATTTTCCTTTAGGATGAGGTCTCCAATATTGAATTCTCTCACTTTAAGATGTTTTTTACAATCATGATTAATGCATTCTTGATAGACATGAAGGTGGATAAGAATGGATAAATGATGCTCATCAAATATCTCAAGTTGGTCTAAATTTTCTTAATGATAATTGGTCTTAGAGATGAGATCTTGTAGGGATATATAAAGAGAGGTAATTTGGACTTCAAGAGGAAAGATAACCTCTACTCCAAAAACTAGAGAAAAAGGGATAGCACCTGTAGGGGTCTGAATGCTAGTATGATAGGCCCATAAGGCAAAGGGGATATGTAAATGTCAATCCTGACCATATGCATTAACAATTTTAGTTAGCATGTTATTGAGAGTTTTGTTAGAGCCTTCTACTTATCCATTAACTTATGGATGATATGGTGATGAGAAACTTAACTTGATACTGAACATGCCACAAAGAGCTTGGACTTGTTTATTTTTGAAATATTTACCATTGTTGGTGATAATTTTATGAGGAACATAAAAATGATAGATGATGTGATGGTTGATAAAGTCAATAATATTTTTAGCTTTGGTTGAGACAAGAGGAATAACCTCTACCAATTTGGTAATATATTTAGTTGTAGTGATGATATAATGATGTCATTGTGAATAATGGGGATTAATTTCACCAATAAGATCCAAACCCCATTATGAGAAGGGCTAGACATCTTTGGATACTTGAAGACTATAGCTAGGTTCATGATGTAAATTGGCATGTTATTGACATTTGACACACTTTTTCACATAATCACAACAATCTTGGTTAAGGGTGGGCCAATAATATCCAAGGTGAAGGATGTGTTTAATGATGGCTAGAACTCTAAAGTGCCCCCCATAGATCTCATCATGTGTTTCTTTGATAGCATGAAAAGCTTCATGATTGTAGAGGCAACGAAAGAGGAGACCATCAAATTTGTGTTTATAAAGAATTTACCCCAGTATGTTATAATGTGAGGTGCTCTAGATAAATATTATTCAAGCATTCATAGAAAGGGTGGAAGGGATGATGGAAAGGTTAAGATAGTTGAAAGTCTACTAGTACCAAAGGTCAAGTTTGGAGTCCTCCACATTAAAGATGATAGTAGAGTCTAATTTGACATAAGAGGGCTGGGTAAGTTGATGGATAATGATAGATATATTAGAGTTAAAGGATGTAAATGGGATATAAGAAGTGAGGGAAGCGATCATATCAGCAAACTTGTTCATAGATCACAAAGTGGTTTAGATATGGTATTATTCAAATGATGCTAAGAGTACATCAAATAATTATTTGTAATATTGACAATATCATTGTTGTATTGATAAGATACACTAATTTTATTGACCATGAGTTGAGAGTCACCAAATATGTTGATTGTTTTAACTCCCAAGGCCAATGTAGTTTGGAAACCTATCACTAGAGCCTCGTACTCAGCTAGATTATTAGTACATTCAAAATTTAGTTTGAAGGATAAAAGAAGAGGCTCACTATAAAGTGGGATAAGGATGATTCTATCTCCCCCACCACATTAACAATTTGATTGGTCACTTGATAGGTGAAGTCTACATGAGAGAGGGTTACGATGGACTCATCTAAAAACTTAAGAGGAGGAGGTTAGTTGTCTACTAATGGTGCCTCAGCCAATTGGTTAATAATGACTTGTCCTTTAATTGAATTTTACAAAAGAAACTCAATCTCAAACTTAGCCAAAAATAGGATCCACTTGGCCATACATTGGTTTTGGTATGTCTTGGAGTGAATGTACTTGAGTGGATTAGTATTGGTGATGACATAGGTTTTGTGGTTGAGAAGGTAATGGTGAAGTTTGGTGGCCATAAAGACCAAGGTTAGGCAAATTTTCTTGGTATGGGTATATCAAGTCTCACACTCTACAATCATATGTCTAATGTAGTATATTGATTGCTATTTATGTTGCTCTTCTCAATGAGCTAGCATTTCCCCTAAGGAGTGGTTGGTGGTAGAAATATAAAGGTAAAAAGGTTGATCTTCCTTAGGGGGAAAAAGGATAGGTAGAGATATGAGGTAATATTTAAATGAATCAAAGGCCTTCTGATAGTCATTGTTCTATTTAAAAGATACATCCTTCTTTAGAAGGTGGTGGAAAGGTTGGCATTGATCTGAGAGATGAGAGATAAAGAGATGAATGGATTGGAGCTTCTCCTACAAGATATAGAGTTAGTTGAGGTGGGTAAGAGGAGGCATATCAAGGATTTCTTTGATTTTGGTAAGATCAAATTTGATTCCTTAAAGGGAGATGATTAATCCAAGGAGCTTTCCTGAGAAGACCCCAAAGATGTAATTCTTAGGATTAAGGTAGACATGGTAATGGATGAGTCACTCAAAGATAATCTTAAGAATGGACAAATGATAGTTACAAAATTTAGATTTTCTAAGAAGATCATCAACATAGTCTTTGATGATTTTATGAATAAGGTCATGTAAAATATAGGCCATAGTCCATTGGTAGGTTGCACCAGTGTTGTTTAGTCCAAAGTTCATGACCCTATAGTAGAAAGTTCTCCATGGGGTGATAAAGGTAGTTTTGTGTTAATATTTAGGGGTAATTAGGATCTAATTGTAACCCAAGAATCCATTTATAAGAGATAACATCTCATGGTTGGCTATAATATTAACAAGATGGTAAATGCTTGGCAAAGGAAAGATATCCTTTGGGTGATCAAGGTTAAAGTCATGAAAGTCCACATAATTGTGAAGCCCCCTATGGATTTGGTGATAGGCATGAAGTTTAAGACCCATTGGGGATAGTCAATGGGTTGAATGAAATTGATGGATAGGATATGTTGAAGTTATTTTATGAAAAGGGATATGCAAGGGTTCATTCATCAAAGTATTTGCCTAACTAGCTTGCTATCGTAGTTGGTGACTATGTTGTTGGTAGAGATGGAGGGGTCTATTCCTAGCATGCCACTATAAGACTAAGTAAATGTTATGTTGTGGTCTTGTTAGAAGGAGGGGAAGTCTTGAAGCTCCTTAGAATTTAGTGATTAGCTAGTTTTGACAATGTATAGGTTATCTAGAGTGACTAAGTTGATATCTATGGTGGATTTATTCAACATGGTTGAAGTCTCAAGAGGAAAAGATTTGTGGATAGATGAATCTTATCTACCAAGACAGGTGAGAATGGAATCATCATCTTGACATCATATGGTATTAATGGTAGGAGAGTCATCTCCTACCATCTCAATATGGGTTAGAGGAATGGTCATGGTCACCCTATCCTTTTGATAAGTTATGGGTATGAGACTGATCATGTTGATGGAAAAAAATTTAGGGGTTGGTGAGAAAGGGATGTCTTGCTCAATAATGGTGATGGGAGGTGGGTTGGTTTGCTTTTTAGGTGGCATGAAACTAAGGCCAAGCTTTTTGAGTTTTAATTGGAAATAACTTATGTGGCCCATGTTTTTACTAACCTAAACCAAATACCTCCCAAACACACCTATAAAGGTATATCTAGGCAAACTATGTTTTATCTAGGTAGGAGAAACTAGAGGTGAATGGTCGAGGTGAAATAGAGGTGGTAGAAGTGTCAAGGGGCTTATCAAGTCCCTTATAGATGAAATTGGTTTGACAAGTCAAAGGTATAAAAGGAATAATGGCTCCAATATTGGGGTCATAACCAAGTTTTTTGATGAGGTTTCCATACTCTTTAGGGGTAAGAATGGTGTCTAGTGTTAAAAGGTGATACTCTCCTGATGAAAGATGTGGAAAGGTTGATTTGAAAGGGTCCATTATGGGGATTTAGGTGGAAGGGATAGATAAACTAGTGTATGCTTCATTGGTAGAAGAAGATTGGGATTCATCTTTTACTGATGAAGGATTATTAGATGGAGAAGGAGAACATCATCGGGCAAGTACATCATATTACATGATGTGAAAGGACTTAAGTCTGATTAGATGGTAACAACTTGACATTCATGTTCAAATTTGATGCATTGGTATAGGTTAGATGGCACAAAACCCATGGAATAAATATAAGGGCATCCCAAAAAAACATTATACTAGAACTTACCATCTAATATGTAGAAGAGTTCAAGAAGCATGCAAGGTCGTAGGTGAATATGAAGGATAACAAATCCTAAATTCATGGTCATGGTATCATTAAATGATCAGAGAACCAATAAGGTTTTGACATGATGTTCTTCGATAATTTGATTTGGTTATATGTATGGGAGGAGATAATGTTGATTTTATCTCCCCCATTGATCCTAACCCTCTTGATGCAAGTTTGGTTGATGTATGCAATAATGAAGTGGGGAAGATCTGGGTCATCTAGATGGATGAAGCGTATTTCCAAATCTATAAAGGTCATACGGTTAGAAAGTTGAAGATATTTGATAAAGGTTGATAGAGATTATAGATCTTTTGGTTGGACCTCTATGGATTATAAATCCTCTATTATTACTTGGTAGTGATGGGGTGAGGTATTAATTAGTTCATATAAACTCATCTTCATTAGTGTTTGGTGAAGCTATTTTAGAACTGCTCATTGGATTGATTTAGTCAAGTTGGATTGAGAGGGAACACATTTGCTTTTCCCTTATCCTTTAATTGATCCTATGGTCATGTGACCACATGGATGATATGGATTTGGGAAAGAGTCAATCTAGAGGATTTATTGGGTTCCTTTTCAATCTAAAATGAGAGTAGAGGAGTATGTGAGTGCTAGTTGATGGTTCTTGGTTATTAGATTAGTATTAGGCTTAGAGGAGGCTCATCTAACAATAAGCAATCCTCATGATATAGCCGATGGGATAATACTTGGAGATCCTTATAGTTCTTAGCATCATGCCTAGGTTTTCTATGATATAACATACTAATTTGTCATTATAACAAGATGGTTTAGGATTGTGTGGTTAAATGGTCTGATAGGTGGAAAGGTTAAGAAAGATGCTTAAAATAACCTCTACAAGATGGTTGAGTAAGACTAAGGTAATGGTGGGAAAGGCATGGAGGTCATAGGTTTGGTAGTTGAGGTTGAATCCCTTTTAGGAGTGGGTTTCATGGTCAAAGATTTAGGTGAAGGAGTATTCTTAATGGATGGTTTTGGTATGGATTGCTTAGAGATAAAAGGTGTTAGGGTTGAATCTTGAGAAGTAGGTTGTTTGGTTATAGATGTTTTGGTGAAAATAGGTGAGGATTAATGTAGGAGTGATGGTATAACCAAAAGAGGTGGTTGGATTTGGGTGTCATTTGGGATGGTTGGTTTCCTTATTAAGGTAGAAGGGTGAGGTCCCAAAATAGAAGGCAAAGTGGAAGGGGGAGGTAGATTTTTGGTTTTTGAAATCTTGGGTGTTTTTGCCTTCTTTATTGGCTTGGTTCAGGGTTTATTTGATAGGTCTGGTGAAGTTAATAAAATTTAAATGAGGGCTGAGTAAAGTCCTAATTAAAGGAATATGCCAAGTTTTTTGGTAGGCTTATTTGGAATGGTAGGAAGTGACTTGGATATTTTAGGTGGAGTTAGTTTAGATGATTTAGGTAGGATTTGGTTAGTATATGTTTATAATGGCTTAGTTGTGGTGAAAATAGATTTTATAGTGGGAACGGAAGGTTGGGATGACAGTGGTATGGTTAGAGGTTCTTAATTAATTTTGTAAGGAAGCCTGAGGTAGTGCCAAAATGTGGTATGATCTACGTCAAGTTGAGATAAGTACTCCAAGTTTTGAACTAGTCTAGAGAAGGGATTATAAATGAGTTTGATCCCTTTGATACTAATCTCAAAGTTTAAACCCATGGGTGGAGAGAGAGAAGTGGTTACCTCATCCTTTTCCTCAATCAAAGGCTCTCAGGTTTTATAAGATGAGTCTCCTATGGGAGAGGTAGGTAGATTGATCAATTCCTTAGGAGTGATTTCCAAAGGAAGAGTGGATTTTTGTATGATAGATAAAAAGGAGATGGTGGTAATGGATTCCTCCTTTGGTATGCCTTCCAAAGGAGAGGATGGTAGTTGAAATGTCTTAATGGGTAGAGAAAATGGAGGGGTTATATCCTTAGTTTCATTTTTTGGAGGAATGGAGGGTGACTCCACTACCTCAATAAGTGGAGGGGTAGGAAAGGTGGTTTAATCAATGGCTTCTTTAGTAATGATTTGACTAAGGACTAAATTAATGGTATGGAATTGATGGTTTTGAGATTATTCCACTCTATTGGTTTCATTTTTTATAGAAGGGGCATGCTTGGGAAATGGCTATGTAAAGATGTCAAGTGATTTATTTGTGGGTACATTATGGTTAACCAACATGAGTTACCCCATGTAAATGAGGTTTTGGATAATGTTCTTAAAGGTATTATACCTACTAATGTCATGTCTAATGATGTGGTGGAAGGTGCACAATTCCTTCTCCTTATACTAACTAGGTATAGGATGAGAGGAATCAAATTGATATGGGGGTTTGATCAATAGGAGTTGTATGATGTTTACTTTCAACAACTCTCCAAGACTGAAGTGTATGACTCCCTTAGTGGATTAAATTACTTTTGATTTTTGTGGTTTAGGTTTTTAGTGATTTTATTGGAGGAATTAGAGGAGTTGGGTTGGTTAATAATAGGTGGAGTAGTCTTAAGGACAACTGCATTTGTAATTCCCTTATTTTTATAGTTAGTGTTACTTTGATTTTTAAGTTTGGAGGAGGGAGTCTCATTCAATTTGAAGGTGGAATTATTGTTTCTCAATTTCAACTTCCCCTCATCAATGGGTCTATTTTATAGTTTTTATGCCATGGTGAAAGCTTTGTCAAAGATCCTGAAGCTCTAAACCTATAAAGTAGAGGAAATGTGTTTGGCACAAGCCCATGTGAAGATTTCAATTAGCTTAGGTTGGGGAAAAGAAAAAGAGATTTGATTTATCAAAATACTCTAACAGGTTATAAAGTTAGCTATGGACTCATAAGCAAATTTTTAAATGGAGTAGAGATTGGTGATGGAAAATTTCTTTGAGATGTTTATGGAAAAGTGATCTAATAAAGTCTGAGCTAGTTAGGAAAAAGAAAAGATGGAGTGCTTTGTAATAGCACTATACCAATTTGGTACCAAACCTAATAAAGACATGGAAAAGGTATGGAGAAGGAGAGAATCATCATAGGTAATAATATAGCATAAATGCCTAAATTATCTTAGATGTTGTTGAGGGTCTTCCTTACTCTGAAAATTTTAAAATTTTAGAAGTTCCCACTAAGGAGGATAAGGTTGAATGGGGATGGATGGGTGAATTGGTTCATTATTTATTTTATCATAAGATAAGAGGTTATGATCACTAGAGATATATGATTCCAAATTAGTCATTTTATCCATTAACATTTTGACAAGGTCCATTTGTGGTTGTTCACCCCCATAGTTATAAGATAGATTATGTTGGGTTTGGGTAAGTGTGACATATAGATAGCTAGTGAGGGTTTGAGAGGATGCCACATATTGGTATGTGGACATGGGTGGTTGGGATGATGCCACACATGAATATGTGGAGATAGGTGGTTTGGTGGAAGTTAGAGGCACATACCTTTGTAGGGTAGGGATGTAGCTTGGGTTTGGTGTAATGGGAACCTATTGAGAGATTAACATAGGTTAGGTAGGAGGTATGGTTGGGTTAGTAGATAGAGGGTAGGTGGTAACTTTGGTACTGATGGGTGGAAGGGTAGAAGGTATTGGAACCACCAAGATTTGGAATGGAGTGGAGGTAAGTGGGTTGGAAACAAGGGGAATGGTTGTGACACTAGTATAGGGTAATCCTATGGTAAGGAAAGTACTTGTGCCCAAATGTTGGGTTTTTCCTATTCTAGGAGGGTTATTAGTTGGGGAAGAAGGTATTTGGCTATTGTTTGTTTGAGTGAGTTAGTTTTGGATGGTGGTATTGGTAGATGAGGATGCCTAGGTGATTAAATGTTAGGTGGAGATGGTGGTAATAGAAGTGTCACCCATAAGGTGGGATGGCATGCCATAGGGTGATTCAATAGGTAGAACTAAAGTAGGGGTAAGATGAGATATGGTGTCAAGGTAATGTTAGAGGGCTATGGGGTTGTTATCCATAAAGGTGGTAAATTTTGCATCACCTTGGACAAACATCTAAGGGATTATAGGACTTTTAGAAGGATGAGGAAAGCTCTGTACATCTGAGATGTGCTCTATGAATGAGGGAGAAGAGGAAGGAAAATGATTAGGAGGTGGATCTTGATTTTCTTGGTTTCTTAGTTGTTGTCTAACTAAAACCATGCAGATAAGGAAAAGAAAAAGATATAAAAAATATCATAACTAAAACAAAGAGAAGAAGATAAAAATTAAAGGAAACAAAACACACACTAAAGCACATTAAATCCTAAGGTTCCTTTTTAGTTTTTCTTGTGTCTTATGCCTTAAGATTTAAGAATTGTATGACTCAATTTAGTTTGTAGATTAGGTACTAGAAAATAAGTCTATGGTTGGTTTTAGGTTTTGTTTAGGATCTCAAATGTGTCTATGTTGGGAATCAGTACGTGGCTTGATATTGAGGCCTACCCCCTCACTTCACACACCACAATGATAAGGGTGTTAGGTGCTTAGCCAAGATATACCAATTTCTAGAGATCATAATTAGCCAACAAAATGAGTTGGTTATCCTCTTAGTGATGAAATCCAAGTAAGATCATTAGGTAAGATGACCATTAGGTGATGAAATCCCAATCAAGACTTATGTTAATGTTTTTATGCTTGATTATGTGTGAGTAGTTTGGTATTGTGTGTGTGATAAGAGTGAAGCTATGATTAATTTACTTGATAATTAAGTTATATGAGCTCAAATAAGCAAATAAATAATGGATGTAGTCAATTTTAAGCCTAAAATGAAAATTTGATTTTGTTGTATGAGTAGAAAGATAAGAAGAAGCACCTAGATGCAACTATGAAGCCAAGAAAAGACTCAAGGGTCCCACTAGGCATGCCATAATGTTTCATGTAAATTTTTATTTATTTATAAGAAGAAATTTGTAAAACTTGAAAGGAGGGCGAGGTTAGTAGATCCTAGATTTGGTTTGCACTTTGTGATCTAGACGGTTGTAGATACTCATCTAGGGCTTGGGAGGAATGACCTGTAGATAAGAAAACATGAAAGAGATGGTTGATTATTTAGATACTAGCATGGACTAAATAGCAAGCTAGATCCAATAAGCACAAGCTTGCTTGGAGGCTATCAATCCATACTTTTAAAAAATCAAGTTCTAAAAATGAAAGATAAATTACTTGCATGAATAATAGAAGGTACTAAAATAAAATACAAGAAGTGATTGAAAGAGATAAATTCAGATAATTATAAAAATAAATGATTGAATATTAATGATAAATAAATTAGGTATGGTTCAAAAATTAGAGTGATGATTTGTGCTTATGTAGAAAGTTAGAAAATAGGATTTGGTTGGGGTTTTATAGGTGGAAATAGCTTGTTGTTAAAATGTCACACAATGATTGTCAGTGGTTGGCATAACCATTAGTGGTTAGGTGAACCATTGGTGGTTGGGTAATCATTGACAGTTATGGATAGACTATAAGTGGTCAGGGTGATCATCACTAGTTATTGTGGGTTTTGGTCTAGTTCAAAAAGCTGATTGATGAGGTTGCAGAATAGATTCTAGAAGATAAAATATAGAGACTAATTATTGAATCTAATAAAAGATAGATAATTAGCTTACTATCTTGGAGGATGTGGAGGTAGTTGGATGGAAAACTTGTTGGTGGAGTCTATAGCATTTTTTTATAGAGTGTCAGTGTCTTGGTTGTGATTGATGAATTACAATACTTCAGACCTCTAACCTAGTCATTATTTTATTGGGAGAATACCAATAAAGTAAGTTATAATAAAATAAGCTCTGATAATTGTTGATGATCTTTGATTCTTGATTGATTTGATTCTAGATCTGGATCCCTTTTCACCTCCTCCTCTCTTTTTATAAAAGGAAGGGAGAGGTGAAACAATAAGTTCAACAAGGTGTCAAGGGGTCATCTAATTTTAGTCTTAACATACATAATTATGCTAGTGGTTAAGAATAAAAAACAAGGCAAATTTAAGATGGAGTTAACCCTTTAAGGTAGTTAAACACTGATCATCGATGGTTAGGCCTAACCATCAATGGTTCAAGTGACCATCAGTGGTCGATAAGTCAAAGGTTAAGATGGTCAAAAATAGTCAATTTTGACTTAGGTTTATGATTGAAAGGTTACCTAATAGTCCCTAGGGGGTCTTGAGATGGTCTAAGGGTTAGTTAAACATATAGAACCATTGTGTGTGGTTTTCTAGTGTCTATAGTAACTTTTAAGGAAATTCAACAACCAAGTTTTCTTAGCATGTTCTACCTTTACAATACGACTGATGCTAGTTATGGAAAATTGATATCAGTCATTGTGTAATCTATGTGTCAATAAAGGATAAAAAAATATGAGAAAAATAATGCTAAAACTTGATTTTTATAGATTCTTAAACATTTTTTAGAAAATATAAGATTTTCAAATCATTCTCCTTGATTATATGGGATGCATGGTCCCACTAGGAATTCCAATATATAGATATGGAATACAAAGTGAGTTAGATCAAGTATTAGTCAATAAAACTAAAAAAATGCATAAAGAACATAACTAAGCCAACTCCTTTAATAGGGTTTGCAAATGACAATTAACAGCTATTGAAATAAATAATATACATCAAACCTTCCCAAGAGCATCCCACCATCCAAATGTGGCTCAAAACATAATCTTCATCCTGATTTGGTGCTCATGTCTTTGTCAATGATGAATGCTTTGATCCTCCATCATCTCAAGTGCACTAATGAAACTAGGATCATGATATTGTATCTATGTTATGCCTATATTGAAGCTATCCTATTAAAAATTAAGCATTATAACACTACATAAAGATGACTTATGGAGAGAATTATACATAATAAGTTTAAACCAAAAGAGCTTAATAATTGTGGTATTGGCCCTCTTATTTATAGATTTTTCAATTTGATTTGAATCAACCATGACCATCCATATTGAGATCAAGATGTGTGGCCATGAATTAATTCAATTTTGGAGGCTTAAATCATAAATAACCTCATAAATATTTGGAAATAAGGGTAATTAAAGAGGTAGGTAGGACTTAAACCTAATATTTGCTGCATATATGGCTTATGGATACCACCCCAAAAATGATGTCACACGATGATGTAGATATTAGGAATTAATTTACAATTAATAAATATTTAATAGCTTCCATGTATTTTCCACTTAAGCTCTTAATTTGGATTAATTTGCCTAAGTCAGATTAATTAAAATTTATGCAATTATTTGGAAATTAGTTACACATTTAATCAAACTAGTTAGAATGTCATATTACTAGGTCATAATTTGACTGGAGTACAATTAGAAGAATGTGTTATTTGCATATGGACTAATATCCCATTTAGGACATTGTGAACATGAAATAACACTTGCACATGTTATGTGCCTTTGAATTAGAAGAATTCAGTGGTTCATAGGGTCAAATTGCATTTTCATCATTTTGATTCAAAATGATTTGAGAAAAGTTAATAATCACATAAAATGGGTTTCCCCATTTATGGATACATTAGCCTAAATCATCACTTGTATATGTCAATCTTGAACCATTTAGCGCATTCAAGTGATTTTGGCTTAAATTGTACATTTAAGTAAATTTTAAGTAAGATTTAAAATTTCAACACAATGGTGTTAGAAATTAGATGTCTATAATGGGTACTATCAATTGAGAATTAGAGAGGAAGATATTCCAAAAATATATTTCAAGACTTGTTATAGGCATTATGAGTTCATAGTACTTTCTTTTGGACTTAAAAATGCACTTGGTATATTTATGAACCTTATGAATAATGTGTTTAGAGATTACCTTGATTAGTTTATGCTAGTCTTTGTTGACTATATTATTATATTTTATATAATTAAATTTCATGTTGAAAATTTAAAGTTGGTATTACAATGGTTGAAAAAGTGTAGTCATATAAAATTTCCAAATTGGTAATTTGAGTGTGGCTTGCGAGACCCCATCCATAGGTCTTTTTTGAATGCTCTTGTGACCCTTGTAGACACCTTTTTACTCATTACCAATCATATAGAACCTTCTAAACCTTGATTCCACCTCAACCATACAATATTCCCTATGCCAATATTATTCCCCTAAGTTCCAAGCCTGTACGATAGGAGCACCCCATTTAGACTATAACATCAGCCACTAAAGTGTCATGTTTTTAGTGATCCTATCCTTTTTCACTTTGAACCCTAGTGGTCATTTTCATCTAGTCCTTATTCTTAATTAGGTTAGCTTAGTGTGAATACACTTGACCCATGACCAATTATTCCCTATAAAATCCCACTCAAAACTCATTCACAAGGGAGGTGAAAAAAATTACAAATCAAGCAAGAATATAAATAAATCACTAAGTAAAACTTCCCTATTCTCTACATACAATCACCCAACATAGCTATAAACATATTCAAATCCTCATACCAATACCTAATAACCTAAAATGCTATCAATTTATAATTTTCATCTACATCACACTATTTCACAAAGCACATTAGGTGGGAGAACTACATATGGATTGATCCCTCTTCATAGCATTGGTATGTAGGCAACGTGCTGACACAAGGGGTGTGGATTACACATTTAGTATATCTTATACACTAACCTACCTCTTTCTAAAGTGACTCAAATATTGTTTTATCAATCATAGTGGAGGGTTAGGGTTTGAAGACAAAATAAGCTCTACAGTGAGTTCCCTCAACAATCATCACTAGATTTTTCAAAAACAGTCTCACACAGGCACAACGCAACTAATTAAAAAAATTAGGTCATTTTGATTAGTTTGAACAACAATGATAGGAATGAATGATAACACCAGACACCAAAGCATCCACTTTTTGATGCTCCTATCTTTTCACTGAATGAAATATATATTTCATTTTATGATACCTTCTTAATCCTACACAGTCATTTTCAACCTCTGTATTAGCCATCTTAGTTTGTTTCTAGCTAGGTTATATTTCTTCCTATTTATTGATATTTTTAGAAAGGTGAAAAAGATAAACAATTACATAAATTAGGACTATAATTAATACTATATTATATACTAATTTATTAATCTAGACCCTTAAATAGAATAGGAATAAAACTCCATTATTCTAAAAAAAATTAAATCATTTAGTGAACTTGACAAACCCAATAAACTCTAAGGAAAATTCTTTGCTGATTTTAGCAATTTTTTTCTAATTATATATATATATATATATAGATCATAATTTCACATTTAATTTTTAAAATTTACCATAGTAATTTTTAAAATTATATCTTTCAAACCCTAGTTGCCTATACTATGTCCTCGTATTTTCAAACCCTAGCCTAGGGTTTTGAAATTAAAATTTTGATTTTTTGCACATTGGGATGAATATTCCAATTTTATTAATCATGATTTACTTATGTAAAGTTTTCTATTTTCTCTTTCATTCTTATTTCGTTTCATTTAGCATGAATTTAAAAATGACATAAATACATATATACGTGCTATTTTAAGACCAATTCAAATATATGTCATATTTCATTACTTCTTTAACATGTTATCTGTCTATTATGTGTAATTCAATAAAGAATAAAATCCTTACATACTTAGAGGATCCATCACATAAGCTAATAAACACCTATCAAATTTTAATGTCATATCTTATGCATAGGAAATAAATTCCTTCTCCTCCTCTCCCCCAAGAGGGTGATAGCTACTTTTCATCTAACCAGGTCCATGTTATTACCCCTCCCAAAGGTTATAAAACCTATACTATTGTTACTAATTCATACATTTATATTATAACTTCTTCAAACCCTCTTCAACATATGTGCTTACATATTCAATTGAAAACAACTATGGTTTGTACTTGTGATACTTTAAGGTAATAAATCCCCAGTATGAGCAAGTTAATTTCAGATTTACAAACATATAAGTTATTACATGAAATGATCATAACATTGGAAAATCATATTATAATACAAAATCCTCATAGGCACCCTAGTGCCAGTCATGTATATGCACCTTCACCTAGTCAATTGGTTGAAAGCAATTTTACATATAAAAAAAAGAAATCACAATAAAGTAAATCTACAACTAGTGATTCAAAAATCATTCAAAGATCAAATAAGAGTTCAAGTGAAGTACTAAGGGAAATGACTAAATATAATTTGATCAAACTACCTCCTCTAGATCGAGTGAGAATATCCAAATATTATTATGCATATCATAAAATGCATGGGCATCACATAAATTCATCTTTGGCATTGAAAAAACTTATACAACAGATAATTGCTCATAAGGACCCTATACAAGGTGAATCAGTCAAGCAATCCAAAATGACATAGAAGCACATTCACAAAGGGTCAAATTTAAAAATAGTACAAAAGTAGTTACCAAAGCATAACTTAGAATAACAAAAGGATCAAAAATAAAAATTAGAGCAAGAAACAGTTCAAAACCATAGGTAAAACATGAAAAAGATGCAAATTTACCTCTCTAAAATGAGGAACAAATAACAAAGGAATATGGGTTTGGTCAAAAATATATACAATAATTTGATTATCAAGGTCAAGGGTTGGGAAAGCATGATCAAAGAATCACTAATCATATTCTAGTAGTTGATAATATTTATCACCAAAGTTTGGAATTTATTGAACATCCCAAGGCAAATCATTCACAAACATAATTTATCAAAGAAAAAGATCCAGACATAACAAAAGTCAACACTAGCATTCAATTGGTTAAAAAGCAAGATGATAATGATGAGTGGAAAAATATATGTTATTATGATTTCTAAGATATCAACAATGAATCTAAATATTCAAATTCATATTTGCAACCATTCCCTCATGATTCAAAATCACGCATGATTCCTTTGTTTGATACATGACAACATGATAGGGAGTCTCTTATGAAACTCATCAGTTAGTATCATTTCTTCTCAGTCTTTCTTGTACATAATTTCTTAGTTTACTTGTACATAGTTTATTTCTACTTACTTGTACATAATTTCTCAGCCTTCTTGTATATAGTTTCCTTATAATTAATTGTACATAAACTATTTTAAAATAACAAAAATAATATAGTATTTCAAAATTACAAAAACAAGATAACATGTCAAAATTCAAAAAAATTCAAATAATTCAAAACACCAAAAACACTTTTCAATTGCATACATTATCCATGCTTTATATTTCTACTACAATGTTATACTTACATTTTGTGGTTCTATGATATTATTTGTCAATTTATCTACATTACTATGCTTGACTTGATCTTCTTTGAGTGTGTAAAATGACACCTAGATCCTTTATTTCTTCACTCTACCCATTGAGGGGGCATCCTACTTCTACAATTAAGACATAAATCAACATATCTATCCACCAAGGGCATCTTCTACATGACTACACCTTCTAGGTTATATCATTCCTACACCACACACTCTAGTTATCATGTTGATGTACATTACTTACTAGATTACACAAATTATTCTATCGACACTCACTAGAATATAAAACTTGTGTATTTCTTAGCATCTACCTAGTCTTGTACTACATATTTTGCATACATTTACTTATTGCTTTGATTATTTAGATGTGATAGTATTTCCAACATTTACATGCCTTCATTTCTTATTTTGAGTAGCTATATGTGATTGAATTTCTCTATTTTTATTTTTTACCTGCATGTGTCGTAGGAAATTTACCAATGTCCTTTAATTATACTCTTGTATGTGCTTGTGGCCCTCATGCCAATCTTGTTTGTTTGAAATTTTATGTGTATGTAGGCATTTGAACATGCCCCATATGTTTTTTTTCCTAGTTTGAGTGACATGTGACCATGTCCTTTGTTTTCTCAACCCCTTAGCCTCTTTTTTATGCTTCTTGATTCTTTCTTTGTGTGCTTTTTTGCTTCTCAATTATTTACAATGCCATGATCCACATCATGCATTATCTTTCCTTCTTAGATGCCATGATGAACATCATTCTCCATCCCTCCTAGAAAAAGAACTATATTTCTAGTTTTACTTTAGTATATTGCACATGCTATTACATTGTTACATTTATCTAGGCATACCCCTATTAATCTAACAATCTCCAATACGAACTATGCTATATACTGAGACATCATTTGGAATATCATTTCTATATCATGTGTTTCATAGCATTACACACTTATAAGGATTTTTATTCTTAGGGTATTCATTTTATGGTCTTCATTCGTACCCTCAAAAGAGAGGGCAAAAAATATGGTTTTTTTTCATAGAGATCAGAGCCTTTTATCAATCAAAAATTAGTTTTTAGAACACTCAGAACAACAATCAAAGCTCAAAACATGTATAATAGACCAAAAAATTAGTGAAAAATATAGAATAGTCATTAAAAACAATAAATAATAAGAGCACCATAATTGAACTATAGCATAAGACACCAAAGTGTCCACTTTTTAATGCTCCTATCCAAATAGCCAAAAACCCAAATTTTTCAAAAATAAATAAAAAGGTAAGGTCAATTATAGTATTGTCAACTATAATTTAGTTTAGATTGGGTAGTTTCAATACAATTTTATTCAAATTATCTAGATATAGGGGGCATCATGTGTGGTATGATGGCTCTCACTTCAAGTTTTAGATTGGGCAGTTGGTACAACTTCCAAATCAAAATCCATGTTTTAGACACTAGTGATTAGGGATAATGTGCATGACACACTTGCCTTATTTTTTTTCCAATTCATTATATTACCTAGGTATTGTTATCAATTACATGCCTTATTCCATTTGTAGGTGGTTGGCATCATTTTGGAATGGCTTTCATATAAGCCTAGTTTTTAGTTTTGGAGTGGCTTTCATACAATCCTAATATCCACCTTTTAGAGTGGCTAAGATTGGCCTAGTTCTTAATACACATTAAAATATCCAAACCATATTATCACATTATAAAACATTCATGTGATTCATGAGCCATCTCATATAACACATATTCATACCAGTATCATTTCATAGTTCACACTTAGTGGGAAACTATGGAGCTAAAGGACTAGCTAACCTTTATATTCTTGAGCCACCTACTCAAAGGGATTGGAAACATAGTCCAAACATAGATTAACACATGAAAGATCACATAGCTTCACTACATAGTGGGAGATGATGGATCCAAATGGCCAACCTTTATATTTTTGAACCACCCTCAAAAAATTAAGCACTCAGCTCCATTCATGATATTACTCTTGGTACAACATGTACCCAACATCACTCAACACCACTCAACATCACAATAGGTTTTGTATTGGTTTTATACCTAGTGAGGTGTATTCATTCATTTCTCTTCCTCTCTCTTTTACCTAACCTTTTTATGTTCTTATTTTAGATATACCATGTCTAGTAAGAACTGATATACTCCTTGCTTTATTTTTCAGATTTACCCTTCATGTCGTGCTCTCTCTATGCACACTCAACATCACACATCTTAATGGGATTCACCATTCTAGGTAAGTTCAAGTATATATTTTATTTATCCTAATATTTTGCTTTGATGCATCACTAGAATAAGTGGGGAATGTAGTCATATAAAATGTCCAAATTGGTAGTTTGAGTGTGGATTGCAAGACCCCATCCATAGGTCTTTTTTGCATGCTCATGTGACCATTCTAGATACCTTTTTGGTCATTACCTATCATCCAAAACCTTCTAAACCCTGATTCTACCTCAACTAGATAGTATTACATATGCTACTCCTATTCCCCTAAGTCTTGAGCTTGTAGGATAAGAGCACCCCATTTGGACTATAACATTAGGCACCAAAGTGTCATGTTTTTTGTGCCCCTATCCTTTTGAAATTTGAATTCCAATGGTCATTTTCATCCAATCATTATCCTTAATTAGGTTAGATTAACATGAATACATCTAACCTATGACTAATTATTCCCTATAAAATCCCACTCAAAGGTCATTTACAAGGGAGGTGACAAAACTTACAAAGAAAGTAAGAATACAAATAAAGAACTAAGGTAAACCTCCCTATTCTCTACATGCAATCACTGAACATAGATACAAACATATTAAAATCCTCATACCAGTCCCTAATCACCTCAAACACTATCAATTTGGAATTATCATCTGAATCACACTATTTCACAAAGCACATTAGGTGGGAGAACTACATATGGTTTGATCTTTCTTCAAAGTATTGGTATGTAGGTAGCATGCCGACACAAGAGATGTGGATTAAATGTTTAGTATATCCTACACACTAACCCCCCTTCTTTCTTAAGTGACTCAAATATCATTTTATCAAGCATGATGGAGGGTTAGGGTTTGAAGACAAAATCAACTCTATAGTGAGTTTTCTGATAACTAATGTTATATTTTTCACAAATAGGCTCACACAGGCATAGTACAACTACCCAAAAAGTTTTAGGTCTATGTGATCAATTTGAAAAATAGTAGTAGAAATGGACAACAACGTCTAACACCAAAGCATCTAATTTTTAGTGCTCCTACCCTTTTATTGAATGAAAGCTAAATTTAGGTTTATGACACCTTCCCAGTCCTACACAATCATTTTTATCCTTTGTATCAACCATCTTAGTCTGTTTCTAGCTAATTTATATTTCTTCTTATTTATTACTATTTTTAAAAAGGTAAAAAAGATAAACAATTTAACAAATTAGGACTGTAATGATTGCTATTTTTTGTACTAATTTATTAATCTAGACCCTTAACTAAAATAGGAATAAAAATCCATTATTACCAAAAAAGTTAAATAAAAAATCATAATATTTATGGGAATTTGTCTATGTATGCCTTCTTTTAAATAAGAGTATAATACTTGGGACACATTATCTCTACAAAAGGAATTTTAGTGAATCTAGCTAAAATTAGAGCCATCATGGAGTGACCAACACCCAAAAATGTGCATAGTTTCATGGGCTTATCAAATTAATATAAGAAGTTTGTGATAAATTTATCTAACATATCTAATCCAATCATTTCTCTTCAATAGAAAGAGTAGCATTTTGTTTGTTCTAATAAGTGTGAAGAAGCCTTTCAAGTTATGAGAAAGAGGCTTACTTCAGCACTGGTGTTTCAAATTATAGATTTAAATGGTCATTTTATAAATATAACAAATGTATTAGGAGATGGTTTAATATTTTTTATGTAAGATAGTTTATTTGTATCCTATGAATCAAGGAAATTGAATAATTATGAATCCAATTATGCTCTTCATGACTTAGAACTAGCTACCATAGTTCATGCTTTGCAATTATGGAGGGATTATTTATTGGGAAATATGTTTGGATTAAAATTGATAATTTGGGACTCAAGTATATATTTATCCATCTTAACCTTAAATCTCATCAAAGGTGGTGGTTGGAATATTTGTCAGACTATGATTTTGACATTAACTACATTGAGAGAAAATATAACAAAGTTATATATGCCCTTAGTCATAGAAGGTACATTATGGCATTGGCCATGATAATAAATAATTTTTGAGATCAAGTTCTAAATTTCTCACTTGAAGATGAATTATATGAACATGTTAAGAAAGCATTGGCTAAGAATTCTTAGGATCATAGATACCATGGATTTCAATTTTAGAATAATGGATATTTAAGGTATAATGGTAAAATATATGTACCTTATAGGAAAAATTTAAGGATTATTATGCTAAAATAATTGAAAAATGCTTTATATTTAAGAAAACTTAGAGTGACTAAGATATTAAAATAATTGAGACCATTTTATTTATGTAAGGGAATAAAAAAGGATGTGGTAAACTTTGTGTCTAGATGCTTAGAGTGTTAGTGATTTAAGGTTGAGCATCTGTATTCTATTAGTTTGTTGTACCTACATTCCTTAATATAATGTAAGTGTCATGTTATTATCATGTAATTTATCCAAGGATTACCTATGTTTAGAATCCATCATGAAATGATTTTGGTAGTTGTGGATAAACTTACCAAGGTACACTTCATTTCAAGTAATTTGATAGATGATGCACCAATAATTACCAAAAGGTTTGTGAAGGAGGTATATAGATTTCATGGGTTTAAATACAATATTATTTAAAATAGGGACCTTAAGATGACTTCAATATTTTTTCAAACTCTCAATTCAGCTTTGGGTGTGCAGTTGAACTTTAATACAACTTACCATCCAGAAATGAATGGGTAAATAGAGAGAGTAAATCAAGTTTTGGAGGATATTTTAAGGATGTATTGCATAGACAAATAATACAAATGGGAATAATACCTACTATTATTTGAGTTTGTTTATAAAAAATCATTCCAATTAGATTTTAAAATGACTCTTTTTGAGGCATCATATGGTAGGATGTGTAACACACCAATCAACTCAGATAAATTAGAATATAGAGTGGTTTTTTGCCCTGATATTCTTATGGAAATAAAAGAAAAATTAAATTTAACAAGAAAAATATTGTTTGAATCTAATGATAGGTAGAAAAATTATTATGATATGAAAATAACAAGGAAATTCTCAGTTTGAGATAAAGTTTTTATTTGATTCAAACCCCAAAAAGGTGCTACCAAGTTTGGGAAATTAACGAAATTGTCACTGAGATATGTGGGACGCTTAGAGGTTATAGAAGTCATTAATACTATAAAATATATACTTGCATTTCCACTAGCTTTAGCTCAAATTCATAATGTATTTCATTTATCTTATCTTAAGAATTATATAGCTGATCCTTCACATATCTTGGACTAGAATGCAATACAGGTTATGGATCTAGAGGTGGTGACATTAGAACCAAATATAATAATTGATACTCATGAGCTTAACTTATGTAAATAGTAAGTATCATAATGCAAGATCTAGTGGGACCAATATTTTAAGGATAGTGCTACATGGGAAGATTATGAGGAATTCATGAGGCTATTTACTCATTTATTTAAATGATTTTCTACTCAACATTATTTTTATAGGTAATCATTAACTGGGGATGATGACCTATTTTATGGGAGAAGGATGTCACATCCCATCCCACTCTAAAAAAACTACTTAAATACTAGCAGGGGACATGAAATAATGATTTGTATCTTTGATTTTTATGTCTAATTTGGATATGTATGTTGTATGATTACATTCATATTATTTTTTCATGATTATTTATATTGGAGGACATTTGTATATGTTTATAATATGTTCTATGATCATGTTTACTATGATTTAATTTTCAATTGATTTAGATTACAATATTTTATTGATACTTAGATATTATAATTACTAGATTACTTGTTTTAATCTCAAAATGAATACCTTTTATTTGATAGAGGTGGTTGCAAGATTTTTCTTCCCTCAAAAGTGGTACTATTTTCCTTTAGATTTTCACCCTTTGAGGATATGCAAAGATCTCCTCATCCAACTGGCATACTGAAATCACCTCTAGGCTTGTGGGAAACCTAAGGAATGAGGTAAGTATCTAGATAGGGCTAGCTCCCTTGATGTACCACTTTGGATTGTAACTAATACTAACATTAGGGGGTGAAAAGGGAGATAGAGAACTAAAAACAAACTAACCTAAGGGAGGTGATACACCAAATTAACTGATGACATCCAACCATATGCATATTACACTTGAAATTAAATGAAAAACTAGGTATACACTTCTCCAATCTTCATCTTCTCACATCAATGTTACATTATGGGGTTATTAATGAATGTGCAAAGCTAGGAAGACTAAACAAGAGGCCTTGAATGGCACTAATGAAGAGACTAACTCACTTAACCTTTGAAATATCCTAAAACACTCCACATACCCTATAATAATAAGCTTTCCAACTTAAAATAAGGTGAAATAATGAGACCACATGTTAGGAATACATAGTCTTCACTAAACAAGATTCATCATCTAATTAGAACACACTCATGAATATTCATGTAAGAGGTAACATATAGTAGTTCTATTTAAAAAAGGTATACAAGTGATCAAGCCTCACCATACTTAGGTGGAGCATCCCTCATACTCATGATGATTCTTATGATCTTCAAGAAAGACTTTTCCAAGAGAACCTAGCCAAGAAAATTGAAAAGTTAGAGGCAAAGATGAGATTGCTAAGTCAAGGCGAGATAGAAGGTTAAACCCAAAAGAAGATCCTATGTCTAAACAAACCCCATCTAGCCTCCACTAAGAGAGTTCCCAAGTTGAATCAGATTTGAATTAAGTGGATGTCAATTGGAAGGAAGAAAATCAAGTTGTTTTAGCTTAAATTCTACCCTCCCTTCCTCAAGAGCTCCAAAAATATTTCCCAACTTTGTATTCTCAATCTGATTTTGAACCCTATGTTCCACCTCCAGAAACTATCTCATTTTGTCCTCATCCCATCACCCTTTTCCTTGATGAACCTATGGTATGGGAACCAAAAGAGGAGAAACTAGTTGATAAGGAAAGATAATTCTTGCTTGAATAAAACATATCTCCTTGGTAGCCTCATTGGGCTAAGTCACATGATTTTAAGGTGGCTAGTGTTGGCATCACCATGAATGAGGATGAAGATATTACAACCTTTGATAAGAGAGATTAGATTATGATAGTTTAAGTTCAATTTTAAATCCCTTAATAGGCCTTAAGTGATGAAGAGAAGGTAAGTTATTATGTTGAATCTCTTTTCTTGGTTGATGATGAAGAATGTTTTCTTTGTGTTGAAGAATCTATCTTGAAAGAGGTAAATGAAGAGGAACATGCTAAATTAATTGATGATGAAGAAGACCTCATGAGTGTTTATGAGGAATAAATCACCATAGGGACTCTCTTTGATGAACAAAATGTCAATTCACAAACTTTTGCCTCCATATTGAAGTGAAATGTGCTATCAAGAAAGGAGAACACTTTCAATCCATCCCTTAAGAAGTGGTAGTATTGAGAGAGTCTCATGAGATCAAGATAGAGGAATTATCAATTGAAAATGATATGATAAAAGATGAAGAAAATGTGATTTTTTGTGTTGATATTTTAGATTGGGTTGATGAGGAAGGATGTCTTCCTTTTTCCAAAGAGGAAGAAATGATCATTAACTCTTTTCTCACTTTGCAAGATACCATGGATAGACAAGGACAAGTTATTAATCAGATTTTAGATGACTTGTTTGAAATTATTGAAGAAATATATACTCCTTTTTAAGGAGGATATGAGCTGGTGAAAGATGGAGAAGGTAACATTAATACTCAAGCAAGTATACAAAGGGAAAGTAATCTTTCAAATCTATCCTTTCAAGAAGCGTACACATTTCATGATGACATGTTTGAAGTCATCAAGATAGGATATAATCTTGTCAACCATTTGGGATAAATATACTATCTCTTAAAGAATGGAACAAGCTCTTATTGGCCTCAATCTTCTAAAGAACATGAAACCAATCCTCTTGAAGCCATGCCTACTAAGGAGATACACATTGATTATGAAATAAAGAGTGGGAAGAAACATGAATTATGTAAACATGTTCAAGAGGAGAATATATACATTGGAGAATTGTTTAAGGATGATCTACTTGAGATCAGATCAAGTGAAGTGTTAAGGAAGAGGTCTGATCCATAAATCATTCAATCCAAAGAGAAAC